>JBBYHK010000018.1:3925856-3971177 GCA_038382065.1 Adansonia grandidieri | reverse complement strand
TATATATATATAGACACAGTCCGTTCAGGTTTGAAATGTAAGCTTGTACTATATCTATGGACTTGTTGAGTTAAGACCAACGCTATGTGCATTATGGTTTGGATCAAGTTTTGTTTCGCATATTATGTAGGAAGCAAGATAAATGCTTTTTAACGTTTGCCATGTTTCAAGTCTCTGATCTATAATATTCATATGCTTATTGGGAAGAATTCATTCTTGAAACTAGTTCTATCTCTGACCATTGGACGAAATTATACCAATTACATTCTACAAAGAATAGGAAAGTATTACCAAATGGCCTCTGTTTCAATGGCTATGCGGCTGACATCTGCAACCCAGAAAAGGTTGACCAACCAATGTCCAAATCCTTCATCAAGCCTTTTGCCTTTAAGTCCATAGCCAGGCTTCAGGTGCAGTCCTCCTTAAAAAGAAAGGCAGCTTTTATGATTATACCTGAGGTAGCAGAAACAGCCAAGTCTGGTGTCTCTCCCCCATCTCTGAAGAACTTTTTGCTTAGCATCGTTGCTGGTTGAGTCATACTTTTTGCGATTGTTGGAGCTATCTAGAATTACATTTGATATGGATTAACACTCTTGAGATCAATTATCAACTGGCATTTTTGCAAGAATGAACATTCATCATATCAGTGAGAGCCTTTTGGCATGAACTTTATATCTACTCTATAAAGGGTCCACCTCAAGTAATCATCAATTTTCTGGTGTATATTTTGTAGCAAAGAATCAATAACAAGAACCAAAAAGAACATTTTTATATATACCTTTTGAATCATCACATAAACTGCCTTTTGTTATTTCTATTCTTTACCAACCCTGCAACCTTTTGCCTGATGATTTTAGTATATACATCAGCACAAAGGAGACACAGAGTTGGTAGCATTATTGATGTTGGTGTAAATCATTGTTCTTAGATATTGTTTGGTACCATTCTTGATTCACAAAATCAATGGGCCGCTTCTGCATTTTATCCAGAAAAATGATAATCATGGGATTATAAACAGCAAAGCCAAGATCAAATACTCAAGAAAAGATGTCTGAAATGGAGAAATTTTGTTGGATTTATAGATGAAAAAAGGTTTCATGCATCAGTTCATTCATTTTAATGAAATCTGTAAACAACACAAGGCCAACAACACATAAAAAGTTTTAAAATTAAAAACCAAAGTTCTTTCAACAATTGATGACTGATTTCTTTCGAAGCAAAGTTTTTGCTGCTGCTATTCTTTTTAATTGCAACCCTTCCCTTCTTTCTATTTACAACAACTTTCTCGCAGACCAATGCCTGAAACCCTCAAAGGTGGTTACCCAACCCATGTCCAGGTATAAATCTTGCATCTTCCTCGGTATAAACATGAGTTTCATTCAACAGCCTGAAAACAACCAATGTTTAACCATCTCAATTAGCTAAAAGTTTTTAAGCAACAAATAAAAATCAAAACAACCCTTTTATTGTAGTAACAACAGTGCAACTTACGATAGATAAACAGTTTTATTCATGGTTGCAGAGGAAAGGAACGACGAGCCATTTAAGTAGAGTAATTCACCATCTACTCTTTCTGCAATTCTCCTGTCAATTTCCCCAGCACCAATGGAGAACGGTTGATCCGAGGCCTATATATTATTAAAGCAAACACAAGTTAAAGAAAGCTAAAAATGATAGACACTACTCCATTTTAACCTTCGCAAATTTGAACATTAATTCTGCATACCATAACCCATCCCCAAGTATCTGCAAAAGATGGTACATGAGCTGTGTATGCCAGCACATCTGCATAAACGCACAGAAAAAAAATTTGATTTAGTGTTATTATTCAATTTATTGTATAGAAATTTCGACTTGGTTGAGGAACTTACACTTGAAAACCTGCCTAATTGTGTTGTATATGGAGGAAAAGACCTCCTTGTGAGTGAAAATTCCAGCTGGGCCAGCCTATATAGAATAGAAATTGTCTTAGATTTAATTATAATTTGTTCTATTCTTATGTACGACCACACACAAGAGAATTATGTTGTTCCAACTCTTTATTTTTCTTAAAACAAATTCAAACATGAGTACGGAAATATGACCTACGTTGAATCCTCTAAATACATAAAAAAACTTAAAAAAAAAAAAAATGCTGATGCCATATGCATACCCTGACACGAAAGTGTCCTCAACTAGTCCTAACGATGTTGGACTACTTGAATTTGGGTTAGCAAATCAAATGGGTAAAATTTCACTATCCTATATAATACCCGAATCTGACATTCACACTAAATTCGAGTAACTTAAAGAAGAGAAAACCAACCTGAGTAACAAAAATGCCATTTTCATTGAGCTTAGGCTTAAGAATTTTCTCATAGAATGATTTTGTGTAAAGTTGATAGCAAGGCCCTCCTTCAACAGGATCTGCCAAGTCTCCAACTATGATATCATATTTCTCGTTCCTCTTCTCCAGTTCAGCCCTTAATAATATAAACAATTACTAAGTTAGCTTCCAATGAACAAAACAACGTAATATTTGGAAACCTCCCTTGATGCAAATCGCCATCAAATAACCTCAATATATATACTTACTTGGCATCATTAATAACAAGATTAAGCTTTTTGTTGCAAAATGCATCTCGGTTCACAGTCAGGAATCTGCGGCAGAAATCTACCACTTCCTGGAATTATTGTCGGCAAAGAATTATCAGATGATGCCATCAAAACTAAGTTGAATAATGGCAATATGCAAAAAAGTGGGATAAAGCAACTTACCTGGTCGATATCACACATGACAACTACTTCAATAGTTTTATGCCTGAGTGCTTCCCTTGCAGCAGACCCTTCCCCACCTCCCATTATAAACACAGTTTTAGGGCTGCACAATTTGGTAAACAAAATATATGTCAAGCAATTAATAGAAGAACTAGAGCTTTATCATCTTTAATAAATACTTGCAAGATAGAATAGTTAAATTAGCTGTAGTTTCATTGCTAGTTTTCTTTAAAGCCTTTCCATTTCAGTTCAGCTTTAAATTAATTACCACTTTACAGATAAATTCATAACGTAACGGTCAAACATATAAGTAAATAAACAAAAGAAAACTCTTTCGAAAAAGAAAACCGACAAAATGGCAGTGGGGTCGTGGACTGGACCCAATACCCACTAAAAGAAAAATTAAAAAAAAAAAAAAACTTACTTTGAGTGGAATAAAAGAGCTGGGTGAATTAAGCATTCATGGTAGATAAACTCATCAACTTCAGCACTCTGCATCTTTCCATCAATCACCAACACCTATATCCACGCATTTTTTTTATTGTTTTTTTTTTCAACAAAAGCAGTTCAAACAATTGAAGATTAGGCTGTGAATATCGATGATTATCGTAAAATAACTATTATAACGTCACGTTACGATTGGCTGTACGTACCTTTCCGAAACGTTTAGTGTCCAACAGTGCTATGTCCTGATACTCACTTGCGCCTTTATAAAGCACACTGTTGAGAGAGATCAAGGGATGAGACTTTGTTTTAGATTGAACCATTAATCAAAAAGAAACCCTAAGTTATTTGCTTGAATTTATTATGGTTTGGGTAATGTACATAAGTATCAATGGTTAAACCATATGATTGCATGACCTGATGACCTCAAAGATCAAACTTATGGAAATTAAAAAGATATATCATAAAAACAAATATATAATTATTTTGAACGCTTTAAAAGAAAAACAAATATAAGTATTTGGCAAAGGAAAAATGATTGGCTTCAAACCTTTTCAAAGCAAAGGACCATTTGAGATCTTCATCAATGGTCTCTTCATACCAAGAATCAAACTGGTGATGACTCTCATCAACAGCTTGGTTGTTTGTTCCATTGCAAATTTTAGAGAAACCATTTGGATAGAAGATCTCAACTGCCTCACCCATGATTAAAAAAAAAAAAAAAACTAAAGGTCAAAGAAAAATAGAAGAAAATCTTCTTGAAGGAAAGCAAGATAGGAAGGAGCAGAAGAAGAGCAAAAGGTGGCAAAGTGTGAGGATTGTAACGCCAAGGATATGTGCTTTTTATAGCACGATAGTGAAGAGAAACTTGAATCCAAAACCAGAGAAAAAAAATTAATAATTTTTTTTAATCTTTTAAGATAATTATGGTTTTTCCCTAACACGGGCAATGATTCTGTCACAGACAGTCCCACGGATTTTCTGTCAAATTAATCTCTCAAGCCATTATCACGGTACATGGTTCGTGAAAATGGTAACCTCATCAATGGTGACAACCCACCAAGGGTTGTTTCCTAGTGATGTTCTAAGCTGGCAGTAATGAGATTTTTCCTTCTTTTTTTCTTTTTATTTTCATTTTTGCTGCCTCCAAGGCCATGTGTTGACATGTAAAGTTAGATTGGGTGAAATTTCCCAGAGATTGACTGTTATTCTAGAATTTTGAAAGAAGCATGCGCATGATATCAATAAGTTGGCTGGCGGACAAGGGGAAGGTAACCGTAGAGTGACAAGCAGGAACAAGTGGAAGAAAAACAGGGAATGTGCCCGCGTGAGTTAATGGTGGACCCCACGTGCCATATGGGAATCCGAAACGTTGACACGTGGATGGAAATAGATGTGGCGGTGTACTTTTTGAGGAATTTGGGTTTTGGTGGGGTAGGTGTAATGGGGTCCACAAAGAGAGTTAAAGTGAGATATTTATGGCTTAAATTTATACCTTTTTTTGGCCAACCTTTGTTTTTATTCATTCGCTGCTAGTGCCCACGAAACAAAAATGATCTTTTCTTTCTTTTTTTTTTTTTAATGGGTGTGGGGCTGTGGTTTTCATAGCAAAGTTGGGAGTACTATATATCCAACCAAGAAAAGCCTACCAAAGAAGAAGAATGAGGGGGCAGATGGGGCCTATGCAATTGCAATAGAATGGCGGGGATTTGTGGGTCCCCAACCCCAATGAAAATGTGTTTGTGTTGTGGGAGATGAGAGCATTGTTGAGCGTGGGGTGACTCCACTTTGCTAAAAATAAAATAAAGAAATTTGTGGAAATCCCACTCCTATATTATGTCCTCTCCCCATCATATCCCCTCATGCCTCCATAGATAGATATTGTTGCTCTTTGGTTAGATTTCTTTAGTTTAATTTATTTATAAAAATATATAATTATTTTTAAAAATAATATTTAATAAATTTAAAGTTAGAATATTAATATTTATCTTTTATCTTCAAGTATAATCTCTTTTATAAAAAAAAACTCATTTATCTATTTTCTATACCATAATGCCAAATAGAAAACTTTATAGCTTTTAGTGTTTTCTTTATATTTAGAGGCTAGCTTTTCATTATCATTTCTTACTACCGAAAACACCCATTCATTTCATCCATATGCACCTTCTTTTTTTTTTCCATTTTAGTATGATATACTGATATATATTCTTTTCTTGTGATGTGGGGCACATGTGGTGACTTACAAGCATACAAATCTCATAAATGAATCACAAATGTTTAATCTTTTTATCTTTGATGTTAATGTTAATTGCATCATAATTCGAAGCTTAAAAATTGTTAACAAGTCTCACAACAATTTCTAGTGGGTAATAGATTTGTTCTCACAGGATTATTTATAGCACCTGTTTATAATTTGTTTCCATGCATTAGAGTAGAATTTGGTCTTGACTTGATCTTCATAATACAATGGAATGGTACTTGTGAATTTCTATACAATATTGCCTTTTATGACTTAGAAAAAAAACCTAAAACTTGTTTATTTACAATGATAATAAAAAGAATTAATTTAGAATTCAGATTTTAGTTCAAATGGTTTTTGCAACTAGTAAATTTAAAGTTTGAATCTCAAAATCTGTAATATTTTTTTATCCCCAAACTATAAACTCCTTTGAAGAAAAATCAGTTTGGTCATGCTTTTTACAAATTCTAAATATTCTCAATTAGAATTTACATAAAACTACATATTTAATCACATAATTAAGGTTAATTAAAGAAACCTCGCGTTTATACCTAAAAGTAGGGGTTTTTGGATAAGCAAAGAAACTATATTTTGAGCAGTTGAAGGACACATAATTGTGAAGGGAATGCGCGTGGATATTGGAGCACCAAATGAAATTGCCAAAGTGCTAAACCTTTTTCTTTGTAATGGCAATGGGGAATGGAATGCGGGGGAGACAAGGGTACAAGCAGGCAAACTTTTCTTATTATTTTAAATGAATTATGGCTTTGTTCATTGCAAGGGCGGCTTACAAGTCACAATCGTTTTGATACTATTTGAAAAGGTTAAACCTACCCTTTCACCCTCTCTCTCTCTAGTCTGTGTATATATTCATATGTATATATATATATATATATATATTTATATATCCCATCATTGACTATATATATTCATATATATATATATATATATATATCGCATCATCAAGTCAATGGTTTGATAATCTAAGCAGATCACCTCTCTCTTATCTTCTCAGTCAAAACATTTGGAAAATGGAAATATAACGTTACCTAGTTCCTACATGGTTTCGTTTAATGCTTAAGAAAAAAGGTCAAAACCTTTTGGTATTAATTGATATTATATATATTATGATTTTATCTCGTTTTATTCATTTATCTTGAAGCCAAGTAGATGATGAGTTTGTGTTTTTCTGTTTGAACCCATTAGTGCTTTATCGTCCCTGTTTATATATATATATATATATATATATATATATAGTGTCTTAGCATTTTCTTGGTGATATGCATGAGTGGAAACTACGCGTGGAGGCGAGCGTGCTTGGTGGTGGTGCTTCTGCCCACTATCATTTTCTTTTTCATTAGTAATTTGATAAGTAGAGAATTGATAATTAATATATTCATATTATATTTATATATTTATTATGTTATAATTATATTTTAAGATATTTTATACATATAATATAAATTTTAAAATATAAATTTTTATTTTATTATATTTTAATTAATTAATTCGTATAATATTTATATAATTGTATTTAATATTATCAGATTTTATAAAAAAATAAATTTACCCAACAAATCAAGTATTTGAAACACCTATAAAACACAAGAAATAAAGTGAGAGAAAGGATATGTCCTATCATATTTTAATAAATTAATTCATATTATATTCATATATAATTATATTTAATATTATTGAATCTCGTAAAGAAAAAAGATGAATTTACCTAACAACTCAAGTATTTGAAACACCCATAGAACACAAAGAACAGGGTTTTGGGGGGGGGGGGGAGGGTGGAGGGGACAAGAGAGATGCACAACTCATGTCAAATGCAAAGTCCTTCCCTCCCTCTCTCTCTTCCTCCCTTTGATAGTTGTCCCTAGAAAGTGAAGAGATATTGAGTAAGTTGCCGTCAATTTGTCTTGTACACGTGCAGTTAGTGCTTCTGTTTGTATTGTAAAAAGTGGATCGGTGTCTAATGCCACAATGCATATAATGTGCTTTATCATCACATCACAGGCTCACTAATTACTAAACGGGTAAGAGAGAAGATGAAGAAGAAGAAGAGTCAAACTGAAATTCCCATTTACTATTTAATATTCTTTTATTCTTTCCAGTCCATTTAGTTTTTTTTTTTTTTCATTTTTTTAAGGAATTTAGGCATATTCATTGAATTCATTACAAATCCACTAAGTCCTTACTTAATTTGAGAGTTTAAAAGAAAAGGCATATAATTGATTTATAGTGAAAAAGACAAATAAAAGAAAATGAACAAGTTTTGAAAGGGAGCGTTGTCAACCATGTTTTGACCAAAAAAAGGGTATTTTGGACAATAACTAACGTTGGATTTTATAATTATCCAGAAAAAAAACGTTTGATTTGATTATGCACTGTCCCATATTATATATATAAAAGCATATAACGTTAAATTAATTTTACATATTTTTTACCGTCATAATTTATACTTATTAGTATATTTTGTGTATAATTCATATAAATTTATTATATTTTATATTTTATTTAAATAGTCATATTTTATATTTTATTTACATATATAATATGTTTGTAAAAAATCCAAACGTTAAAATAGTTAACCCACTGCCCCCACTCTCACCCCCTGATTGTGTTGGTGTTTGGTGAAATGTCGAAAATTTCATCTAATAGTTGCAAATATTATCACTATATAAATCAATATAATTTAAAATTTTATAGAACCTTAAATTATAGTTAATAAACACTAGTCATAGTGTACGTTCAACAAGTTAATGAATAAACTCAAACACTACCATCATATGAAGTAATAAAACCTCTTTGACCGAATTTAAAATCTTTAATCCTTTTGCTCTCCTCTTGATATGTTCAACAATTTTACTTCCTTTCTTTTTTTTAAATGATTGAAACTAAATCAAGTAATAAATCAACAGATGTAAAAATATATATATATATATATATCCATACCCTATTGAAAGCAAAATTTACCTGAACAAAGGCTTAACTTCCAAAAACATTAATTCACAAAACTATCTGGTAATTGTCCTGATCTAAAGAGTAAAGAAAGAGTTTAAAGTGAACACTACACTTCGACTTATTTGGGGGGTAACCAAATATCGCTAGCTCTAGTCTAAGACC
The DNA here is from genome assembly GCA_038382065.1 of Adansonia grandidieri. NCBI lineage: Eukaryota > Viridiplantae > Streptophyta > Magnoliopsida > Malvales > Malvaceae > Adansonia > Adansonia grandidieri. Next base: position 3,962,608 of record JBBYHK010000018.1, on the reverse strand, counting down.
ACAGGGACCTCGATATTGGTTGGAGGAATAGGTGCTTCATATACTCTCGTTACTTTTAGCACTTCCTCGTCCTTGGGAGGGTGGATCGTGACAAGATCAGGTAATGGGGTCATAGGGCCCTGCTTGCCCTTGGGATCCCAATCAAGCATGATTTTAACTTTGATACCCAGCACACCCTGAAACACATTTCAAACATCACAAGAATTCTCTCAGATCCATCAAAATATTATTGCGAGGCCCGACTGATATAACTACAAAAATACAGAAACAAAAAATGTGCGACTCTCAAGTTACATGTCTCAACACCAAGCGTCATAGGTTGGATAACAATAGCAGCAAAAAGCCACTAAAAAACCATTAACTGACCTGCCTAAGAAGGACGTGTCTAACAGCAGAATCAATATATTCATTGACAGGATGACCGGAGGATATCATGTAGCCATCCTTGAACTTCATAGACTTGGCATGCTGAGCACGGAGCTTTCCACTCACAATGACCTGAGTGCATGTTCGTAAATAGAACTGTAACGCGCATTTGGTGCAAGCACTCCGAAATAATGAGGAAAAAACCAAGTGGCTTTACCTCGCATCCCTTGGCCCCACTCTCCATAATAAATCTGAGAACACCATGGCAAGCCCTATAAACATGAAAAAGTATAAAAAAATTAATGTCCACAATCCAGAAAGAAGAATGGACCAAATTTAGCCCTTTGTTTATTTCTGAAGGCATAGGAATGAATGCCAACACGTTTTTGAGAATACGGAAACTTCAAAAGTCCACATGTATCATCACATTCTTAAGTTACCTTGTTAGACCTAGCAAGGAAAAAAAATAGCTACACCAGGAATACATCAATCTTCTAAAATTAGAACAAAATTAACCTAATAGAAATGAACAGCATGTGGGAAGATATTCCAAACTCCAAGCACCTTAAATTGAGCACAGGAAGCCTGACAAACTCCAGGAAATCATTTATTTCGGCATTGATTACACCCCAAAGGCTTGCATGCAACAAAGGGGGGCCAAACAATAGAAAAACATCAATGCCTGTACAGAGGGTTGCTACGGAATTCACACCTTTTGCACAAAACCCATAAAAAACCATCACCGCATCCACAAATGTGAAAAACAGGAGTGATGTGTGAATACTCTTAACAAGGAGGTCCAAGCTCTTACAGGAAAGCAAGAAGGCAGCCATACTCCCCGGAAACCTCGTCTCAAGATACAACCCAAGACTTACAGGTATATTCTTAGTGACAAGGTATATTATATTATATTAGGTACAATATACTACAAGCACATGCCTCAAGAAGCAACTCAATTATACAAAAGTACTATAATGACAAGTTATATTCTTCCATAAAGAGACTGACTGTAAAAAATTAAAAAAAAAAAAAAAAAAAACAGAATGCTAATATACTCGTTGAAATCTACTATCAAGATTGGTGTTGCAAGGATTATATTAGCTTCTTTCCTTGACATAAGAAACTTGATGCAATTAACAAATATAGTCATCCTCAGACACGAGAAAGGTAATACCTTTGACAACCAACTCGCTGTGAAGATGACATAGACCATTAAAACTTGTGACCCACCAAAGTAACAAAAACAGCGTGCCAGTGAACTCAAAAAATGAATAAACCCATGTCTTATAAAGCTAAACAATAGTAGATATACATGTTATATTTAACAGAGTGGAGGCAAATATGTAAAACCCTGATGTGGCATAACATTTAATTCATTTACCTCCGAACAGCCAGGCCTCCAAGGAGCTTGTAGCGCAAGGACTCAGCCTGAGCTATGGCGCAAAGGCCCCTGTTGTTAACTTTCTCAGCATGGAGCTCTACACTGTTCTCTGGGAACTTAAAACGTTTCTGAACAACAGAAGTCAGCTCTCTAATCCTTCTACCTTCTCACCTGACATCAAATCACTAAAACTCAAGTGACAATCATGATTGAATTGTAAATTAAAAGGTGCGGCAAATTACCTAGAACATTTTGAGTACGAGTGGCTCTGATGATGATCTCAGTACGCATAGGAGTAACCCTAACTTCAACTCCAGAGTATCCATCCTCAGCAAGCTCCCTTGTCAACACCTCATTCAGCTCTGCGTAAAACACTCCATCCGCGACAAACTGTCCGCCCAATTAAATTGAAAAATTAAAACTTTAAGCACCACACGATAGCCATTCCGCTCAACTGAAGTAAAGTTTCCATCTATCATTCTGAAAATCATATTTACTGGGAGGCCTTATTAGACTTATAACTAAACATAGAATCATTTTCAGTTTCTAACTAATCTGCTATACATATATAAATATACATATATAACCAATATCTTCCAAATCTAGAAACAAGCAGAGGAAGAATTATTTAAATTATTCTAAATACTTAACTGTATATTAAGGAAAAGTGAGTCAAATTTATCACTTTTTCTACTTAGCAACGAAATTAAAGTTCGAAGTTTCAATAAATTCTGGAAAAAGAAACATAAAAAAAAAAAAAAATGAAAAAGAGAAAGTGAAGGGGGGATGAACCTTGCGCTTCTTGCTTATCTGAGTAGTCATGTTTTAGGGGGAATCGAATCGAAACGAAAGAAATGGTTAGTCAAGGTTACGACTTGCTTCTTCGCCGCTTTGGGAGTATTATCTAACAAAAAGAAGTCCTAGGGTTTTACAAGGGAGTGCGTTCCTTTTTAGCGTTAGGTTTTGGGCTTCTATTTTGGACAAACTTTTCTCCCTCTTTTTTTTTCTTGCAGCACCAATCATTGTACATTTTAATTTATCTGCGCCATTTTACAAAGCCTCTAATTGAATCAGTGTTATAAATTAAGTAATATTAAATCAGATAAAAAATATATATAACCATAGTAAAAATTTATAATAAAAATTAAAATTAAGATATTTATATTTTTTATATAAAAATATTTTTAAAAAATCTATCCATTTTAATACATACTACTTTTTCTTTCTTTCTTTTTTTCCCCCCCAAAACACCAATGTAGTGAATTCAATGTTCAAGTAGCCCATAATATATATGATATCTTGTAAGCATTATATGTTTTCATTTATTTATATATATATATATATTGAAATAAAATATTTCAATCTAAAATAAATAAATAATTATATCATCATTATATTTAATCTTTTTACTCAATAAACTAAAAAATTTACAATACTATATGTTTTTAAAATGAAATAGAGAGTACATTAATCTAAGGATTAATCTTGTCATTTTTTATTAAAATTTTAAGGCTTTTAAAAACTAAGGAATAATATTAACTTAGAGGAGATACAAGTATCAAATGTAGTACTTATAAGTTCCATGATTCCATTTGGTCAAAAGTGGATGAAGCAGTACAAGGATTCCAATTTATATGATCTAATTAAAGATAGCAAATCGAGTACATAAAAGCTTTATCTGCGAGGGAAATACAAAGCTTTATTGGTACATTAAAATTTTGCCAAATGAGGTCTATGCAGATGTCCCTCCATCTTAGTTTTAGAGGGGAATTAGCTACTACAATGGCATTGAAAAACTCATGTTCTCTGAATAGATACATACATCTTTTGCCCTTTTTCCGTGCCTCATCAATCACATTTTGCCATATGTCACTTTTTCTTTTTACCTTATATACATGGTAAAATGTAGTTGATAGGACATGGAGAAGGGGCAGAATTTTTTGCAAGAGGAAACTAGGAGGATAGGTGCAGCGATCGATGTGCTAGTCCTCATTATTTTTGTATACTTCAACAATTTTTCCTTTTTTTTTTTTGCATGAGCAAAATAACAGGATAAGTGGGTGGCTTTGAATATGTTGTCTCCACAAGCTAGAAGTCTGAATGATATAAACAAACTAGACTTGAATGAGTTATGGGAGTTCGGCAGAGCGGGCATTCAGGCTTCTCGTTGCACCATTCCATGATGCAGTTCCTACGGACGGAACACGATGCAGGAATTATTGAAGTTTCTGCAGACATAGAATGCAAAGAAAAGAGACTTTAGGGGCAAGGAAAAAGTACCAGCAGAATACATGACCGCATGGTGTAGCTGTTGGGTGTTGGCGATTGCTCAGGCACAAGGTACATTTGCTGACACCACCTGTTGACTGAATTGCAAATACAGTAGCTTAATTATTTGGCAGAGAGGTCTCATAAACTATATTTAGATCGATGAACTTCATTTGTAAGTTGCAGCATTTCTCAATACAAGCTTAGAGAACAAACTATTCCATGCAGATGGTACTTAATTATTTAAGCATCATATGTCATCATTTCACAAAGTCTAGGCAACCAGGAAATCACAAATGGCACTTTAAGTTACCCAAAATATTTTCCATCTTCAGCGTCTAATAATTAACAGGTGCAATCAAATCAAAGATAAAGCAGTTGTAATATTTAAAGCAACTCTCTTTGGCAAGAACTTTTTAATTTTGGGGTTTATCAACGATGCATTCCTTTTTTGATGATATCAGTGCTCCGTTATTATTTAAAACTATTGAACAATTGCACCTGATGCCATGAATTAGTAATACAAGTACCCTATTTTGATCTTGCCTAGTACATATGAGCTCTTATTCTAGCAATTTCCTATAATGACTATAGCAATCGAAAACAAATAATATTAGAAGATGATGAAAACAAAATATACAGAGAAAAACTTGATAATTTACCTCTGAAGTTGATTCACCAACCCAACTACGCTGATCAGCCTCCATGTGTATCAAGTTGCCCTCTTCATTTAAAACAGGCAAACCTTGTCCTAGATGCGCAGACAACAATGTGTCAAACAATACATGCTAATCTCCCTTGGCACTGCTGTTTGAAATAAGCCTAAGAAAAATGTCTTAAGTATTGATTTCCTAGTGCAAAGAGTAGATTTTGCTATCAGCTATTTCAAGAGCCCAGACTTCCGCTGAGTAAACTGATACCTTTGGAACAATTATGTTGACATTCATTCTTGCAACAATCCAAATGGATTCAACTTATAGGCAAGGAGGCAAGTTTAGCATATCAGATTATAGGTTAACAATCATGAATTTGGCAATTGGCACAATGTAAGCCTCTTCATTTTGAAAGCTACACGTTTATGAAATTGCTATAAGCAAACTTGAAGTGAACAAACCTGATGGATTTTGATGCGAACCTAATGAGGTCTGATGAATTGAACTTGCAATTGAGGATAAGTTGCTACGTCGCAGACTTTCAGCAGCTAGGATGCATAGCTGAATTAAAAGGAACAGACCCAGGATTTGGTACCTGCAAATGAAGGTGGTCAAAAAAGTTGAAAAAAAAAAATCTTGGAGAAAACATTTACTATCAGCATGCTCAAACTTTTTCTTACCTGATGTTGACTTCCAAAAATGTAACAAGAGAAGCCACATGAAAGCAAACAAGATATCTAGAAGCAATTAGAGAACCATATACCTGGGCCTTTGATTTGAGGGCTTTCCAATGAACACATAACGAATGCCAGCTGCACGCTTTGATATATGATAATAGAGACCTGCCAAGGTTTGCCAAGGGAAAATTAACAATAAGAAGATGACTAATGTCATTCTTCAAAAATTTATTAATAAACCTAGAAGAGTCTGCGCTAAATACCTTCAAAGTAGAAGAACATGAGGTTAGCACGTAGAACCAATTGCAAGAATTCACGGGCTAAAGGCAGCACCTGTATATAACAGCACCAAAAAAAAATTAAGCTAAAGGACTACTTTAACAATGAAAAACAAACCTAAAAGAATAAAGTTGATTTTGCCAGAAAGGTCCCAGAAAAAAGAAGCGTTAATAGGAGGGGAAAAACACAAAAAAGGGTTTATACAAATAAAATGAACACTTTCCCAATTAAAAATCATAATTTTCATACTGCTGGCCATCTCTGAACTGCATGCAACCACATTCCACTTAGTTTCTCTTTCAACCTCGACAGCGTAGAAACTGATGCCCTCGACTCTGATGGTAATGAAATTTCGATCCCCGTGGATGACTCTTCTTGACTCCTCTCAGGAGCATTGCCGCTGTAAAACTCATCTGACTGTAAGTCAGTAAGGGTTATACCACGGGATGCAATCCTAGAGCTGCAAAAGCAAAAGAGATCTCCTCAACTTAAAAAAAGTGTTTCAGAAGTCCCTCTATCACCAAAAAATGAAGTGTGGGAACAGTAAAAAATGAACACAAAAAGGGAAAAAAAGAGCTTAAATTTAAACCTAATTCTCTCTGCAATATAAGGAACTGCAGTCTGATACACAATGAAGAGAGCACGTCTAGCAGGTGTCGGGGAAAGACCATGGGGTCCTGCAACCTAACAAAACACCATATCAACTATCAGAGGATAAATGAAATGCAAGACACTAAAAAGATGGTGAATTCAGATGCATATTTTGAGCAAGAAAGCTCTAAAAATATAAAACCTGAGTGATGTCACAGTATTCTTCTCCCAGTGTTTGCTGCCCAGAACCTGTTGTTAAAACATAGTAAAGCATCTGACCCAGAAGTTTTGTCTGCATAACAAATTTGAAAAAAAAAAAAAAAAAAATACTTTTAAAAAATTTTAGTGACTTACTGGGTATTGAAATTTAGAACTAACCTCATTCTGATAGGCTACTGCAACTCTTGTACCTAAAAAAAAGAATTTTTTTTAATCCTTTATCATTTACAAGGTTTAATTAATGATAGAGAAAAGGTTAAAAATTAAATACCTAAAAGGTGGCGAAAGGCGTCGCGGCAGGCGTCGTAAACGAAGGAAGCGTACTGGTCGTCCTTCTCCGCTGCTCTCATTATCTCTGGCTGAGCTGCCAAAGGGAATCGTCGTGGTTCAGTCGAGGAGGAGGGATCCGATTCCCCACTTGGCCCTGGGTCGCCTGACCCGGGTAAGTCGTTTCTCCCCAATCCCATCTCTATTTCTGGTTTTGTTTACAATTAAATCGAAGTTTTTTCTCTCGAAGTTATAGGGGTGGGAGGCACTGACAGGCACAGGATGTCGGAGAAAAACCAACAAACGACGACGTACGCTAAGCTGTGTAAATGAATGAGAGCAAAATATTAAAAAGAGAAAATTTGATAGACGCCGTTGCCGGGGATCGAACCCGGGTCGCCCGCGTGACAGGCGGGAATACTTACCACTATACTACAACGACCTTGTTGTTTTATTCCTTTGAAATTTAGATTATCAAGGTTGACCATTGAATTTCTTTGTTCCGCTTCGAACTTTATTACTTTAATTGAAAAACAAATCAAAATTTTTTCTTTAGAAGAAATTATATTCACTATTTGTAAAATTTTCAAATTCCCACAAAGAAAGTAAGATAACAAATATCTTTTAGGTATAATAAAAATTTTAAAAAAATCTAACGACTTCTTATGCTATTTGTAAAATTTAAAAAAAAAAAAAAAAAGAAAAAACTCACCTAAGTTAAGAATAGCCATTGGAAACGAATACAAGAAAACTTTCTCAAATTCATACTCAGCTGCAACACTTTACAATTCTAGCAAGAATCTTCACGCCCCAAATCCTAAAAACGCCTCCATTTTCTCCAATTCCAGCACTTTCCAGCAATCCCAAGCATCGGGAGCTCCGGTGATGTAGTTTCAAACCAGACCTTAATTATATTAACATAACTTTTCATTTCAATCGTATTCTCAAAGCTTTTCATTTTTTTAAATATCTATGTTGACATCTCTGCTTAACATATTCTGATACTAGCATGATAAGAAGATTCTCTAAATATAATAAAAAAAATTTAATCTATATTCAATGCTCATTTCCAAATCAATTAATATAAAGAAACAGAATCGGAAAAAATCCATTGATGAAGTTGCAAAAGGACCTCCTTCCATGATCTTTGCTCTTAAAGTTGAACGAGCTCTTGGTGGCATCCGTATCTCATGACTATAGGTGTCAACGGTACAGGCAAGCCGTGGCAAAAAAAAAAAAAAAAAATTGAAATCTAGGCCCATACTCATTTTTAACCTAGCCTGTGTGGGTTGAATAACTGTTTACCATTATTAAAAAAATATTAAAAATTTATTTTTATATTAATAATTATATATTTTATAATTAAATTAAAATAAAAATATATTATTTTAATTAAAAATATTGTTTCAAGCCAACTCGACCCAAAAGATAAAAAGTAAAACTCGAACCAAAATCCTACCAGACTATGAACAACTCTAATCCAAACTACTTAATCTACGAATAACTCTAATAATGACCAACCTTTTAGTACTTTTAATTAATAAATAGTACTATCATTTAATCCATTTTAAATCACAATATTTGAATTTTTTTTTTAATACCGTTTAAAATTCTTATTCTTGTCTATAGCACTGGCTTCATATCGGATGAATTTTTATTATATTACTAGAGTCTTGACACACACATAGGTAGATGAAAAAATTTACTATTAATTTGATTTTTAAATTAAAGAATAATAAAAAATTGATAGGTTTTTAATGTGAAAATATTTTGACATAGAAAGTTTTTTAGTAAAACTAAATTTTAAAAAATGGATATTTATATATTATTTCAAATGAAATGACAAAAAACTCTTTAATTTTATATTTATTAAAATTCTCAAATTAATTGATGTCACTGATAATAATAATAATAATAATAATAATAATAATAATAATAGAGGGTTTTTTTTTTTGGTCAAAGGGCATTAAAACACATTTTCAAAACGAAAATTAATTTTTACACGAACTCGCCTGAAAAGAAATGTTCCCGCAATCATCCTTCAGCATTTATGACCCTGCACTTGAGAGATAATCAACATCGACAACACAGGACAATGCAAATACATAAGCAAGCGTGCAACATACGTGGAAAATCAAAATAGCAGACTTCACATTTTCTCACACAAATAAGCTACCTAAAAAACCAGCATTTTTTAACACAGCACAATTACTCATGCCAGGTAAATAGCTCTTTATTTTCGAAATATATATATTTTACAAAATTGAGGAATGGAAAACATCATGGAATAAAAACACAGAAAGAACTGTAGGTGAATTTTTTATTAAAAAAATAATTTCAAATTTTGATTTAGCCCACCTCAACCCAGCCAAAAAAGAGTTGTTAAAAGAAAATTCGTTTTTTATTCAATTTTTAGAAAAAAAAAAAAAACCGATAATTTTCGCGCCTTGACATGAAATATTTATCCAATACTCAGAATCAGATTAATAACGAATTAGAAGATATTAAACATATTTGGAAAACAGAAGGAATATTTTAAGGGATTACTTTGGATTCTAACTGATGTCAGTTATGATAATGACACTGATAATTAAAATCACAAAACAAATGAAAAAAAAAAAAAAAAAAGGCTTTCAGATTAGGCGGCTGAAAATCTTCTATAGATTTAAATTGATGACATGCAAATGAAGGAAATAACAATATAAATGAACGCACAGGCGTGTATTACGGCCCATTGCTTGAAGCCCTGGCCCTACACCGATCGCATTTCAAGGTACGACATTTTATCAACATCACCAAGCACCTGGTCACCATGTAATGAAATGGCCCACAAAAATAGAGTGGGACTAAAACCCACTGTGAAGGGAAAAAAAATGGGAAAAAAGTGTTCAAACGAAGAAAAAAATATATAAATAAAGGAAATTTGTTAGGAACCAGATACTCTTTAAAGGACAGTAATTTTTAATATATCTATATATATATATATATATAAATACGTAAATGACTAATGTTTAACTAATTTGTTAACATTGCTCTAAGTAATCTCATTAAATAATATATTGTTTACTGATTCATTAAATCAACTCAGTCAAGCACTTTAATATTAACTATATTATATTACATTAACTTCGTAATGAAAAAAAAAGTACAATGAAACTAAAAGATGTGAGAAAAACTGACAGGAAGAAGATTATGTAACATCTAATGATTTTTAAAATGTAAAAGAAAATAATAAAGCAATTCTTTTTTACTTTAAAAAAATAAAGTTAGTCGTATAACTCTATTAATATATAATATCAATATTAGTAATTTAACTTTTATTTTATACTCTCTAAACTGTATTGATGTCAATATTTATGATATAAAATTTACGTATTTCAATATTAAAATTTGACACACATAATGCGAGATTTTTTTCAAATTTTTTTAAATAAAATAATTTTTTTTTCATGCCCAAGGTCAACCATAAACTTTATTGATAGAATAGTGTGGATCTGTCTATTATATACGCGACCCTTAAACCAGCATGACAAAGTAGAATACTCAGCTAAAATATCAGTTTTTTACTTCGGCCGGAAAAGATCCTTAATAACCAGTTAGCAACCGACGTCGGGCGTTATGAACGTTTACATCATAGTACTATAAATTAAGACTTGTGAACTGTTATGCTCCAATTAGCCACTAGTAGATTGTTGAAAACCACCACTCCATGCAAAAAAAGGAAAATGATCAACCCCTATGATCGCTTAATCAGAATTAGTTCCAGCTGGAAACACTTGAGTAGAAAGAAAGCATGGGTTGGAAAAAATTCTTTTTTAAAGTATAATGAGAAAATTATGAATTAAAAACTTGTACAGGTTAGCTACTGTTGTAAAAAGTGACATGAGATATTTTATTGTCAAAAAAATATAATTAAAATAGTAAATTTTTAAAAATATAAGTAAAAGTGTTCATGAGTAAGGCATTATTTATGTTTTTTGAATTTCCTTATCCAAGCCAAACCTAAGCCAACCTATAAACCTATTTTATTTTTTAAAAAAATATTAAAAATTATTTTATATTAATATTTATATATTTTTATAATTAAATTTAAACAAAAAATTTATTAATTAAATTGTGATTCAAGCCCAGCCAAGCTGATTCAAATAAAGAAAAAAGTCCAGAACCAACCCAAAACGAGCTAAGCTTATTGGCATGTGTAAACTGTCTGACCCTTGAACAAGTTTAGATGTGAAGATAATAAAGTTTTTCATTCAAAAATCAACTTTAAAATCATAAAAACTCTTCTTTTTATATTTAAATTGTCAAACCATAATTTTAATAATAAAAGTCAAAATTATTTATGCATTTAATATTGAGATTGCGAAGAAATACAACTTTTAACCTCAAAAATTATATCAATAGCAAGGCCAATACTAATGCTAAACGTGGCCTTAACAGTATTTATCAAGTTGCTCTGTAACGTGCAGAGAAGCAACTAGTTGAAGAAAAATTAACCGACCATTAGGATTTAGGGGTCTCCTCACTTTTTATATTTACTTTTGTCTTGGAAATAGAAACATACCTTTACCAGCTTTTTATATTTACTTTTGTCTTGGAATAGAAACATACCTTTACCAGCTTCACCAATTTCTGAATGTCTGGTCAGAGCTTAAAGCACCCGAACCTAAAATTTAAATTACGCAATGCAGTGGCCCCTCTGCTCAAAACTTTCATATTTCTTGCCTCCACAGCACAAGCTAGAAATGGAAACATGGTTAGTAGAAAAAAAATACTTTTAAAAAAATAATCCCTGAAGCTACTTGTCCAAAAGCCGACCACTCAACTAGATCTGTGTCAAGAAAAACAACAGAGAATCAAAATTAGATATGGAACATCCCTGTGTTCAATCGGTGCAAGTGGTGAACCCGAATTCTAACCAGATAAAAACGCAATATAGTGGAACTACAGCAGTAAACCAAGTTAATACATTTACCTCAGTGGAAAGGAAACTAGTACCCTATTTATCAACTAATTTCTGATATGCAACTTCATATACAAATTTACCTCAAACATCAGACTTGTTGCTTGTTTTAGTAAACCCTTTTCCTTTTATGATAGTGACAGTTCTCTTGATTATCTTCTTCATCTGACCTGCTGGCCATCGGCCACCTATCATGACTTAATTCATCATGTGCCGGTTTTGCTTTATGCCCAGAATGCCTCGAACTTCGGCTAGAATCTTTCTCCCTTCTCATCTCTTTCTGGTCAGTGGAATGATCCGGTTCCAAACTAGATTCAGAATGATTGTAATGTTTCCGAAGGTGTTTCTCGGCATCGTGCTTAACTAATTTTCTTTTGGAATCTTTCTCTTTATTTGTTGGGTAATAGGTCCAACCAGAAGCACGGTCAGTCCGCTCTCTTTGGTCATTGTGCTTTTTGGAGCTCCTATGACAATGTTTGTGCCTCTTCCCAGAGTGTCGGCTGGAGCTACTGGTCATATTATCAATTTCTGACCTCGATCTCTCTGAGTGATGATAAGGCTTTGGATTTTGACCAGCAACTTGAGAACAACTCTCATGCCTTTCATCATCAGAATAAACATCATCATCGATGGTATGTGAATGCCAACGTTTCTTAAGTGACATTTTGTTCAAGCTGTCTTCAGAGTAGCTTCCACTCCTTGCCCTGTCAGGATAAGTTTTTATTTCACATGATCTTTCTGTCTCATTATATTGACGTCTTTTAACATCATCCTCATCATAGACGAGTTCTCTAAAGCATAGAAAATTAGCATGATAAGGATCTGCATATAAGAAGAAACAAATATGCCAAAGAAACTACAATTTAAGTGTTGACAATGATCTGAATGCAACTTTCCATGTCAAGTTTTTAAAGAGAAAGAGAGGGTCTAGTTGCAACTTTCTTCAGATATTTTCCCAGAAATAAGATTAGTTGAAAGTCCAACTAAGACCAAACTTAAAAAACTCTACTTAAATCCAGATGAACATCCTAAAAAAACAGTTCATCCAGCAAAATAAAAGAAAATAGTTATACAAGGTGATAATTAATTATTCAGACACAAAGTTTTTGCTTAATATGGAAAAAGTTTATACCTCATGACATTCTCACTTGTAAACTGGTGTCTCTTATCATAATCTTGAACATCCAACTCTGAAGAAAATAGTTGGTGGTCTATGTTTACCATGCCTCCCATCCTTGTAAATCCCCTACAAATGCCCCAATATCAAAAACAGATAAATAGCTATGATCAAATGAAATACATGTTTTAAAAGGCACTACTAAAAATAAATAAATAAACGAATGGGCTTACCCAAAGTCAGGTGAGCCACCAAACATGGATGGCATGTATGTGGGAACAGGAAAAGGTGCAGCAGGAATCACTGCTGCATTAAAGGGAATCATCACAGAGAGACGATACGGGTTTGCAAATGGCCTAATAGGGGGAAAGGGTGGTCCATTCCAGTATGGTGATACATAACGAGGCATTGCTCCTAGAAAGGCAGCATCTAATACATACAAACCCAATGCAACATAAGCAAAAATTAAGCCTTGCAAGTAAATAAGAACAAAAAATAAAGATTGCAAAACATCTTGTATTTACCTCTTTGAAGCACAGGATGTGGACTGGAAACAACTGGGCAATCTCTCCTCAAATGACCAGGAGAACCACACAAGTAGCAAGCACGGTCCCCCTAAATTCAATCAGGCAAATCAAAATTCCATATTACTATCATTTGAACTATTGGATTTATGAAATAAGGAAATTAATGGCCTGAAAGTTCACTAGGACACTGCAAAAAAAGATTTCAGCTTTATTCAACACGATGCTTGACACCATCTTGCAGAAACTTAAAAACTGAGAATATATGGAATAATGTTAACGATGCATGGCAGGGCACTTGAACCAGAAGAATAGCACAAATTGGAACATGTTAGACAGGTAACATATGCACAACAACTGTTATAAAAACAAAGCCCATCAAAAATATATTCTACAATGAATTTTATAGAATTTTATGCATATATATATAGCATGCTGAGGCATGTCAAGTAATGATTACATTCAGTTCAACGAGATAATAAACAATTATATCACCTTTTTGAGTCCGGTCTCCACGTAACTCTTCACTGCATCTGCCAGTTACATCAAGTTAGTCAGTCCACAGAAGACATATACAGATATCATGTCTACATTAGAGTTCGGAAAGTTTGTAAATTAGGTTAATGTTCTACCTGCGGTGTTAACGCACAGTGCCTTCTTCTTCTTGACATTGGATTCAACTGTAATTACAGAAGGAAAAGAGTTAGAATTCCAAGAATGGAGTATATAGATAACAAAATTAGATATAATGTAGTATTGATATTAAAAGCAGTATATTTGGCATCATTTTATGTATCTTAAGCTGCTAGAATCTAAAAGACTGTAGTCATAGAATCATTAGATAAATAGTTTGAGTATTTCTACATGATCATACCTTCCTCATTAAAAGGCTGGTTTTCCCCCTGGAAATCACCAAAACCTTCCAGATCCTCAGGTAGTTGCCACATCTTGTGAACAGGCAATTTAGAGATTTTATCTTTGAACAAATGATGACCACTGACATGAGAACCCATGCCACCTAGCGATTCTGCATGAACCTGATTGGAACCCCTCCTTTTTGCAAAGTGAGGAGGCAACTCTGCTCCTCCTTGAAGGACAGAGACAGCACAAGAAACATTTTTCTCTTGAATTCCTGATTCTTCATCTGTTTTTGGATTATCAAGCAATTATTCACTGTCCTGGGAACATGAAGAAGAGAAAAAAAAAAAAAGTCGAGAATATATTATTTTAATACCTGGAGCATATTGATGTAAAGCGTTCTCTGAATCATTAACAAGACTTTGGGACTTCAGGAATCGCTCAGTGGCTTGCCTCAGTGACAAGTTTGGTAACAAATCTTCCACTTTGCATTTGGTAGAAAAGCATTTGGGACACCTTGCCTTCTCAACCAGCGCATGACGAATGCCTGGGACCAACCAAACAAAAATCCTCAGGAAAACTGACAGGTGGAAACAGTAAGCAACCTTATCACACTAAAATTTTGTATAAGAAACAAATACTCTGGAGCTAGAGAGCATTTTGTACACAAATTATCTTTCATATTAATACATCTTAAGAGGTATCCGCTTACAGTGCATAGAAAAGGAACATGAAAAGATGTACTAGAGTCAACCAACTATACCAGAAAATACATACATGTCTCGCAGAAACTATGCTGGCAGCAAGGTATCATAACAGCCTCCTTAAAGAATGTGTCACAAAGAGAGCATTTCAGCTCTGACGGAAAATCAGGATTTTGCGTTGCTGGAAAACTGTAAAATACCCCTCGTCAACAACCAGAGATCATTTGAAAGTTTTTTTATAAAAGAGAGAGAGATCTTGAGACTAAATAACGACAATAAGATAAGTGAGGGTGTAAGTGACTAAAGCTCTTACTCAGACAGTTTAGTATTCAGTTCAATGTCAGCTTTTGATTTTGTCTCCAGCACAATTTGACCTGATACATTAATGCAGCATGGTAAGCCAAATTAAAAAAAGAAGAAAAGAAAAAGGCCATCCATATTAAGAACGGGTAGCCAAAGGAAAATGGAATATTTTACACCTTGTGGAATGGCCTCACTGATGTTACTCACTTCGAATTTATGACATTCTACCGCAGGTTGCTCAGAGCAACTGAATGCAGAAAAAAAAAAAATCAATTTATAGGTGAAAGAATAATAATGCCGGTTCTATCCTAACAAATCATAAATAGACTGATAATTGATCAAAACCTCTGATACAACTGAATAATGCATTTAACGACACCAGAAAGGCAAGGATTGATACCTTTTTAATTTGATGTGAGTCTCCTCGTCACCAATACAAAATTTATTCTCAATATCAAGATCAATGCCAGATAAGTTCCCCTCAAGTACAGGGCATAATTCTGCCCCAAAGTCATCAAAGTTGACAGTTTCCACATTCTGAAAAATATATGTTATCTCACCATTTAGAAAAAGTTCTAACTAAAATAAGCACAAAATCTTATCCTAAATCCACAGATATTGTGCACTAGAAAAGTTTGTAGTTCTTCATCCATCTTGACTTTCATGGACTTACAAAAATTGAAGTACTAGAATAACTATAGCTTAAAAAGAAGCAGTGAACATAGTGTGAATTGAAAAAAAAAAAAGTAAATAAAAGCATAATGTAAAACAAATTATTTCACATCTCAATAATCATAAATAAACGGAAACTACCCAAATATCAATTCTAAATCAATTTATTACACATCAACATAAAATTATGCAATTAGTATATCCTAAGGTAAATAATTACAATCAGAAGCAGACATAAAAACTCACCTCCGGATGATAGGTTTTGCTCATCTTCACGTCTGTGGTTGCAAAAATTTTGCATGAGCCAAAGCGTGCCCTGAAGAGAGTCAGCATCAAAGTTAAGGAACCAAGATAGGATGCCACGGAGTAAAATTTGCATATAAAATTAAAAATCAACTGAACAGACACTAACCCAGCAGGAACTCTCTTTATGATCACACTCGAACCACAAGGAATTTGAAAATCTTCGTCCACATACTCTGCATTAAATCCATCAAACAACCAAAGCAATCGTCCACCAATCAGTCTAAAGCCTATGCTGGAACCCATGAAGTTAAGGCATAAGACTAGGTGCTGCATCTTAGGCTCTAAGTACCAAACAAAAAAGCGTCTCAGACTCTTTTGGATGAGGCACATTTGATCAATTGTTTGCCTGGGCACACTTTTCTGTAAGGTGCTAAGGGCAAAAGAAGCCTGTTTGATTGAAGTTTCTTTAATTTCTACTTTTCATTAATTCTACCTTTAAGGGTAAAAAAATGGACAATATTAAACTCTTTACTTCTCATTATTTGAGTATTCAACAACAAAGATGGAACCATAAGAAAATCATATATATTTATTGACTAACAAAAGAAAAAGAAAAATTTGCATATTTTGTAAGAAAAAGTAGACTACTGTTTAGTATTAATACCAAAATTATATATATCTTAAGCTTATTTTATGAACGTAGCAGATGCACGTACAAGAACATACACATACATATTGCGCTTACTTACGCGCCTGAGACAATATAAGGTTTCTAAGGATTCTGGGGCTTAGTGCCTCTTGCGTCCTTGATTACATTGGCTACAAAAGCTATCCAATCCTCCATTTAAAACTCCAGTTCCATATAATTCATTAGCTTGCTATAACTATAAAATTGGTTTATGCGTTGGATTCCTAAATAACGTGCAGCGAAAGCAACGAAACAGAGAATAAAATTAAAGCGGAGAGAGCGGGAGGTAACCTTGACCGGAGATAGGATCAGCGAAGAAGAGATCAAAATCTTGGCAAAGATTGAGTTTCTTGTTCTGGACGACACTGGATTTTAGATCACGAACAGAAATTGAAGGCTGGCCTCCAATGTCGACCGAGTCGTAATTGCGCGAGCTTCTGAATTTGAAGTGCACCGACATGGCTGAGTTCGAACCGGCGAGCTCAATTGTAAAACTCAGTTTTCTCGAATAGTCTCAAGAAAAAAAGGAGGACGAAGAGAGAAGGGCAATCTGGTTATGCGTGCGAATTGTGACTTTCTTCGAGACAGAATTTGGGGATTCTGTTCGCTTCGTAAGTGGGAAATCAAAACGGTTTTTATAACTCGGCGGGTACGAATAATATTTGGGTGTTGAAAGTCACGTGCAATGTGCCTGACGTTGGCATGAATGTTATTCCTGCACATCAAAAAAAATTTTTGTTAAATATATTTTATTTTTATTTAAATTTAATTATAAAAATAACATAAATATTAATATAATTTTTTTTAAATAATGAGATATTTTATGGGTTCACCAAATCTAAACTTAAAGAAAAATAAAAATAAAATTTTTTTAATATAATCCGATCATAAACAATTTTAGTATTTTTTTTATTACTATCTCTTATCACTTTTTTCGTATTGCATTTTTTTACTATGATACTAGAGATGAATGTATAGCTAGATCGAATAATATTAAACATGATTGTATGAATATGATATGCATAATATTATTAAAGCATGTCATAACATGACGCGAATAAATGATTTAAAATCTATATAACAAAAATTAGTAATGTATCAATCTATAAAAATATTAAATATTTTAAATACTATTATTATATATATAAAAAAATTGCTAGGTCTGTGTATAACAAAACATTGGAATAAGAAGTTTTGTCATTTTTATTTTTAATCCCGTGTTTATAATTGTGTTATTGAAATTATTATTGTATAAATGTATAACAAAAAAAAAATTTAATAAAAAAGTTTTATTACTTTTTTTTATATATGTCATGTTTTATCTTATTATGTTACTGAAATAATTATTATACGAATATATATCAAAAGATTTTACGACTTATTTTTTTCATATTATTTGTTTTTGTTACTGTGCTATTGGAATTGTTGCAACAAAACTTGTAACAAGAAGTTTTTATCACTTCTGTTTTCTTATTATGTTGTTGGAATTATTGAACAAATTTACAATAACAAATTAATCAGTTTTGATTTGAATTAAAAAGTTTTAATAATTTGTGGTATATTATTAAGGATTCCATATCTAATAGTCAATTGCATTAAAAAAAAAAAAAAAGGAAAGAAAAAGAAAGAAAGGTCTTCAACTTGACAGTTCCCTTCTTAGTGCCACAACAGTGTACTTTCAAGGTAGACGTTTGAAAATCAGAGAAGGTCCGAAAGACCAGACCTGATCGAGGACCGACAAGTCCGGCCGCCTGTCTTGATCGTTCTGTATAATTTAAGTTTTTATAAATTTAATCGAATTTAATAATAAAAATAATATTTTAATAATATAATAAATAATAAAATAAAATTTTAAATTTATATAAAAATTTTAAATCGAGATCTGACCATCATCGAATTACAAAAGACTATACTTGCCCTAGTTTATCAGGAAACTTCTAATTTCATCTCAGATTTCTTTATTTATTTTTAATCTGGTTATTAGTTAGTAACTTAACCACTATAGAACTTAAACCATGACTCAATCAAATATTGCACGGAGAAATATGCTGATGTGAAAAAAGTATAATTATTGGATGGACTCAGTAAGGGTTTACTTAATAATTCTTTTTTATTGATTTGGTGTTTCCAAGTCCTTTTCTCAGAACGAATTACTAGCTTACAGGGCTGTTAATCACGTGCAAGGGGAAAAGTTTTTTCCGCTAATTACAAACTGTAACGTCTCAATTAAAATTTATTTTAAATAAAATTTTTTAAAGTAAATTATGTATCATCATTTGAAATAAATTACGTTATAACTAATTATTATAAACCAAGTTTAGGTTAAGAAACATGCACATCAAATTCAAAACTAAGGGCCTTCTCATCTTCATAATAATTTATCAACTGTTATCGTTATTTATAATAATAATAAAAAAAATGGAAGAGCAGCAACAACAGCAACCTCCTAAAGAGCAGTAAAAGTATAGAGTAATTGATTATGTTCCCTTAAGCCCATTGAAACACGAGATAATTAGTATGATAATTATCAGAAACTTGAATATAAATTTTTTAAAAAAATAAAGATCATCTAAGAATTCAGGCGGAGAAAAAAAAATTAGAAAAAGGAAAGCGTATGACTTATATAGTTGTTTTATAATAGAAATTTAAAATTACTATTTTATGTAATTTTTTTTTTTTATCTGAGCACACTCTTGGTTCCCGAAACTGGATACCCGAACAGAAAATTCAGCAAAAGCAACCCAACCCGAGAAAACGAAGGGGAGAAAGAACAGAAAAATGTATCAAACCCTTTAAAACTATACCTTTTGGGAAGAAGATGATGATTCGGTTTGGCACATGATGAGACCTAGGCAAAAGGCACTGTAACCAAAAGTATACTACAACAAATCTATGCTACCCTTGTTTCTTGGGAGATTAGGTTTAGATTATATTTTGCAGATTTGTTTTTGTTCAGTTCAGTCACATGTCAGTTTAGTCGAGATTATATATGCCTTGATCAATTTGTCGTTGGCAGCCCACTCAAACTTGGGTTGTTCTTTGTCTTATATTTACCATGAGAGTTTGAACCCAAAATATATTTAAATAGTCCATTTGATTTCCACCCACTTGCCCCAATGTTGCATTTGACTTTGGCAGGAACTGATTCTTTTTTTTTTTTTTTAAGACTCTTGGAAAGAAGGATACGTGGTTTAGTGGTTTAGCTTTTCTACTTCCAAAACTGAGTCCATTCTTTAACAGTTTTTTTTTTTTTTTTTTTGATAATAAGGTCCTTGAAAGTTGATACATAATGGAATCATAATTGTTGTGCCGAGTAAATTGAGCAAATTGAGCCCGGCATCTTAGGCAATGCCTTGTCGTGTTCCACAGTCTCGTCCAATACTAAGGAAGGGTTTAGTCAACTCTTCATTGCTCTGTCAATTGTCACTTTAGTTCCAATAGGATTTTCAGTTCGACTATTTTACTTTTTAATAATCATTTATAAATATAATTTATGGTTAAAACACTGTACGTCTATCAGAAATCAAACTCTAGAAATTTTGAATGTTAAAAAAAATTTCCTTGCTTTTTTAATGAAATAAACTTAAATATAGGAGGTTATTAAAGATGGAAATCTAGATTCTTCCTATAGTACTTTAATTAAGGTGGGCTCTGAATCCTCTTTAAAAGTTTGACCATCAACTATTTGATTTTTTTTTAAAAAGTATTTATAGTTTTTTTTATTTCAGTATTATAATTATTTAATTATAACAAAGTATTATATAAAGATTCGTTATTTATAAGTGTGAGTTTTACATAATATTTTTATAAATTTACGTAATTTTAAATATCGATTGATTAATTATAGTACAATTACTATAAATGATATGCTCTTTTTTTAACTTTTACATAAATAACACTAATATAAATTTTTTAATCAATTAAATTTTTTAATTTTGTATTTTTATTATTCAATTTTTTTTAAAAAATATTTTTATATTTTTATTATTCACTTTTAATAGAAGTTTTTATACACTACCAACGAAAGAACACGTATCATTTACTATATATTTAAGAAATAAATATATATAAAACAAATTTTTAATCACTTTTTTAATTTATAAAAAACAAATTCTTATTTATAGTACTCTACCCTTGAAAATATGAAAAATTTCGTGCATTTCACGTCACTCTATCTTGCCAAATGCTGCATCTAAGTCATAATATTTGATATTAATTACTTTTTTTTATATATGTATTTGATATTAATTACATTGTTTAATGCTATAATATTAAGAATCATCAATAACACATGATGCATGTGCTGTATCTATATTCTAAGTCGCTGCTTTGAAGGTCTCGTGACTTTCGACGTAAAGTTTGAATATTTGCATCCTCTCCTCGTAAAATAAGGACTATTAATTTGGAAATATATATGTTTGTTTGATATTTAAGGTTGTCTGGATTTATTCTTTAATTATCGAAATTAAATATTTAATATCTTATTAACAGATTTTATAGTTGTTGGTAATTCAAAAATATATTATTATTACTTAGTGATTGGTGAACTAATGTGGTGCATAAAATTTTTCGATAATTTATTTATTATTTAAAAAAATTATATTTAATACATTATTTTATCAAATTAAAAATAATATATTAATTATATTTATATATATCACTTTAATTAATATTTTAACTATATACATTTCCTAAAATAAAAGTAACTTAATTGGCTAGACCTAGAAACTCTGGCCACTTTATACAAGTTGCTAAACCAATCAAAACCAAAATGAGAGAAGTACATTAATTATAACAAATTATCTCATCTGATATGAATGAAAATTTTAAATTTTAAGATGAAATTAATAAAATGAGACATAAATTTTAGGTATATTTATAATAATAATAATTTATATAGTGATTGTCATGACTACACCTGCCTCCTTCCCTTTTCTTCATGTTTTGACGTTATAGTTGTCATCATAGTTAAAATGAAAAAAACTCTTTGACTCTTGCGACTACCCAAAAAGGGGGAAAAAAAAAAAAGTAAAGCATTTGTCTTGCTTTGATTTAGAAGCTCAAGAAACGATGAGCCAAACCGCCTTAAAAGGCACGCAGTTACTTGCTCAGTCCCTTCGCGTGACAAAACAATTTCCTCAATCACTAAACGCCCCTCGATTATATATAAAGAAAAGTTTTGCTTGAAATTTAAAGCATTATTAACCAATAACCATGAAGATACTTGATTAAAATAAAAATGAAGGATGTCAATTAACAATGTCATCTCTGACACCTTAATTATTTGAATTTGTACCGACGTTAATTATGATAATCGAGGGATTTTTTTCCTCACGTTCATATTGAATTTTTTTATTAATTTGCAAAATGCTGAATTGATTTTTATAACGCAAGTCGAAGTAAATAATTTTTTTTTATATTGATTTCATAGAATTCCCATATCCAAACGAGTAGGACTACCGTCTATAAGAATCATCTGCTACTCTTTCGTCAGAAAAACATCAAGATATAATCCATGCAAGGTTTGCTTCGAAGATATTTCCAATCCAAGCTGAAATGGGTAGAAAACCTTGCTGCTCAAAAGGAGGACTGAACCGAGGGGCTTGGAGTGCTATTGAGGACCAGATTCTGATAGATTACATCAAAACCAATGGTGAAGGAAAATGGGGAAATGTTCCCAACAGAGCTGGTGAGTAGTAGCACTGTTAGCTACTTTTGATATATATGTATGTGTATATAGGACTTCGGGCTGCAGCCTCTAGTTTTCTCCGTGCTAAAATTACTGGTTTGGTATGGCGCAGGCCTAAAGAGATGTGCAAAGAGTTGCAGGCATAGATGGCTAAACTATTTGAGACCTGATATCAAGAGGGGTAACATATCTGAACAAGAAGAAGATCTTATCATTAGACTTCACAAATTGCTTGGCAACAGGTTGTTCTTACTACCTTTTATTTTATCGATCAATAGCTTCATTTTGTTTTTTACTGTGCTTATATAATGGTTGGTTAAGACTGATGATCAAGACAGTATTAAAAAGCTCCCTTTTTAGTTTTTTTTTATTTACGTTAGTTGACGACTTGATATAAATGGTTATATTGTAGCTTGGTATTGAAAATGTCACTTGAAGATTTTAATGGTCTTTGCAGATGGTCTTTGATAGCAGGCAGACTTCCAGGACGAACAGACAATGAGATAAAAAATTACTGGAACTCAACCTTAGGGAAGAAGGTTAGAGGTGAACAAATGAAGCAATCTAAAGATGAAAATCTGAAGAAATCCAAGATACGTTCAATGGCTGAAACCTCACAACCTAGTGGAATTAGAAACACGGCATCGAAGTGCTCTAAGTTTATAGTCACCCAAACCCATAAGCCATATAAAGCTGAAAAGTTTGATTTCGACGTGGTGCAGAAGCATGCTAAACCGCAATCCCCAAAGAGTGATGGAACAGTGCCTGCCACATCCGAGGAAACACATTCAGAAAGCCCAGCGATATCGGAGTTTGATATAGGGGAGTTTCTGGCGTTTGATATCTCCTCCGATTCAGAGTTTTGGAACTACTGCCAACCTAATAATACTTGCAATAGCATGGAAGAAGCTGAAAGCAGCGGTACTGTTGCTAGAAGAAAAACGTGTTTTTCTTCATCAGATCAACATCTTCGATTTTCTGAGGAAATTCTTGAAGATGGGGTAAGAGATGACAGTCTGCGCTAACTTCAGGGCTCTACTTTGTAGATCAATTGGCTTTTGTTTTCTTGAATTTCTAGTTAAGGTATTGTAAGTAGGATATTGAAGAAAATCGGCTGTAACAAAATTTACTTGGCTTTATAAATGTAAGTGCATATTCTAAAATTAAAATCGGTATTTTCCATCTTTGCAGCTTAAATGGAAGGTCTTGACAATGTAATTCTTCTCGCTAGCTGGTTTTTTTTTAAAAAAATAAATGAATAAATAAATAAATGACGTTTTCAAGGTTTTCGGAAGATTGTCTTAGAAATTATTTTATTATGTTTCTTTTCTTTTAACATTATCTTAATTAGTGTTATGATTAATAATTTATTTTTTTAGTTTAAAAAATTATTAACAAGATCTATTAAATAAGTTTTAATAGGTGATTACATCCATCCAGTGTCCACTAACCAAACCCTATGGGTGAAGGGAATTGGGAAGATCTTCAAATTATCAGCTGTTTAATTCCTGGAAAACTTTGGAAGTTTGAGTCAGTGACTAGGTGACAGTGAGTTGGCACTTTAAAGGAGTAGATTTACTATAAGTGTAACAGAAGAATGGAAACTGGGAAGTCATTTGTCTGAATAAAAATAGAAAAAGCTTTGTATAAAAGCTTGCACTAAGGAAGAAAGAAAGAAATCCAGCAACGCCACCACCGTTTAACCGATCGAACAACGCTAAGCTAAACCAATTCCCTCTCGAAGCGTCAGGAAGACAATAAATCAATATTTGTAATCAGAATGTACGTAGAAAATAGAAAAAAAAAAAAAAAAAAGCCAAAACTTTGATAGACCCAAGAGGAAAATTATTGGTGCAGCAGTCTCCAGGGCAGGAAGATGAGGAGTTAATTACTGCAGTATGCAAATTAAAGCTAAATAAGCAATCAAAGACAGTGCAGAAAAACAAGTGGAGTGCGTTCTGCTGAAAATCAGACGCAGCCATGTGATGTGAATCGGGTCACTGTGTATGCTCCTGTTACAAGTGATGTCATCTCATCTTTTTCTCACTAAAATTAAATGTTACTCAGATTTCATATTTTCTTTTCAACTCTATCATGGAAGAGAGAGGGAAGTCTTGTATGTCATATCTCTCTGTGTCGTCCGCCGTGCAGCGCAGGGCCTTACGCCCACACGTGCTCTATAATTTGCATGCACTGTTCCCAGGAGAAATTAAAGATATGCCACCTTTTTGCCCAAACAGATTCATCATCTACATTAAAAAAAAAAAAACAAAAATATCTATACTAGGATCTTATTTGAAAAGTTGTATCAATGAACTAAAACGGTGAGAACTTCCATTTGTAACTATTGAGTATGTTCTTACTCAAAGACAGTATTATTCTCCACCTGTTTAAATACTACAAGCCAAAGCTTCCAACATTAAAATGGACAATAATAGGACAAAAACAAATTTCAACTTAGCAGTCATGGATTCAGGTTCAAATTTTGAAACTAAAAATGAATTGTTGGACCAAAATTATCCATGGTCCATAGGGCAGATGATACAAAAGAAAAAACAAAGAATAATAAAAAGCAAGGACTACCACATCGAGAAAATAGCCCTACGTTCATTTAATTTGATCAACCATTTTAGATTAATTGAAATTACCAAATCACGTCCTAACATGTTTGGTCCTATTCATATTGCTTATACACAGTCAATTGTATTGAAATTTTAGTTCAAACTCAAAAGTTAATAGCAACAATATTGTGGGGCTAAACACCATTGGAGTCTGAAAATCTTTGAGAAATGGAAAAAGAATTACCTCGTAGCCGACCTAGTTTTACCATTGTATTCTTTACGTTCAAATCTCATTCTTCCCCATTACTATCATTATCATCATCTTCTCGCTCACCTTCATTCTCTAAGTAGTTTCCATGGCTTCCATGGTCATTCTCCCAAACTGCACCATCAAAATCAAAATTTTGGGGAGTTCATTTCAGAAACTTTAAGGTTCCCCACTTCCTACTAGCATTAACGTACTCAGTCCCAACCAAGGTCTCTCTCAGGCACGTAGGCTTCTAAAAAGTCTGAATCACCTGGCTGTTGTATCTCAATATCGCTGTTAATCAAAGGCCTAGGCGAAGGGGGACATGTAATGGGTGTTCTTGAGTAGAGCTGATCCAATTGGTCAAAATAAGTGCAGGTTTTAGAATGCTGACAGCTCTTCTTATTCTTACCATTTTCTTTGCTCTTCCTGAAGTACTTGTTAATGTTCTCCCATTTCTCTTTGCATCTTTTGGCGCTTCTTTGATAACCAAGGGAAGCCATGAAAGAGCTTACCTCTTCCCAAAGAGCCCCCTTTAATCCAGGTTCTCGAAACTTTGATTCTAAGTTACAACGCACTTGAATCAAGGCCTCAACTTCAGTTCTAGGCCACCGGCTACTGTTATCAACTTTCATGGGCGTGCTTTCATTTAAGGGTTTGATTTCACTTTCTCGCTGCAGTAACAATGGAGTCTTTGCCGGAAGATTGATGCTTTGACCTGTAATTTTCTCCAAATATGAAACAATAAGAGCTTCCCTGCTTGAAGCTAAAGCTTGTTCATGTGCTCTCGCAATGACTTCTCTATTACGGTTTTCAGCCTCTTTTCGCCTCCATGATTCTTCTTTTGCTGACCTTTCTTTATCAATTCTTTCCATCACTTCCAAGAACCTTTTATGAAGACCCTCTTGATGATCGGTCAATTGCTTCACCAAACTCTCAAAAAATACAAGCATTGAACACAATTGCTCCTTCATTTTCCTCTTCCTCTTCTTCTTTTGAATCTTCCTTAATGAAGCTTCTTCTCCAATAGAAGTCTCTGATACATGATCAAGCCTAGTTGCAACATTACCACCCCCACCATTGGCACCTTCATTATGCCCTTGATATTCACTTAAAGGTACGGAAATACCAACATTTGCAGGTGAATTGTCACCAGTGAGAGCAGACCCAGAACCAGCTTGAGTAGTTTCTGCACCCTTTGCAAGGCCATAAATAGCTTCAAGTTCACCAAAGAGTCTATATTTGTTATCAAAATTCTTGCTTCTCGCACTTGTACATTGATCCGATTGTTGCAAAAACCTGTTGCACTTATTCCCCTCCATCTCTCTGGCTCCATCTCCAGTACACTGCCGATCTTCACATCTATTTAGGGGCTTCCTGGTAAGATTTACACAGACACGAGTGACAAAGAAGTCAATTGAAAAAATAACATAAAAGAAACTTTTTCTTTGAAAAAAATTAATAGAGTGCTACTTTAGGATTTAGATATTAATTATAATAAATTACCAAAAGAGTTCTTTGATTGGAGAATCTTCTTGGGGATGCCAAAAATGGGGTGCCAAAAGGGAATGTTGTTGCGGCCGGTGATTCTCCAGAACATGTTGCTTATTTCCATGGAGAAAACTAGCATCATTTTGTTGATGATTCAAAGCTAAAGCAACCTCTTTTTTCCCACTATTTTCATCAAGACCCAACTTGAAATCGACAGCCAAAAAGGGTTGCCGGAGGACTTGTTGATGATGATGAACAGTATCTGCCTGTTGTTGAAATGGTTGAAACTGATGATGTTGGAAAAGGTGATGGGTAATAGGACCCAAATGTTGCTGGAAAAGGTTTTGGTGTTGTTTCTGTAGTTGTTGAGAATATGGTAACGGGTAATTAGAATGAAGAACAGATTGTTGTTGTCGACGATGACGAGGATTGGAGATGGAGAGAACTGAAGAAGTAGAACAAGAAGAACCGTCTTCCCCCATCAAGTGCTGTTGCTGTAGATTATGTGCATCATATTTAGCAGGATGCATAGTGTTTTTTTTCTTTTTTAATGCTTTTATGTGGTAAGAAATGTAAATGGAGGACCCAAATATAAATGTAGAGAGAAAGAGAGAGAGAATTGAAAAAGCTTAAATAGGTGAAGGGTGGGAGTGAGAAACTTCCCTAAGACCACTTTTTCTTTGTTGTTAGGGTTTTGGTTTATTAAAAAAATTTTTTAAAATAATTTACTAAAAGAAAATTTTCAATTATCACTTAATCTACTCATTATTGGATCTGTTAGTGGCCATAAATAAATTTTTTAAGTCCAAATTTAAGTTAATCTGACTTATAATATTAATTTATTAATAAATATTTATTTTTTATAAATTTAAAAATATTTTTAATTTTTAAAAAATTATATAATATTAATTAAACGAATTCAACTTGAATCTGAGCTTAAGATTTGAAAATATCGACTGTATCCTACTGCTTTTGACTCAAGCCTTATAAACGTATATTCAATATCTTTTCAATCTCTTTCTTTCCCACCAAACAAACAGAATCTAAATGTTAACAAGAAAGAATAAATAAAGTGATAAGTGAGAGAGCGCAGCGCAGTGCAGCCAAAATAAATGAAGAGTTGGGTTGGGGTTTGCAGATTACGTAGGTCTTTAGGAGTAGTACAATATTGAATGGCAAAGGGGTAATCTACTAGTAGGGGTAGGGTGCCGAAAGGTTCAGAGCATTTGGCATTTGGAAGGGAAACGTGATCACATGGCTACTGAGGTGCCGACATGACATGAGAAAGACATCCTTCGAGAGAAGCGTACAATTGATGTCCACGTGAATTCATTACAGTACATTGTCTTCTTGTCTCCACCTAATCATCGTCCTAATGCATGAAGGATGTGAAGCTATCAAGTTTTTCTCTTCTAGATATAAATAAATCCTTGCTATATAGATTGTAAATGGAACCCATTGAAAGGAAGCATCTTCAACTTTTTCTTGTCGGTGGGATTTCGGAACTATTGTTGGTTTGCTATTATATGATTTAATTTTGAAAGATGTTAAGGTTTATCTAACAATCGTTGCCAATAATCAAGAAACAAAAAAATTTAACTAATGTTTCATTCTTTTTAATTTCAATTGGGCTTGCAAATGAAAATAGTGTTAAACTAGAGATCTAAGTAAGTATTCACGTAAACCCTTTGGAGCCCAAAAGGGCCCAAAGTCTATAACAAAGGTTAAAAGCTGAGAGCTCCAATCCAATGGACCCAAAGGACAATTGCACATTGTGTTGCTTCTTTTTTCCTCTCTGATTGCCATTAGTCTTTCTGGCGGTTATTTAGTTCCAGATGTAATGCCGTTTTACCTTTTTTTCTTCATATGCACCAGATATAGTTCAGATTCACTGCTATAATTTTTGTTTTGTTTTGGATACTTATTAGATAATCAAATCATCTTTATCTTTCCAGAATGATGAAAACTTAAAAAAGTACTTTAAAAGTTTGAATGGGACTGATGATTTGTCGGCAATTCAGAGTTGAGTTGAGACTCACCTCCTTTTAAGTATTAATTAATTCAAGCCATAGGGTAGGAAAAAAATGTGAAATTGCCCAAAAGCTTGGGGAAGTACTGAAGACAGCGATGAATCGAAGGCAGTTCACACAAGCTTTTGCTTAATGGCATTAAAGTCTTCCGAGGAAGCATGGTCTCCCAACCCATGGCTTTAATCGAAGCACCAGACTGTGCCACGTGTAGCGGCATTCATTTATCAAATGGTGCAAAATAAGGCAAAATTTCTTCAGCATGAACTTTACATTGTGTTTTTGAAGTTATTGGGGTGAGATTAGAATAAATTTAGATATTAAACTAAAATGAAATGATTGTCACAGATTCTTCAAAACAGTTGATTTTATTATCGTTTTAATATTCTCATTCCCACCTGTCTCATAACCCTATGATGGATCTTCTACAGCCGGGAGTCTCAAACTTGGAAGGAGAGAAATGGGCAACTTGCAGAAGGCTGATCTCACCAGCTTTTCATGAAGTTAGAGGTGCTTCCATGGCTCCACATGCACCAGATCATCATCAACCCTTCTTCAGATAGGTGACTTATTTTTGAAGTTTCTCAGAATCGAAATTACACAATCCCATGCAACATGGTTTTTCTTTCTTATCAACTAATTAAGATAGTTAATTGATATGTTCAATCGCTGTAGAAAACTTATTTCATCTGTTATAGCTTTTAGGTAGTTTCCAATTGCTCCCCATTTCCTCCAAACTGAAACAGTGTCAAACTGTATATTAAGTCAACAATGAATTCATGCAAATCTAATTTCATCATGCATGACAGATAACAACTTATATTAGCCAAGCTCAAGTAGCAGAACTATGGCAATATATGTACTGATTAATGGCGTCTTGTGAACAGGAATTTATACCAGTGTTTGGAATAAGCTGTTGTCATTTGTTTGATGGATTGACAAAAGTTGGTCAGGCTTTGAAGATCTTGTGAACTAGATGATGTTCCACTGCACTTGAGTTCCGTGCTCTTGAAATAGAACAATCTGAATTATACTTGGATAAGGGGGAAAAAAAAGAAAAGGAAAGATGACATTTCCACTTGTCAATCCAAGGAAAAACCTTAGTTAACACTCGGACAAAGAACTGAAACTGAAGGATTTTCCTTGGATTAGCAGCTTAAGAACATATGTTAATAATTGCATTACAACAACTTGATGGAAAGAGACAAAGTTTCAAAGTATCATGCAAAGTTAAACCAGCTCTCATTCATTTCCAAAAATTGACTCATCCACTCCAAATTAAGAGGCTCCCCGCTGTAAAAATCGAACAAGGTGTCACCAATGAAGCAAGGTGTGATTGTGGAGTCATCATCTGTCTTCGACGTACCTTCTTCATTTCCCTTTGGTACAGATACCATCTCATTTTCCTTAGAATTCACAAGCACCGATTCTTGTTTTTTTGAACCTTTGTTTTGCTTCTCATTTAGCTTTACTTTCTTGCTCAAATGAGAATTCCAGTAATTCTTGATTTGATTATCAGTTCGACCTGGTAGTCTTCCAGCAATCAAAGACCACCTAAATGGTATTCAATGTGATTCAGTCATTAACCAATTAGTTTGTCAAGTAATCAGGCATATATAGGACTAAGTTACCTGTTTCCAAGCAGTTTATGAAGTCTTAGTATCAAATCCTCTTCTTGATCTGATATGTTGCCTCTCTTTATATTGGGCCTAAGATAATTCATCCATCTCAATCTGCAACTCTTCCCACCTCTGTTTAGACCTGAAACAAAAATGGAAAACCATAAATCCTTTCTTAAGTTTTGATGTACGGCTGAATGAGTAGGAAAACTTATATTGTCAGTGAACCTGCTTTTGCTGCAACTGATTTCCACCTCTTTGGACCATGAACTTCAATGACTTGAGCAAGCTTTCGGTCTTCTTCAGCTGTCCAAGCTCCTCTATTGACTTCTTTCAGGTTGCATTTAGTGCTTACAGGAGCCATTGGCATCTTTCTTTCACTTTCTTCGTACATGTTTGCTAGCAAATCTGAATTCTATAGGCAAAACACCACTAATTACCAGAGAGAGACAGAGAGAGGGAGAAGCTAGGGAATTGCAATGTTAAGTTGGCAAGGGGATACTTATGGTAGCCTTTCTAGCTACCTTTCCTTGGGGAAGAATATGAAACCCAACTAACCATTTATAGATAAATGCTAGGATTTGGAGGATGAAAGTTTGGTAATCTGGCTGATAATTGTAGAAATAAAGGGAATGTAATATGTTTGATGTTCATACACAATAGAATAATAAATACTGCTCATTATCCAATCCAATGGGCTGTCATTCTCCAACCCTACTTTATACAATATTATCATGCCACTAATTAAATAACAAAAAAAAATATAGTAATATATAGTAAACAAAGCACTGCCAAATGAAATTGTTTTTTTTTTTTTTTTGCAAGTGATGTTTTATAATTTTAGTAGAGAATTGGAACTTCGTCATGATGAGAACAAGAGAGTCAAAATTTAGAGATGAAAACAACAGTCAAAAACCATGATTATCTTAGGTGACTTCCATGGTCATTTAGGGAATATCAAAGTACACTCAGAAGAAAAAAAAAAAAAAGAAAAGAAAAGAAAAGTGAAACATAAATTATTGTGGTGATTGACTTCATAGATTCTAGCTTATCCTGAGAGGGAAAATATCGCATGATGCATGCCTCTTGTAGCATAATATCCCATTTTTTTTTAATCTGTCTCCAAAATTCTGCTTCCAGTTCCACTCATTATGCTATTTTATTTCGTGCTCTCTTGTCATCTTTGCTCAGGCCATGACACAAAGCCGAACCCTCTGAGGCCTTAGCCAGCGCCTCTACTTTTGGCTTGGCAGGATATTTACTTATCTCACAGGAACCCCACACCCACTTAAAAGCTGCCCGAACTTAAACTTGGCAATATTATGCCCGACACAAAAATATAAAAATATGATAAAATTTATATTATATTAATTATTAATAAATTAAAATTTTTAAATATAAATATAATATTAACAAATATATAATTACGATATAAATATAAGCATAGTAATATTATAACGTTTTAAGCTTTGATCTCTTAAATTCAAATCCAAAATCATATTATTTTGATTATTGGAATATAGTATGTAACTTTAATTTAAATCATGAAAATTAAGGGGGAAAAACAAGGAGAAGAAGAAGAAACACGGGTACGGGTGGGGAGCCCCCAGCTTCCAAGTTCCAAGGCCAAGTTCCCACATCCCCGCCATCATTACTTAGTATGCATAGGGGTTCATGCGTATAGTAAATTAGTGAATAATTTGGGTAACAACCGATTTCTTCATTTAAAAAAAAAAATTGGGGGCTTAGATAGTTAGAATAATCATGACAGTTATCTACCTTGGAGTTTGGGATTTAATTCTTAATCATTTGTAGAAAACTCGATCCTATAAAATTACACCTAAATTTTTAATCTAACAGTTTGTTTGTATAAAGTCAATACACTTTAAATCAGCAATAAACAAAAAAAAAAAAAAATAGAACTAAAGAATAATCATTCAAAGTGTTTGGGAAAGTAGTATTGTTTTACTGATTGCAATTATGCTAATTTGGGGTTGCTAAATTCTGTTAGCTAAGCTTGGCATGTGGGGATATCTAACTCCATTATAACCAAAACCACCATTCAAAGACAAAGATTTGTAATTGAATTTCAAAATTAGGGTTTCAATTTGTTTCTGGTAAAGATAATTTTTAAATATAGCTAATAAGCTAGTCAATTTAGTCAACGGTATTGTTGAAATAAGTAGTCATCAAACCGAATTAAATAACACGTGAATAATTAAAATAATATTTTTATTTAAATTTAATCATAAAAATAATATTTTAGTAATATAATTAATAGTAAAATGAATTTTTAGATTGACTCGATAAAGATTTGAGCGGAAAAATTTAAAATTTTTAAATTACAACTTAGTCCAATTGAAAAGTTCTTGTTAGGTTCATGAAAAACTTTGGATACTCTCTGTAATCTTAATTTTCTCTTTGTTGTTTCGGAAATTTCAACCTCCATAAATCACCCCATCACCTCACACTTTTGTCTTTGATGAAACAAACAATTTCCTCTTCCCAGTTATGGTTTTTCTTGTTGTTTCTTTTGGTCCTTTAGAAAGTGACAATTGCGGAATAAGTATGTATCTCTTTTCCTGGGTATTAGGAGAAGGGAATATGCCAAAAATGCTGCAACAAGTTAATGTGGTAAATGCCCAATTGCGCCAATTAATCGCCAGCTCTGAGCTGGATATATATCATCAACACCTACCTTCTAAAACCAAAATTTCATTTTTTTTTTTATTTTATTAAATCATTCATGAATTCTAAGCAAATAGGCCGTTCAGGTTTGTTGTTTCACAAGGGAATTCGTATTCTAACCCCATTCACTTCATGTCGCTGTCCATTGATTTTGCATATTCTTCTTTCACCAAATTGCCTGGAAAATTTCCTCTGTCATACCCTGAAGTTTTTACTCAGGGTTGGGAATTTCGTTTACTATTTAATGGGAAGAATTCTAAATTTGAGCTGTTCTTCTGTGTGAAGAAGTGAGAAAAATACTGCTACCATTGAGTTCAGCTGCTGCTCAAACTAGGATGGTTCATGGACCGGATTGCAACATGGAAAAAAATCTTCTTTCCCTTGATCAGGTCTAGGATAGACTAGGACGAGTTGGCTCGAACTACAACGTAACTTATCCAAGCCCACACCATGAACGTCGTCCAGTTTAAACCATTTACTACATCAGCCTTATGATCAATTCACCTCAGTAAATGAAAAACTTGTAAATATCCATGGCCAACAAAAGTGCAGTAGAATTAATTAGCCAGCTACCTTTGTGATCTTTGGTAAGGAAACCCAAATTTGAATCAACAAACCTATGAACTGAGTGTAATAAATTCGTGCTTATCAAATTCAAGAATTATTATCATTCTACAGGACAAAAATTGCTCACAACTTGAAGGTTATACTATATACTAAGTCAGAGATCAGAGGGTTCCAATACATCCAGCACTTGGGTTTGATTAGAAGTTCAAGATATCAATGGTGGAAAAATACTTCAAACTTTGCAGGTTTCAACATGTTATCAATGTTGGAGATTAGAAGAAGATGCGTTATATCAGATCAGAAAAACAAATAAAAAAAAAAAAGAAAAAAGAAAGAAAGCCTTTTTCGATTGTGGGAATGCGCCCTTTTTTTCTTTCATAAAAGTACAAAGAATAAGGCTGGGCATAACTGAAGATGTGGACATCGAAGCCACTGTTCAGAAGACTGAATAATGGATAGTGGAAAGTTTCAAAGTTTCAAACTCTAAATCATGGTGGAGGAACACTGTTGTCATTGGCTAAAATGTTTTATTGGGGATCCATGTCGATAGTGGAATTCACAACATATATATACATATATAGGACAAAAATGTTGCGCATTTCATGACTTGAATTCAAAGATTACCCCTTTGAATTTTAGGGGAAAAAAAAAGCGCACAAATTGTTACTCATCTATCTCAAAAAAATGAAGGCTTTCATTTCACAATAAAAATTAATCAATGGTGGATTGGACTTAGACTGCTCCGTTTGAGACCAACTTGAAAAGGGGTTGGGGGGGGGGAAATAATTTTGCAGTGGCAGTATCTCAAATTAACATTACAAAGTACTGTCATCTTTAGCTTATGGAATCTGATTAGATGGTTTCTTATCCAAGTTTTTTTTTTTTTTTTTTTCTCTTTTTGGTGTTGATTTTTCAATGCCAATCCAATTATGTTCGGAATGTTAAAGGACAAGGAATCGAATGTTCGCCTAAAGATGAACCATATGACAAATGGAGTGAAACTATTTCAGGACATATTTATCTGTTTAGATTATAAAATCTTAAAGAAAGTGATGTTAGATAATCAAAATATTTGTTTCTAGATTAGATATAATTGAATTCATTCTCAGCAATTCACCAGATAATGGGAATATTTTTCAGAATAATCTGCCTAGCAGACAACTCTGAAAATGAGCATATATATATATATATATATATATATATATATACACACACACACACACATATACATATTCACTAAAAAAGAAGAGAATCAAATTTCAGTTATGTGGCATAGATTTCATTTCAACCTATGCTACATCATCTAGTTCATCCAAGACAACAGCGTAAATCAAGGTTTTGCTAAATAATTGGTTATCTCTGGGTGATTGGCAAATAGAATTTCAGGTAAGATATTACTTTTTCATTCAAACAATGAAGGCAAAATATAGAATCAAATAAAGTGTTGTTGTGACACCATACGAAATCGGACCGACCCTCATCTTATCAGTTGAATCATATACCATAACAATGAAATCTACTTGAGGGGAAAAAGGCAAATCTGCTACACTTTCTAGGATTATCCATGCAATATCAGGGAAGAATATAATCCCAATTAAGAGCTCAAATTTGTATACTATTTTGATAATTGGATTCTGCTTCATCCAGTCAATGCAGGCATCATAAAAAGCACAAGTCCATCACTATTCTTCAGCGTTATCTCAAGGCAAATTCTAAATCTACAAGATATAGCGAGATAAGCTCAAATATGTGTTAAACATATAATTCTTTACAGTGGCCAAGGTTCATATTTTGGAACGTTTCCACGGAAAAAGAAAAAAAGAATCACAAAGTTTTATTGTAGTATCCCAGTTAACATCAATGTATGCACATGATTTCCAGCACCTTCTTTTTTCTTCTGTTAAAGCAGCACGAATTTTTGGAATGAATTCTAAAGTCCAAATTAACATCCATGAAAAATAAATGAAAGAAGATCATTAAGCCTTACCTGTTATACATGATATTGAAGGATTTGAAACTATTTAAACAATATCTCATCTAAGCATCAAATCCTGTCAAAACATGATTGTTAAAGCTCTCCGATTTAAATCCGAGACGTAATCCAGTTAACTGTGGTCACCTTTTAAGTGGTGATATCAAACAGGTCTGAGGGAGAAATCTCGAGGTTTACAATCCCTGACCCATAATTTTTAGTTATTTGAAATAGATTATAGTAATACAAGCAGATTGGTATCTCCAACCCCAATTAGTTAGCAAAAGAATTATTACAAGAAAACACTTTTGTTTTAGGAAGGCAGATTATGTCTTTGCCTTATTGGCTTTTCCTGTTTGTTCTCATCAAGGGAAAGAAAAGGAAGAAAAAAAACAACTGATGTCATGAGATTCTCAGCTGTTCAAACTTTAACAAAACAACCTACAAGATTGATATCCCCACGAAATCTATCAGCAAATATGGTCAAAAATCCAACAGATTTAAAATTCTTTAGGCGTGACAATCCCAACCCCAATTTGCATCACACAATCAAATATACTTATATGAGATTATTATTATTATCATTATTATTATTATTATTATTATAATATCAGAAAATAAAAAAGAAAAACTTGAGTTCTTTCTTTTTAGATGACCACGAAAGCATATCGTTTTCAAACTGATTCAAGTTGCCTAATCTTTGCATCAGAATATCAGATTACGCACTGCAGAATATCTTTGAAAGTTGAAACAAATGAAATGATCCAAAAAACATGCAACTAAATAATCTAAAATAACCCTCCCTTTCTTTTTTTTCAATATTAATTAATATAATAGACTGAATTTCTTCAACAAAATGATATAGGACGATAGAACTTCAGCACTCCTTTTCTTCTGAGATAAGTGCAAAACTTTTCTTGTTTTCAAATCCAATTGCATGACATCATGGTTAATCTTTCTTTGCATCAGGATATCAAATTACATACACAAAAGAGAATATCTTTAAAGCTAATCAAAGTTGCAAAACAACTAACAACTAATCTCAATAACCAATTTGTCAATGCTTAAGGAGTAATTAATCAATTAAGATTTGTATATATATATATATATATATA
>JBBYHK010000018.1:3863330-3882812 GCA_038382065.1 Adansonia grandidieri | reverse complement strand
ACCAACAACAAGAGGAGCTTGAGGAAATGCAGCACGGCCCTTTCCCTGTTGAGCAACTTTAGGTGAAAAATCAAACTTCAAGGTTTTTTTTTTTTTTTTTTTTTTTTCGATTATATTAGAAAGTAAGACGCTTTTCTATTTGGGGTTTTTTTCCAAGTTGCCGAAAAGACGTTCCTTTTCTTGATTGGTCCAAATCTTGAGAAGCAATCATTGTAAATTCTTTTTCAAGATTCTGAAAATCGAAAATGGTTTTCTCACTTTCACTGCTTTTGTTTTTCACCATGGGTTCCGTTTAATGTCGTTTTTTCTTCTAACTTTTACTGAATTAGAAGAGATTAGAAATGTATCCAAATGCGTTTATTAGGTGGGATGGCTTTCTGTTAGGGTTTCTTGACAAGTTTGAACCATAGTATATGAAAATTTTATCTAGTAAAATGCAAATTCAATTTAGTTTCTTAACTGCTTATTCGAATACTGTAAGTCTTGAAAATAAAAATATCAGCTCATGTTTGGCTTTTGTTTATTTGTCTGTTTTTTTTTCTTTCATGTTTCTGATAAAATTCTCTTACATGTCGGGCTTAAGTAATAGTTTTGGATATTGACTGAAGGCATCGGGCATTGCATCCCTGGACGTAAAGAAGCTTAAGGATGCAGGTCTTTGCACAGTTGAATCTGTTGCTTACACCCCCAGGAAAGATCTTCTTCAGATCAAAGGAATCAGTGAAGCTAAAGTTGACAAGATCATGGAAGCAGGTATGTTGTTTCCACAATCCTGCTCTTTAATTTTTTTTGATGAAATTTACTATAATTTGTAAAGCGATTTGAAATTAAAATGTTTAAGTCTTCCTTGGTTCTTGGTAGCTTCCAAACTGGTCCCCTTGGGTTTCACCAGTGCTAGCCAGCTCCATGCTCAGAGGCTGGAGATAATTCAAATAACTTCTGGGTCAAGTGAACTTGATAAAATTTTGGAAGGTACCTATGCTCTGGTGTATGCAAAGTTTTATTTTGACTTTGATTCTTAACACTCCTTGAAATTAACTATTTGTTCAACTGGTTAAGAACTGTAAATTAAAGTTTCTGCTGGTTAATTAATTTTCTGTATCATTACACGCTCACTTGGTTTTGTCAATGACAGGTGGAATTGAGACAGGATCCATTACCGAGATATATGGTGAGTTCCGTTCTGGAAAGACTCAGCTATGTCACACATTGTGTGTCACATGCCAAGTAAGAGCTTCTTTTTCATTTACATGGCAACTACCGTTGTGTTCTTCATTTTCCTGCCAACTATACCAGAGCCCCTAACAGTTTATATCATTGAAATTTGCAATAATCTGTATGTTACCCAGGGAGTCCATTTGTAAGATCTGCATCTAATTTTGTTCAATGTTTCAGCTTCCATTAGATCAAGGAGGTGGTGAGGGAAAAGCAATGTACATTGATGCTGAAGGGACATTCAGACCGCAAAGACTCTTACAAATAGCTGAGAGGTGATAAATGGCTACCATGATATGACCATACTGCTACGCTATGTGCAACTTTGACAGTCAACACTGTTGAATGCTGCAGGTTTGGACTGAATGGTGCTGATGTCTTGGAGAATGTGGCCTATGCTAGAGCATATAACACTGACCATCAATCTAGGCTTTTACTTGAAGCAGCTTCAATGATGGTGGAAACAAGGTATTCTCGGAAGATTTCCTTTGCTTGACACTGTGCACATGAATCCCTAGCAAGAGGAATTATCTCCGGTATAGTTGGGGTAAAACAAACTGCATGCCAAATTTGATCATTTGATGGATTTCTCTGTAGGTTCGCGCTTATGATAGTAGATAGTGCTACTGCCCTCTACAGAACAGATTTTACTGGGAGGGGTGAACTCTCTGCCCGACAAATGCATCTTGCAAAATTCCTCAGGAGCCTTCAGAAGTTGGCAGATGAGGTTAGGGCTTTTACATCTTTATTTGCACTAGTATTAAGTAATGGATTGCTTCCGTACTCTGATTACTACCATCATTTTCTGAAACTTTTCAGTATGAAATGCTTAGGGTTGTAGTCAATACGGAGTTGGGCCCTTTGATCGCTTGTATTTATCATGTTTTTCCTTTCATTTTTCGTGGTTGTAGTTTGGTGTGGCTGTTGTTATTACAAACCAAGTAGTTGCCCAAGTGGATGGTTCAGCAATCTTTGCCGGACCTCAAATTAAGCCTATTGGTGGTAACATCATGGCTCATGCTTCCACAACAAGGTTTGTTACCTGAAGGCCTAATTTTTCTCCTTTTCTAGCTGACTCTTCTTTGAAAGCTACTAACTCTAAGCTCTCTCTTCGCCAACGATAGATTGGCTCTCCGGAAGGGAAGAGGGGAGGAGCGTATTTGTAAAGTAATAAGTTCACCTTGCTTGGCTGAGGCTGAAGCTCGATTTCAGATTTCTCTGGGAGGTGTTGCTGATGTTAAGGACTGACATGATTCAGCTCATTGTTTCCCAAACAAGTTGAGCGAGCTTCCTTTTATCAATCAATCAAAATGTTTTTTTTTTCTTTTCTTTTCGGTAGTCGTCTGCTTCTGCTAGCGAGCAATGCCATAACTCTGCAATATATTTTTTTAATGCAATGAAGCTTGCCCAAATTTGGAAGAATCCATTACAAAATCTTGCTGTCCATTTTGTTGTATATGACCTTCGTAAGTACTGAATTTCTTGTAATGGAGAGTCAGAACCCAGAAGAGAAGATGTTATTTATGTTTGAGCTTCGGCTTTTATTAATAGAGATGTTTTTATGATTTAAGTCGGATTGTAATTTAAATTTAGATTGATTGGGTATGAGTTGGCTTAAAAATTTATTTTATTTTTATAATATTATAAAAATATTATTTTTACGTTAATATTTATTTATTTTATAATTAAATTTAAATTAAATATTATTTTTATAGTTAATAATAATTTAAATGAGTTATTTTAAATTTATAAAAATTTTATTTAAAGCTTGAAACTTATGGTTTGGATTTGTCGGGTGGGGTAGATCTAATTGTTAGTGTCCTTAAAAATTTTTAAAAAGAAAATCGCTAATCCAATCCAACCAGAAAAAAAAAAAACCTCTGTTCCAAATTTGTCCTTCGTGAAATTTAACTGATTATCCAAATATTTTGGCGTGAGATTTTAATATTTTAATCAGAGCGGACTTGCGTTAAGTCTTGGAATGAAGAGGGGGGAAGGGGGGGAACCAATACGATGTCGTGGAGTATAAACACTGCGTTTTGAAAAGTCGTCAGATTCGCCCCTTCATCACATCACCCACACCGACTTTAAAATGGCGTTAGATTCAATTACTGGCGTCGTTTAATGAGCAAATAGGCCAAGGTCCGTCTGGTCTATAAGAACCAGACTCCCTAAAAGAAAAAAAAATAGAAAAGAATGGCGACAAATCCAGCAGCAACACCTCCGAACCTCCACAAATCTGGAGCCATCTCCAAGGGCTACAATTTCGCTTCTACTTGGGAACAGGTTTCTTTCTCCTTTTTTTTTTTTTTTCTTTTCTTCTTAACTTACTCTTTCGAACTCTAATGTTTGCCTTCAACTTCACGATTTGAACCTCTTCTAGTTTAGATCTGCTATAATTTTATCTCGGTGAACTTAAATCTTCAACTTATAACAACTTGATTCGACTGACTTATTCTTCTTGATTTTGATTTTACTCTCTCATTTCATCTTTGAATCTTGTAATCAAAAGATTCGATCTCTTCGC
Source organism: Adansonia grandidieri (assembly GCA_038382065.1). Classification (NCBI taxonomy): domain Eukaryota; kingdom Viridiplantae; phylum Streptophyta; class Magnoliopsida; order Malvales; family Malvaceae; genus Adansonia; species Adansonia grandidieri. The sequence goes on along the minus strand of JBBYHK010000018.1, from coordinate 3,879,070 downwards.
TGGATCCGTAATTGTAACCCGAAATGTAATCATATTATTAATAATAATGGGAAGAGTTGGAAACTTTTTAGTTTGAAGATCGGATCTGTGGAGTGGAACTGAAAGCGCTATTTTAGATTTGTTTTTCTTTTTGTTTAATTTGATTTCTATTTTGGATTTGTGTGTAGAATGCGCCTTTGACCGAGCAGCAACAAGGAGCAATACTGATGCTATCTCATGCAGTTGCGGAACGGCCGTTTCCAGTCAATTTGGTGAGGAATTCTGTTGCTTATTGGTTCCTATTTTTTTTTAATTGCATTCTGAATGTCTTGGTTAAAAATGTTTATGGTCTTGTAGGCTCAAGAGCGAACCTCCGGGCAAGATACTGGCTTGTCTGTTTCTATAAAAGATAACAATATCAGAGATTGTGAAGCTATTGAAGCAGTTTTGGTTAATACAAACCAGGTAAATCAAATTTATTGTATTTCTTGTGTGAATTGGAGATCTAAACCTATTTAGATGGTTAAATTATTTTGTTCTTCTAATGATGTAATTCTACAAGGGTTTTATGAAATAGATGAATTTTGGATCTAATGTGTTTGCTTCTTTTTCCTTGTTTCCATCTTTTCTGTGCAGTTTTATAAATGGTTCACAGATCTTGAATCGGCCATGAGGTCTGAGGTTAGTTGCTATTTCTTATTGCAACATATATGTTCATGCAGTAATTTTGTTGGATATTTGTTTAGTGCATCTCATTTGTTCTCTTACTTTAGACAGAGGAGAAGTATCAGCACTATGTTAATACTCTTACAGACCGCATACAGACTTGTGATGATATACTTCGACAAGTACGTTCATTTTGTGTTTTATTTCTGCTTGCATTCTCATTTGCTTTGCTTGTTATTTATTATGCTATATCAATCTTTTCCTCATGATTTTTAAGCCAGCAAATGTACTTCTATGCAGGTGGATGGGACTTTAGACCTGTTTAATGAACTGCAGCTGCAACACCAAGCAGTAGCAACAAAAACTAAAACTCTTCATGATGCATGTGATCGATTGGTATGATTTTTGTTTGCATGGCTTGGAATTTAGTTTCATCGTCTTGTTTCTAGCTTATTGACTTCGGGCTTTATGTTTAATAGCTGTAATCCACTTCTTTTTGAGATGGAAAATTTTAGTGTAAATTAGTTTATTGATTGCCTCACACGCTTGTTCTCATTGCAGGTAATGGAGAAGCAAAAGCTGATTGAGTTTGCTGAAGCACTTCGGAGTAAGCTCAAGTATTTTGATGAGTTGGAGAATGTAAGGTTTGAATGCTATCTTAACTAGAGATCAGTATAGTATATAGTTTATATATATATATATATATATTTTTTTACTTGTCTTTGTTTATAGCCTTTTATCCTTTAGGGTTTATGTAAATAGATGGAAAGTGTCTTAATGAATTGCTGTTAGTGCAATAGTTCTGAAGTTAATGTTTTGTAATTTTACCTCTTGTGTGCAGATTACGTCTAACTTTTATTCTCCAAACATGAATGTTGGAAATGCAAACTTTCTCCCCCTTCTTAAACGGCTTGATGAGTGCATATCGTAAGTTTTCATTTGAACATAGTCCAACTTTGCAAACTAGTTAACAGTTGTGTGATAATTGTTCTTCTGATGAGCACATGTAATCAAAATTTCTTGTCGTATTGAAAATTTTTTTTTTTCTTATAGGTATGTTGAAAGTAATCCACAATATGCAGAATCCAGTGTTTATTTGCTAAAATTCCGTCAACTCCAGGTAAGGAAGTTTTGGACAATCTATGGACTTCTTTGTTAAGTGAATGAATTGCATGCATGTAAATAGACGTTTTGACTTAAAAATATTGAAACCTGTTTTTACAGTCCCGAGCTCTTGGTATGATCCGCTCTCATGTACTTTCTGTTCTCAAAAATGCTTCTTCTCAGGTATAATATCCACCTGTAATCTGACTATGTGCATAGGTATTCTTTTATTGATGGATTGAAGGCCTCACAAAATGCTTGTTCTTTCCTTCATTAGGTTCAGGCAGCAACTCGGAGTAGCGGTGGCAACAAACTATCTCTTTCTGAAGGTGTTGAGGCATCTGTAATTTATGTCCGTTTCAAGGCAGCTGCTAGTGAGGTAGTGATTCCCCTTTTGGTTTGAAAGTTATCACTTGTATAGAAATATGAATGTTTACCCATTATAGTAGCAAGCAGAGTTAACTGACAGTTTTAAGGATTTGCAGCTTAAGCCGGTATTAGAGGAAATTGAAAGCAGAGCATCAAGGAAAGAATATGTTCAGATTCTTGCAGAATGCCATAAATTGTACTGTGAACAGAGGCTTTCTTTGGTGAGTGGATGATGTATTAAACCCACTCCCACACAGATACACTATTTAATTTAGTATCCAAATCGGTTCTTACTGTATCCGTTAATATATGCTTTTTTAGATAAAAGGCATAGTGCATCTGCGAATATCTGAATTTGCCAAGAAAGAGGATTTGCCATTGTTGACTAGATCGGGGTGCGCATACTTAATGCAGGTATGGTCAACTTACTGTCCTTATGTTTAGTAGCTGAATATGGTTATGATTTTTGGAACTCCTGATTGAGTGAAGCAAAACTTTCCTTCTATTTGAATCATGCCTCTTTGCATTGTTGATTTTTTTTGGGGGCATCATAGACAATAAAATCTAGCCCTACTGTTTAAGTTTCTAGGTGTTTGTAAATTGAAGAAACATTTCTTTTACTAACTGGGGCCTACATGTTGCCATGATTGCAGGTCTGTCAACTTGAGCATCAACTCTTTGTTCATTTTTTCCCATCTTCTTCAGAAGATGTTTCAAGTTTGGCACCATTAATTGATCCTTTGTAAGTACTCTTGTTGCCAATGTTGTAGAGCTCTCCTTTTTCTGTTCCGATTTTTGTTTTGTTTTCTTACTTAAGTGGTTTAATGATACTTTATGTAAATTAATCAAAATAACATTTTAGAGTTTGACTTAAGAATGAATCTTTTGAATGTTTTACTAAGATATTTCATTGCAGGTCTACATACTTGTATGACACATTGCGGCCAAAACTCATTCATGAAACAAATGTTGATTTTCTCTGTGAGCTGGTCGATATCCTCAAAGTTGAAGTCTTGGGAGAACAGCTCAGCCGAAGGAGTGAGTCATTGGCTGGGTTACGCCCTACATTAGAAAGAATTTTGGCGGACATTCACGAACGCTTGACTTTTCGTGCTCGAACACATATCCGTGATGAGGTCTGTTTATTGCTTATGCATGCATGCTTCTATATGTCTGCTTGTGTACTCATAAATTGATCGAACTATCAAATATTTACCTTATTGAGGCATAGGAGTCTTTTGACACCTTGATGTTTGTGGTAGTTGATGGGAAATCAAGTCTTTTTGCCTGCCTGATAGATATGTTTTTTTTTTTTTCCCCCTGGAAATCAATTGATTGCCAGTGACTTCCTCTATGTTGTTGAAAGAACAAATTGTTTTAGTTGCCCATTGAAAGAGAAATTTGCTAACAGTTGCCTTCCATGTTTACAATGTTGGGAGCAATTATATTGTGCTGTGCATGGCTGGGCTAATGCCACACTTCCCAACACTAGACCTATTGCTACCCATTTATGTTGATTTTACTTTAATCATTGTCTTCTTTCTTACACAGATTGCAAATTATATCCCATTCGATGAAGACTTGGATTACCCCGCAAAACTGAAGCATTCTGCAGATGTGAAGACAGAAACTGCTTCTGTAAGACCTCTAACACTTTTCCCTTATCCCAGCTTATAGGTTATTGATTATGTGTTATAAATCTACGTATTTGTTGGACAATTATAAATTGGCAAGCTAATTTTTTCGTGTGAGTCAACGTTATTGTTTCTAATTCAGACCCTTATATCAATACTTTTTGTAACCATTATAGAACCTAACTTGATTCCTACAATTTCTGTTAATTTATTCTGTACCTTTTCTCCCCGGACTTAGTGTTACACTATATGTTTGTGTCTGTTTGGACTTGGTTGTTATATTACCCAAAACCCCAACAATTAGTACATGGAATTGCCACTCCATTGTTTCAATTCCTTGAATGAGATGAAGCATTTGCAAGATATACATGTGCCATGTCTGGCATGAGTACTTTTTCTATATAGAAATCATTGGCAACATAGAGGGGAAAAAATTAATGAAAGGGTGTCTCATGCTGAATGGCACTGAATTTGTCATGCTGTTGTATTGGACGTGCATGTGTCAAGTGCGTTTGTCCCAGTTGGTTAGAAAACATGCATTTCCAAACCTACTTGCTGACTTGTAAGCGTAAGCACTTGGTGAAGTATGCAGTGTCAATAACTGCGGCTTTGACGTATCTGGATATTGATGTTGGCCAGATTAGTAGCACATTATCATGCATCCTTGAATTTCACTTTATGTTTTCACCTTTTGGAAATATAATTACATGATAATTAACAATACTATCTCTGTTAATTTTTTTCCTTTTGTCTGCAGGCTGATGCAAATCCAGATGTATTCAAAACTTGGTATCCACCATTAGAGAAAACCATATCTGTTCTTTCAAAATTGTATCGTTGTTTGGAACCAGCAGTCTTTACTGGCTTGGCGCAGGTGCTTTGAGTCTTTCGATAATCACCCATGTTCAGTTTCTTATCTCCTGAATTTCTAAAAGTATTGCCCTTCTTTGCTTATTCTGTTGAAAAAAAAAATGCTTGTGCTGTTTTTCTCAGGAAGCTGTGGAAGTTTGTTCTGTCTCTATCCAAGTAAGTTAGCTGAACAGTAGTTACTTTTCAAGGCCTTAAGTTCTTTGCTTTTCTAAGCATGTTCATGCTATAGAATGATACAATTTCTATATGTGGATAAGCTTGGATTTAGATTTTTAACTAAGTCATGTTATCCATTCTATGAAGAAGTTGATTGGCTTATTCTACTATGTTCTAAAACATGCGGTGGCTGTGGTTTGATTTCTAACCATTTGCATTTTTTTCTCTTTAATCTTTCAACTGTATGTAGAAAGCAAGCAAACTCATTACAAAGAGGTCAACAGCAATGGATGGGCAGCTCTTCCTTATAAAGCATCTTCTGATCTTAAGGGAACAGGTTATCTTTATTATTCCTCTCTTTTGCTCTTTTTTTCTGGTCATTCAATTGATAAATAATCAGATGTAACTTTTAATGAGTTTTGGCCTTACAGATAGCTCCATTTGACATAGAATTCTCCGTTACACACAAAGAACTTGATTTCTCTCATTTGCTGGTAAGTTTCTGAGTCTAAATTTCTTTTTTACTGAAATGCATTACTTGGTGTTTCCAATATTTGCTAGCTCTTTAGCATCCTTAAAGGAAGCTCTTTTTGAGTTTCAGCAAGATACTGGGAAGACAAAAGGGAATAATTATTTTCCTTTTTGGAAGATTTCTTTGATGTTTAGATTATTCAACCTTGAGGATTTTTTTCCATATCTAACAGTTAATTTATATTTTTTTCTTTGTTTTACATGGAATTAAGGCCATATTCTTTTGAAAATGCCTTTGACAGGAGCACCTGAGACGGATACTTAGAGGTCAGGCCTCATTATTTGACTGGTCAAGATCAACATCATTAGCAAGGACCTTATCTCCCCGTGTTTTGGAAAGTCAAGTAGATGCCAAGAAGGTTAGCATTTTACCTTTTCCTAAATTTAATTTACAATCCTCAATAAGTCGGAGGGCCATGGGCCATTTTGGGTGTATTTGTCGTTGAAAATAATCTTGAACCAACACATCAATGCTCAGGGATTAGGAGACAAGAAATGGAATGGCTTGTAACGAGTCACTAAAATGAACAAATGAAATTTTAAATCTTTTGTCCCTGAAGCTAATGATTATTAGCAAATTATTTATGTTTGTCCTGCAGTTACTGTACCCTACCTCCATTGCCCTCTCCCCCTTTTTTGTGATTGATGCTGGGAATCTGCTTTGCTTTTTTTGTTCATTTACTTGCAGGAACTGGAGAAAAGTTTAAAAGCAACTTGCGAGGAGTTTATTATGGCAGTCACTAAGCAAGTTGTGGATCCTATGCTTTCATTTGTTACCAAGGTCCATCTTTTTTTCTCCGTAATTGGATCCTATGCTTATTGAAATAAGATCACATCACTTTGATTGGAGCAGTTTAATGTTTGAAATTCCAGCTTGGATATGACTATTTTCTTCAACTTACTATTTGATATTTAACTGAACACCTTGTTTTCAAATTCTTTTCTGAGTCAAATCATAACTTTGATGGTAATGGATTTTTTTTTTCAGCTTTGGCATATGACATTGTCTTAAGGATTTATTTTTGTTCCTATAGGTAACGGCTGTAAAAGTTGCATTATCTTCTGGTACTCAGAATCAAAAAATAGACTCGGTTATGGCCAAGCCACTCAAGGAACAAGCCTTTGCTGCACCAGAAAAGGTGGCTGAACTTGTTCAGAAGGTGTGTCGCATTTTTAATTCATGTTTTGCCAGCCTGTTTTGGAGTTTACAGTTTGCATTGGTTTTTGAAGATTTATCTCAGCCTTGCTGGCTTTCCTAACTGCATAATGGAATGCCATTGTTTTTCGTTAGAAACATACATGCATGCATAAGTACAAAAAAACATTATTTATATATGCAATGCATGTGTATCTGTGTGAATTTATATGTATTGGAAAGCCATGATACAAATAAACTCCCAGCTACTTGAGTATGAATTGTAACAAGCATGAAGCAACTCCTGGTGTCGAAGACTGGTCCAAGAATCCTGAGAATATTGGCTGTTGCATCCACATTAAAGTGTCTATATTTAGAGTGCATCAAGATGTATAATATCTATGATTATCTTATTTGAATTAAGATTGCAATCCTTAGTGATAAAATCTGTTAATAATTTCAAAGTTTATATTCACCGAAGTTATGATTTCCATTTCTATAACAGGTATATTCAGCCATACAGCAAGAACTTCCGGTGGTGATAGCAAAGATGAAGCTTTACTTACAGAACGCATCGACAAGAACAATTCTTTTCAAACCGATAAAGTAAGATATGCGTCCAAAATTCAAAACCGTAACTCTATAGTCTCTGTATCTTGATGCAAATTTGGACTAATTCAGATTTATTATCGGCTTATCTTACAACTAAACAAGGTGATTGTTTTATTTATATGTAGGACAAATATTGTGGAAGCCCATCTCCAAGTTCAATCCCTTTTAAAAGCAGAGTATTCTCCAGAGGAAAAGAGCACCATCAACATGGTGAGCATACAAGAATTAGAAGCACTGCTCGACAATCTCCTGTAGGGAGATTAGCGAAAGCTCATTCGAGTAATTTTGCTCAACCCAAATTCTTCAGTAATTTTTGGCCATACTACGGTTCAGTCTGTTCATAAGGTTATATTGATAGATAAGTAGAAAAGTTATGTATTTTTCAGAACATTCATCATATCCTTTTTTGTTTTTGTTTGCCCGCCGCAAGAGCATGAAATTCATTTCACATTATGTTTGGCAACAATTATTGATCATGTTTTCCATATAAGTTAATATTTTTCGCATGATCAGTCTATTACATGTCTATCCGTTTGTCTATGATAATCATGGATCATTAAATATTCTCCATTGAAACTAATAAGAAAATTATGTCGCCCAAATTACATTGACGTACGCCCATGGGTTGCACTTCCAATTCCATAGCTGCCTTCTTGATGGAATATACTTTGATCCTACGATGATGCTGGAAGGTTTTCTCACTTCTATCTATGTTGTTTGTTGAAAGAGAAACATATTGAATTGACGTAGTTAGTCATTTAAGGAGGTCAAGTCATTCATCCTAGTTGTGGACGCCAACTTGCTAACCGTGTTTATTCACCCATGCTACAATATTACCGGTTGATCACGTTTCCATCGGTGGTTCTTATCTCTTATCACTCAATAATGTCATCGGATTGGATATAGGAAGTCTGTAACTTCTTGGTTTAGTGACAACAAAAATGTTAATAAAGCAGGTAAGTTTGGGTTGAAATCTGATTTGATTAAAAATAAAAAAAATGATACTTTCATCAATATTACAAAATAAATTTATAAATAATCTTTTCATATTCAAACTAATTGGTTACAAAGCATGAAAGGTATGAATGTTTGACAAAGATTCAATTATTTTCATTTGCAAAAAAATTTGAAGGTTTTTTTGTTTCTTTATTTTAGCTGATTTTAGACAGTATTAGATGGGTATCCACACCAAAACTTATAAACGGTTTTTGAGATGGGTATCCAAGCTGCTGGTGAAACCCAAAATCTATTTGGAAGCCTATTATATTACTATCCTTATCATATCCAAAGCTATTTATCTATTTATAACTATTAGAATTAATCACAGGTGAAAAAAAATTAAGCAAAATTATTAGATTAATATGTAAAAAAATAGTATTTTTTTTAAAAGTAGAGAGTTATTTTTAAAAGTGAAATTAATGGATAGTTTTTTTATATAGGTAGGTAAAAAATGTGAAAAAAAAATTAAGTAAATTTTAAGTTGATTTTTTTTATAATTTGAGTAATTTTTTAAATATAAAAATACATCAATATCTTTAATGTTATTGTGTTAATTCGGTTTTTAAATAATTTTATGCTTGAGTTAATATTTTATTAACTATGACAGAATCAGAAAATTTAATATTAGTATAAGTTGAACTGTTTTATTAACCAGCGCGCTTTACCTTGTTGGCTTTTTGCCAATGCTGTCAACATCAAGCTTTTTGTTGCAGCTAATCTATTTTCAGAAAAGGGAACCTTAGTCTCTGCAAAATATTGCGTTTTTGGTCGCGATTCGTATGTGGACAAATATCTGAAACATGGATTATTAGTGAACAATCCGAAAAAGATTAACAATTTCTTTAAAATATAAACACACCCCCCCCTCAACCAAAAAAAGGCCGTCTTTAGTTAGATTTTCCTGGGAAACAAACAACACGAGAAAATTATGTGTATAACATTGTCTTCTTCCTTTTTTTTTTTTTTTTTTAATTTGGCTTTTGGTACTAAGCATTCTGATATACAAATATCATAATATGCAATTACTGTTTCTTTAATTCAAGTTTATAATAAAAAAGGAGGAAAAATCAATAAAAATGTCATTTACGCACAAATTTATCCCAACTCAAAAGAAACAATGCTAGAGATGAGAGGAAAAAAACATCTCTTCCTGGCATTAAATCTCTGTTTTACTAGCGTCCCGTTTATTTAGATTAAGAACTAAATGAAACGAGAAATTGAATCCTTAACTGCCCAGTCCCATACGAACAGTGGCCCCTGTTCCATTGATCCAACTCCCTTGCAAGAAAGTTTCTACAGTAAATTTCATGGCTTCATCCTTGTCGATAACCTTGCGGCCTGGCCACTTGACCCTGGCATCCGTTTTAGCGCCAGGTCCTTCGTTGTTGTACTCTGCGTAATAAAGGGTGTCGAGTGCAAAGTTCCCTTCCCATTCTAACCATCCAGCAGGGTCGATGAAATCCTCGATCTGGGATTCCATTACGATCGTCCTGGAATACTCTTTCCAGGGCCTGCCTAGGTAACTCTTGAATTGGGTCTTGAATGCAGTAAATGAATCATCTGGTAAGATTTTGCAGTTCTGTAGGACGATCCCTGTCGTTTCGAATTTGTCTTTCCTCCCCTGGGCTGTAACTATGTTCTGTTGATTGTCCATCGGCTTCCTGACGTAAATCAAGCAGTTCTGCAATACGGCAGCCGCGTCACCGAAAATGAAATCTATGGTGCCGGCCACCACGCAGCTTCTGTAGAACTGGCGATGAGTTTGTACGTATAATGTGTCTTGGTATCCTTCGAATCGACAATTAAGGAAAATTGCCCTGTCAGCATTGACTCTCACTGCCACTGCTTGATGCTTCTCGGGGCCTGCAGTGTTTCTAAATCCCATGGCTTTTGCCAAAAACCCATCACCCGAAGCCACTGAAACAGGAACCAAAAATGTCAAGAATTACATTTCAGATATATATATATATATATATATATATATCAATATATTTCATTTATTTGAAAATTTTCCAATTTGGGAAATAATTACTATTCTATTTGCTGTATGCAATAGCGAATCATCAACATACCAAAAGTTGCTGTCAGGTATGTGGGAACTCCATCAACAAAATTTTGGTTCCCAGTGACAATGGTCTTTTGTGATCCATCACCATAAATGGTAAGGTTCACCATTTTCCTTGTAACGTTCACAGTCTCCTCATATATTCCTGCCTTAACATATATTACATACCTGCATTTTCAAAGTTGAGAAATAGCTTGTCTCAATAAATTAATATGTTCATCACCCGGAAAAGATTCCAGCTGAAGCATGCTAGAAAAATCATTTTATGAAACACTTTAATATTGTAAAGAGAGCCAGAAGCAAACCTTCCATCGTATTTATCGGGCATGGCAGCAAGTGCTTCGGAAATCGTTTTGAATTGTCCGCTACCATCTTTTGCCACAGTTACATTTGGTGTTGGCTTATCATCGTCACCCTTCAACACCCGGCGTTCGTCATGGTTCAACCACATAGGAAGTCCATCCTTGCCCAAGCTGGATCCTAGAAGGTGGCGACTGGCCGCTGCTGGCATCTCCATCAAAGAAGAAATGTACGAGGACAATTGCTTAGCCATGGCAAGTGCATTGCTAGTGAGCTCCTGGCTAGAGTTCAGGGCACTCTTGATATCCGTCTTCAATTTCCCATCGGGGAAGCTATCGATGCACGTTTCTTGGTAAGACATAACAGCACTTAGCCAATTGTTCAAATCACCATCGGATACCAGCTTCTCCATATCTTTCCCTCCTAATTTATCAACAGATGCCTGTAATTCTTCCTTGGCATTGGCCACGACTTCTTTACAAACATTAAACGCTTTTTTCTCCTCTGGGGAGTTGAATTCAAAAGAGCTGGCTTTGGTAAAGGCCTTGTCAAGCTCATCAGCTACTGCTGAGATCGAAGACTTGAGAAAATCTTTGGGTTGAGCCGTGGAAGGCAGCTCTTTCGCCGCCTTCTTAAGGGTGCTCTCGCATGATTCCTCGTAAGAGGTACCAGCGCAAACAGTTTTTATCAGCTTTTCAGACCGTGAAACCTGGTTAGTCGAAGTTGTAGAACTTGAACTAGAAGTAGATGTAGATGTAGCTTGGTGTGTTTTACTGTTGTCAGAACTCCTGTTTTCTTTTCTCTTATTATAATCAACAGCAAATATCCCAGCCACAACTAGACCAACGGCGAGAAACGTTGCTATCACCCCAATGGCGATCCTCTTCCTCAGCTTCCGTTGTCTCTCAAGCCTTCTTCGTTCTTGTATAATGCCAAAATCTTGGAAAACCATTGTTTTTTCTTCTTTATTTTTTTTCTTTTGTTTTTGGCTTGAGGCAGAGTCTCTCTGCCTTAGATTCAAGCTAAGGCAGAGAGCGAAATCAAGAAAACCAATGAGAATATATATTCCAATAACGTCCTCCTCCTCCTGATTGTTCTTTGGGGCTCTAGGGCTCAATTTTATTGCCACGCAAAGTTACGAAGGTGAGTCTGGACGGGAGAGCTTTCAGGCATTTCTATACAAAAGTTAGTTACAATTTACAAAAATTAATGGTAGAGATTTTGTCCCCAAACCGCATTCCCCGCGAGTTCTTGTCTATATAGCTTTTCAAAATTCCACCATTAAAGCTACAATTGCTTAATTATAGAAAGTTGATTAATTATAAGCTGACTTGCATCGCTAAACTTGGGCAAAGCACTGCTTTTTTTTTTTGGTGGGGGGGGGTTGTCTGTGGTTCTGGTCAACCTATATAACTAACTTCCTAAGCCTTCGTTTACAATGGGAGCTTAGTGCCTTAGCCTGGTCGCCATTTGCTAACAACACCAGAGATTCATAAGAATCTATAAAGCTAAGCCATATTAAATATTTTCCTAGGGACTAAACCTGAATAAAACGTTAGATGACCTGCGGTTAATTATTTTTTCAGCCTTTTTGTTTCTAATACTAGGGTAATAGTTTTCTCGTTCCCGTGTAAATGGATTCTTAAAAACGTTATCCTTTGAATATAATGTCAACGAATCAGAATAAGATTGCATTTCAAGTTTTTCCGAACATACATGAAGCAAACCAAGAAAATAAAGAGAACTTGGTTGATCATGCTTAATTTTCCCAAAAATTTACCAGAAGAATCAGTGACTAGAGTAATTGAATATGCAGTTGATAGGGACGGGCTGCTCGTCTTTTTTTTTTCTTTTTTTTTTTGTGGATAAATTTTCTTGTCTATTTTTATTCCAATGGCTATCTTTCAAATATCATTCCTTCAACTCTTGAACAAATTACATGAATTTTAAACCAAGCATCGAAAAAAGGGAAAATGTTAATAAACCGGAAGTCAGACTGTAGCTAATGGGCAATATTGGTCCTGCAATATCGGCCTTGTTGGGCTCGCAATACAGTCCAATAAAAGGTGATGGGGGCTATCAAGCTTGTAGAATGTCGGCTATCTTAGGATGGGTGCCGTATGGCTACCGACGAAGCAAGCAGCAACCGCTTGCACACAGGCCGACAGACAGATGAACAAGGACCATGTTGCGGTTGCGTCCATTTGGGTGTACAACGACAGCCCGTACACTTGAAAACTTGGTATGTCGAAAGACCCACTTGTTAGACCAAAAACAAAAACTTCGAACAGAGCAAAAGATCTCGAATCCAGGCCTTGGGTCCAGAAATCAAAAACTCCCCACCATTATTTTTTCCTTTTTTGAAATTGTTTTCAGCTTTTTAAGTCGAAGAAAACATCTCACCGACAGGTATAGCTCCAATTGCAAAGATATTTTTCGAGGAAATCTTTTTGATAATTTTGCAGAACTTTTGAAATATTAAAAGAGAGAGAGAGTGCCGTACGTAGGTTAGCAGTAGCACTCCAAGAAGAAATTTTAAGTCAAGCCAAAGCAATTTAGAGTTCAACCAAATCGCCATTGGACAATTCTGCTTGGAAGTTTGCACTTTTTAGAGTTCTCACATATACTTTAAGCTTTCAAAAACTGGAAAAATATAAACTACTATATGACATGACTCGAGATCCATGTGGGTCGACCTGTAAAGTAAAAGTTATCTGATTTATCTACTTTCAAATCTTTCACGACCTTCCTGTACGCCACTCGACTAGAGTTTCGTTGCAATGTTTTAGGGAGGTTATATTTTTGGTTAAATCCCATCATCGTATGGGAATGAAGTAGAACCCAGCCAGGCTTCACCTGTAATAAACTCCGAGACCGTAAAATTGTAGGCGGCATCATAATCCATTATGTGATAGCCAGGCCAAGTAACTCGACTATCCGTTCCTGAACCAGGCCCATAATTATCGTACTCTCCGTAATAGAGCGTATCTAAGCCTTGATCGTTAGACCACTTAGTCCAACCACTAGGATCGATGAAATCATCAATGTAGGATTCAAGATAAACTGTTGTGGAGTACAGCTTCCATGGCCTTCCGAGGTAACTTTTAACGCTGCGTGAATTCCCATACAGTTCATCCGCGGCAAGGATAGAACAATTCTGGATCGAAATCCCAGTGTTCTCATCTGGGGTGTCTCGAGATTGAGCTGTGATTACTGTAAACTGACCAGGCATTGGCATTCTGGTGATTATGTTACATGCCTGGAAGACCACAGCAGCGTTCCCAAATATATAATCTATGGTCCCTGATATGTCACACTCACGGTAAAATTGTCGAAAGGAATGGGTATATAATGTATCCTGGTAACCACTGATTGAGCACCTGTAAAGTGCAGCGAAGTCAGCGTTCACTCTTAACGCAACCGCTTGGTGCTTCTCGGGCCCTGCGCTGTTCTCAATGGTTATATCCCGAGCCAAAAAGCCTTCACCAGATACCGCTGCAACATAAAGTTGCAAAAACAAAGAGTTAAATTATAATGATGATCATAATTTCAAATATTTTAAGCCTGATGATGGATTCCATTAAACAAAACGAAAGCTTTTTATTTTTAATGTATCATAATTTCACCAAGAGCTAGGAGTTTTGAAAATTACCAACAGTTGCAGATCTGAAAGTGGTCCAGCCACCAACCACACTTCTATTACCGGTAATGAAAGTGATATCACTTCCATCTCCAAGCAGAACAATGTTGGTTTTGTAGCTTGGAATTTCCACATTCTCTTCATAAATCCCTTCTCTAACATAGATTATTATTCTGTCGTAACTGTTATTTGGAGCAAAGTTTATAGCATCAGTTATGGTACTGAAATTTCCTGTTCCATCAGCAGCTACAGTGAGCACTTCACTCGGATCGTATTCGTCATCACTGCTTTGCAAAATCAGGCGAGCTTTCCTCGACAACCAGCTTGGAAATCCAAGGAGGCGACGATTTCGATGGCCTTTTCTATTAGGACCGGCTTTCGGAAGCATTGAAAGAGAATTACTGACATGCTTGTATGTACTAATCAAAGATTTTACCAGAACAGGTTTCAATGGACCAGAAGCAGAATCTAGCCCTTCTAAACACGTATTCTTGTTTGTGAGAGCTGCACTGAGATAAGATCTTGCATCAGCTAGCTTCCGTGAATCACCTGCTTGGATTCTCGACACTGATTTTTTCAAGGAAGTTAGTGTGATCTGGTGGAGGTCCTTGCAATCTTGCATTGTTCCTCTCTGTTTTTCAGCAATAGTTGCTCTTCCACCGTTAGAGAACAGATTGGTTAGCTTCTCAGCTTCAGATAAAGCATTCTGGAGGGTTTGAAGCAGGAATTTAAGTATGTGGGGGCTGATATTTATTGAAATGGAAAGCTTCAATGAATCAAAACAAGCATCTGGGTACGGAGTAGTTTGGCAAAAACTTCGTATGGAAGAGATATTGGAGTCGAGAGAAGTTGTTGAAGAAGAAGAAGAAGAAGAAGAAGAAGAGTTAAGAGCTAAAGTTGAAGAGAAGAAGACGATGAAGAGGAGTATAAACGATTTAGAAATGGAGGAAGCCATCGAAATGAAAGCTGATGTGCAGAAAGCTAAGAAAGATTTTTCTTTATTTTATAGCCTCAGGAGATCAGACAAGTCAAATCGGTTGAAACCGAGACGCAAAGGCTAACTGCTGACTGATATTAAATAAATTTCATTGGGAACATAAGTGCATGAGTTTTGCTTGGATTAATATTGTTTGAGGTAGTGTAATAAGAATACAATCTTAACTTCGGTGGTTTTTGTATTTTGAAAAGAATATGGTTGTGAATATTCTAAATTATGTATCAAAAGAGAACAGTCCATTAGTTCATCCATTACAGTTCACGTAACTATTCTGAATAGTGTGGTCTTTCGATCTTCGTAATCTCTTTGTGACTTTTCATGTATTAAAAAAAATGCAGGACTATTATTGATAGCCTTTTGTTTGCAGACTTATTCATATTATTATTAATATTATTTATAATTAAATTTAAATAAATTTTTTTATTATTAATTAATAATTTTATTAGATTTATTTGAATTTATAAAAATATTTTTCGAAACTCTCGTTCTTACGATTAATTTTATTATATCAAATAGATAATTTGATTTTTTAATAAGTTTACTTGTAAATTAGAGAGTGAGAGAGAGAGAGAGAGAGAGACATGGGATTTCATATTAGTCAATTTGGATTGAGTGGCAAAGGAGCTGCATCTAGCCATGGAAAACGTTAATTGTTTTCTTCACGCGCTTTTTTTTAAAATAAA
>JBBYHK010000018.1:3849222-3859768 GCA_038382065.1 Adansonia grandidieri | reverse complement strand
TAGCAACATCAAAATAGCGGCTACATTTGCATTGAGAAAGGAAGAAGCAGCCATTGTTGTTCGAGCCCTGTATAGAACAACTTTGCTTACATGAGTGGATTTTATTACCAAGCATTGGGAAACAAATTGCTGAGGCGCAAAATTCGAGACCCTTAATTCGGATTTTGCTTTAAATATTGTTTTCAAATGGGACCTCGTCTTCTATTTGTCTGTCATCCAAGTGAAGACAAAGAACTTTGTGTTTTCGTTAGTGCTGATTTTGTTGGTTATTTGTTTTTTAGTTGGCGCCGCTCTTTCCTGCTTAAAAAATGTTAAGAGCCAACAGGGTGAACCATGTGTAAACAAAGGCCAAAGCAATGGAAGTTCAATAATTAAATGTTCAATAACCGGAGACGAGGTGGTTGGCAGCAGAAAAAAGACAGTTTTTTGCCGAGGAACACAAGGTTAAGGCTTGCAAGCAACTATATATAAATGCAGGAAATATAATCCAAGAATATGCTGCTAAACTGATGCTTTGACTACTAGCTGGAAAAGATACCATTCATTTTTGGGGTAAATCTTGCTGCTTTTTCATTGTTGATATTGGGCTTAACACAGGGACAATGCTATTCGTTGACTGACCACCCCTAATCCACGACCCATATTTTCAGACTAGGCGTAGAATATGGCACTGGGTCCACGAACTCTGCAATGTATGACTCCATGAATCACTGCCGTGGTGGCCGACAGATCGAACTGCCAGTTCTTATTTGGGTCATTCTGACTTTGGGCCGAGATCGTGTTGAACTGGTCAGGCCCGGGCTGCCTTGTTTTAAATGAATGTTGCAATTTTTGCAGACCCACAGCCGCATGTCGAAAGATGAAGTCAATGGTTCCCAGCAAACCTAGCAATCACAGTAAAAATTGGCGATTGGAACGCGTATAAAGAGCGTATTGGCCAAAATAGCAGCGGTAAAATATAGATCGGTCTGAGAATGAACGCAATTTGAAGCCCATGTCTCTAGCTATAAATCCCCTCTCAGCAGCAAGCTGGCAACCAGGAAATTTCCAAAACTTATTGGTATGAAAATTTGAACTCTCAACTCTGTTATTTGTTTACAAGCAACAATTGAAGGCATTTTATCTCCAAGTTACAACCAGCTTCTATTTGTCCAACATCAACCAGGAAAGTTTCAAAACTTAAACAATCTGATCTGCTTGAAAGGTCTGGCAGGCTTCACCTGAGTATATATATTGCTGCAGTGTCTTGAACCCGCTTGGTTTACATTGCTACCAATGCTGTCAACCAGGAATCAAACAATAATAAAAAAAAAAAAACAATATATGCTGTCAATCAGGAGGCAAGCAAGCTTTGTTGCAGTTATCTATTCTAAAAAATGGATCCTTCTCTCTGCAAAATATTGCGTTTCTTGTTGCAATTGAAATGTGGACCAGTATATGAAACATGGATTATTATTTACTAGGAACGATTCGAAAAGATTCTCTTGAAAATAGAAATGAGAAAAAAAATCTGTCTTTAGGTAGAATTTTCTGGAGAAACAACACAGGCGAAAACTATCTATAAAATGAAAATCAATAAAAATATCAATTACGCACAAATTGCCCAACTCGAATAAACAATGCTAGAGATAAGGGCCAAAAAAAAATTTTCCTGGCATTAAATCTGTGTTTGCTAGTCCAATTTCTTGAGAAAAACTAAATGGTGAGAAATGAATCCTTAACTGCCCAGTCCCATTCGAACTGTAGCGCCGGTTGAGTTGATCCAATCCCCTTGTAAGAAAGTTCCTACGGTAAATTTCATGGCTTCATCCTTGTTAATAACCTTGCGGCCTGGCCACTTGACCCTGGCATCAGTTTTGGCACCAGGTCCGTTGTTATTGTACTCTGCATAAAAAAGGGTATCAAGTGCAAAATTGCCTTCCCATTCCAGCCAACCAGCAGGGTCAATCAAATCCTCGATAAGCGATTCCATTACCACAGTCCTGGAATACTCCTTCCAGGGCCTGCCAAGGTAACTCTTGAATTGGCTCTTAACAGAAGTAAATGAATCATCTGGTAAAATTTTACAGTTTTGTAGCACAATTCCTGTTGTTTCAAACTTGTCCTTCCTTCCCTGGGCTGTAACAATGTTCTTTTGGTTATCCATGGGCTTCCTAACGTAAATCAAGCAGTTCTGGAACACGGCTGCTGCGTCACCGAAGATGAAATCTATGGTGCCAGCGACGACACAACTTCGATAGAACTGGCGATGAGTTTGTACGTATAAGGTGTCCTGGTATCCTTCAAAGCGACAATTGAGGAAAACTGCCCTATCGGCATTAACTCTCACGGCCACTGCTTGATGCTTCTCGGGCCCAGCAGTGTTTCTAAATCCCATGGCTTTTGCCAAAAAACCATCCCCCGAAGCCACTGAAACCAAAAAATAAACATGTCAAATTACATTTCAGCTACATGTCTCAGTATATCGTTTATTTAATCTCAAACTGCATGCTAAACCATGTTAGTCCCAAAGCAAAAGTTCTCTAGAATGCCTGACTGAATATATACTCATTATGAACATACCAAAAGTTGCCGTCAGGTAAGTGGGAACTCCATCAACAAAGTTTTTGTTCCCAGTGAGAATGGTCTTTTGTGATCCATCACCATAAATGGTAAGATTTACCATTTTCCTTGTTACATTTACAATCTCCTCATATATTCCTGCCTTAACAAATATCACATACCTGCATTTAAAAATGGCTTGTCTCAATAAATATGAAAATCATATTCTGAACGGTTTTGTTCAATGATGGATTGACAAATTTATATGCCACATTAATATTCAATATTTAATATTACAAAGATTAACGAGTATTACCTGCCATCATATTTTTCTGGCATGGCAGCAAGTGCTTCAGAAATTGTTGAGAAATTTCCGCTACCATCTTTTGCCACAGTTACATTTGGCGTTGGCTTCTCAGCATCATCCTTCAACATCCTGCGTTCCTCACGGTTCATCCAATTAGGAAGTCCATCCTTGTCCACTGAAGGAGAGGTGGATTCCAAGAGGTGGCGACTGGCTCCTGGAATTTCCATCAATGAAGAAACGTGTGAAGACAACTGTCTGGCCATGGCAAGGGAATTGCTAGTGAGCTCCTGGCTAGCGTTCAGGGCACTCTTGAAAGCTGTCTTCAATTTTCCATCAGGGAAGCTATCAATGCACGTTTCTTGGTAAGACATTACTGCACTTAACCAATTGTTTAAATCACCATTGTTTAATAGCTTGCCTAAATCATTATCACCTACTTTATCTATAGACGCCTCTAATTCTTCCTTGGCATTGGCAATGACTTCTTTACAGACATTAAATGCTTTATTCTCCTCTGGGGTGTTCAATTTAAATGTGCTGGCTTTGCTAAAGGCCTTATCGAGCTCGTCAGCTACTGCCGAGATTGAATAGTTGAGAAAATCTTTGGGTTGAACCGTAGAAGGCTGCTGTTTCACTGCCTTCTGAAGGGTGCTCTCGCATGATTCCTTGTAAGACGTAACATTGCAAATAGTCTTTATGAGCTTTTCGGACTGTGGCACCTGGACCTGGTTAGTAGATGATGGAGTTTGGTGGGTTTTATTGTCTTCAGAACTCCCATGTTCTTGTTTTTTATTAACGGATTCAACCGCAAAGGTTCCGGCCACGACCAGACCAACAAGCACCAACGTCGCTATCACGGCAATGCCAATCCTCTTCCTCAACTTCCGTTGTCTCTCCTGTTTTCGACGTTCTTGTATCAGGTCAAAATCTTGGAAAGCCATCGTTATATTTTCGGCTTTGAGGCAGAGGGTGTCTCCCTGCCTTTCAAAGCTAAAGGCATAGAGCCAAATCAAGAACTCCAATGACAAAATATATATTTCCTATAGTTCCTTGCTCTTCCTGCTTGTTCTTTCGATTTGAGGTTCAATCTTTAATGCCATGCAAGTTAAAATGGGAATCTGGACAGGAGAGATTTCAGGCATTCTATTACAAAGTTAGTTAATGATTGAAGATGTTTTCTCTATCCAAACCGCATTTGCCGCTAGTTTATTGTCCATATAGCTTTCAGAGTTTTAGCATTGAAAACTTGAAATGCTTATAAACCAACCGTGTGAAAGGACTACAGATATATTAGGTTCAATTATGGAAGGTTAATAAAACACTGCTTTTCTTTGTGGTTCTGATCAACCTCTATAACTAACTTGAAACTTTGCTGCAATTAGAGTTCAGTGATTTAACCTGGTCGGCATTTGACCTCTCTAGAGTATTTAATAATTTCTTGGGGAACAAACCCCCAAAAAATGTCAGATGAACTCCAGTCAATTATTTTTCTACCTTTTGTTTGTCTCCTACATGAAGATGATTGGAGGATGAATAAATGCATAAAGAAGGGGAAATTCATATTGCAGATACCAATAGGGAACTTTGGATATCATTAGAATGTTTTGATTTTGAGAAATCAATTATAAACTATGTTGCCAAAGTTAAGTGAGTGCTACATACGGCCATATGTCAAAAACGGATATATTTAATTATTTATAATTTTTTTATATATTTAAAAAATTATATTTTTATATCTACATCTGAATATGTGTTAGATAAAAATATTGATCATGAGTATTTAAAAACAAAATGAAGGATTCGAATATCTTCCATTGCCCAGGAACTACAGAAAAGTGAGTAACATCCTATTTTTAATTAGGTTAGAATTCAACATGCAGGAGTTTTTCAGCCACATATAAGTAACCTCATGCAACTCTTCAAACAAGTTGAAGCTAATTTTGTTTCACAGTGTACACGTGTGTGTTCCTGATTTCTACATTCTGCTCCATCCGTTTTGTCATGTTTGAGAATTATTATAAGCTATTTGTTTTTATTCAAGGAAGGCATCTAATTTCATCTCATCAATAGATATTTATAAGTATATATTTTCGAGGAAATCGTTTCGATAAATTAAAAAAAAAAAGTTTTAAGAGATGAAAAACCGACATCCGTACGTATGTTTGGTTCTCTATTGATCGTGTTCACCAGCTGTTGCACTCCAAGAAGAAATTTAAGCTAAGCCAAACACAGTGCAAAGTTCAAACAAATCGCCCTTGGGCAATCCTTGCTTCTGCTTGGCAGTTTGCGCTTTTAAAATTCTACTGCAGCAAAAACTTCGCGCTTTGAAAACTGGGAAGTGGAACCTACTTGGTTTCTTTCCTTATCTTAATTACCTAAATATTAAATGCATTATATAAATTAAAAACATTTTTCTTATCTTAATGTCAAAGTTAAAAGTGAATACATCGTAAGACTGACTTTGACTGTGTATAAGTATATTTCTTTGTAAATATATAAATTCTACAAATCATAAGCTTCTACATATGAATTAATAGTAATTGGAAAATGGGGATATTCAACTGACATAAAATAAATAAATAAAATACGAGCAACCCACTGTAAATATATGTATATATTCTACACAAAACTTAGCACCATATATTGTATGACAAAAGATGCTATACCAAATGCGTAAATAAAGCTTATATTGATTGCTTATTTATACCCCTAATCCAGAGGTGTATTTAACACCGGTTGACGGTAACCACAAGTTTCCTTCAATGAATTGAGCTACTGTAAAGTTAACAGCTTGAGAGGAGCTGTTTAAAACATGGTAGCCAGGCCACTTGACTCTGCTACCAAGCCCAGCCCCTGGCCCGAAATTCATGTACTCTGCATAGTATAATGTGTCCAAAGCAAAATTTTGATTCCATTCAAGCCAACCTTGAGGCCTTATAGCATCGCTAATGTAGGATTGCATGATGATGGTTCTTGAATACAGCTTCCAGGGTCTTCCAAGATAGGTTGGAGTGGAGTTAACGAACGGTAACAAATCTGTGTCGGCTGAGATGTTGCAGAATTGTATGGAGAAGCCTGTAGGTTGGTTGGGGTCTTTGCGCCCTTGCGCGGTGATGGTGTTTTTCTGGTTTAGTAGGCCTTGCTTGGCTAGGATTTGGCAGTTCTGGAACACCACGGTGGCATCACCAAATATGAAATCCACGGTGCCGGTGATCTTACAGTCTCGGAAGAACTGACGCATCGTGTGAGTGTAGAGTGAATCTTGGTAGCCCCTGATCGCACATCGGAAGAAAACCGAGAGGTCTGAGTCGGATCGCAATGCGACTGCTTGGTGTTTCTGGGGCCCTGCTGTGTTCTCGAACGTTATGTCCCTTGCTATGAACCATCTCCCACTTACAGCTGAAGATTTTAAGACAAAACATTCGATGCATATGAGAATGACAACAATGATGAAAGAAAATTAGGACAATAAACGTTTCATCCTATATATATTATGGTCAAAACTGAAAAGGCAAGTTCAGAGACAAAATCATATTTCCCATGTAAACCATGCAGGGTACGGGTTCTTGGGATGTCATATTGGACCATGCCAACTCCAGCTCTCAAAAAATATGATTCAACCTCCTTAACAAGGAGAATTAATAATCATGTTACTTGAGCTTGTTTTTTAAATATCTGTGTCTATCACTCATGTCTACGTGAGTACAGGGACACATAATCTTTTTAAGGACCCTCAAAATACAAAAAAAAAAAATTTAAAAATTAAATATACTCATATCAAATATATATTCGTATTTGATATGCCAAATGACAAAGATTAATATATCTATAAACTAAATAACTAATGTTAACCAGAATAAACCCAAGCTATCTAGCTGTAGTAGATAACGGCCACGCCGCCTGAAGGAGGCTGACTAGGTGAGCCATGGGGGCATAGGATTCAACCCCTGCATTGAAGTTTCAGTAGGGATTTTATGATTATGCATTTATGCTCTAATCATGGGCAGCCAAGGATGCTCAAGGCTTGAAAACTTAACAAATTCAACCAATAAAACGAAGTCCATTAAAAATGATTTACCATACTATACTTACCAAATGTTGCTGATCGAAATGTGGTCCAACCATCAATGAAGCTTCGGTTTCCAGATATTACTGTGACATCCATTCCATCACCAACCATCATAAGTTTCCATTTCTTCTTCTTAATTTCCACGTTCTCTTTATATAAACCCTTCTTGATGTAAATAATATATCTGCTCGTGCTGTAATCGGGTGCTGTCGCCACAGCATCCATTATGCTAGTAAAATTCCCAGTCCCATCTGCAGCAACCACAACATTAGCTGATACCCCGTTTATTTGCAACAATTTCCGGTCCTCCCTTTTGAACCATGCTGGAAATCGGTTGTTATTTCCTAGTTTGTGGCTTGGATGACCCCCACCTCCGCCATCTTTTCGGCCACCATTCTTGGTACCTCCATTGGACCCGGAACTGGGACTAGGATGCACCATGGTGAGTAGATCACTGACCAGTGAAGTGACTTGGTTAAGACTTCCAGCTACTACAGTTTTGACCACGCTACTTGTACCGTCAAACCCATCAATGCATGTCTCCTGGTTAGCCATTGCAGCACTCAGCCATGTCCTCAGATCAGATGGTAGATCACCAGTGCTGTTATGTTTACCTGCAAAATAACCAATTTTTTAAGGAGATTAATTGAAAATTAAACAAGGCAGGTGCAGCTGGCAAATATAGTTGAGACTACAGTTAACTACACACTAAAAAAAGTTGCATGTAATTACATGCTTATAGTTTCATTAAAACACCAAAGGGGGCAAAAAGTGCTTGGAGTCATGTGCTTCATGCTTCCACACGTTTCAAACCTTTTAAAGAAAAAAAGTGAAAAGATTCATAAGGAGCTAAGACGTGTAGTGAAGTACCAGTAGGATTCTGGGAAGCAGACAGACTCCAGCTTAACTCATCAGCAGAAAAGTCAAGCAGATCAAGGCAATCAGAAATGGCATTAGAAAGTCGAAAATCACCAACAAAACTACCAAACTGAGACACAATGGAGGTCGCTTTTCTTATGGCATCAATAGTGCTCCTTAAAGAACCTACAAACTCAGCTGTTGGCACATTTAAGCACTCAGCTCCCAGAAAATAATCGCTGCCGGCATTTGAGCTGGTGCACGAACAAAGAACAACCAGGAAGACCAACAAATGCAAAGATCGTGTGGAGAAATTTGGCATGTTTTTGCGAAATATTAACGAAGGTAACATTTGCTAAAAAGAATGAAGAATTGTACTACTTAGAAATAAAGAAATAAGATTAGCATGTAGTGAAGAAGATAGAGAGAGGGGGATCTAATGAATTTATGGAGAAAAGAGGGAGGGATGGGGAGGCAAATAAGGCTATGGGAAGTTTTGAGAGTTAGATGGGAAGGTGAAGGAATTAAAGAGGGGGGGTTGAGTCGTGGAGACGAGGCTTTTGGGTGGCAATCTGGCATGAGTCATTGTTTCACTGACAGTGTTGCGTGGTCTATTTATGCTTGTGTCGGTGGTGAAAACGGGCAGTATTTTTTATTTTGTTATTGCTCAATATCCAAACGAGGGGCATCGAGTCTTGTGTGCCAAGTGCTAACCTGCTCATTGCTCAAGGTTTTAGTTCTACCGAGAGGTTTCATGGCAGGGTATAGATTCAGATTAGCTTAGGTTTGAACTAATTTAAATACTCGATTCAATATAAATTAAATTTATTGAATCAGATAAATTTATGAATATATTTATTTATTTATTTTTATTTTTTTACTCTAAAGTTTGATCAAGTTCCTTTTTTGTTCTTTGGTAAAATTTTGTATATATGAAGTCACTTTAATTTCCTGTTATTCTCACCATCCTTTTCCCAAATGCTTTTCAGTGGTGAAAGATTCTAAACTAAAAAAGGAACCCTTAATTTAAATCGGTAAACTATGGTAGGTTGGGGACCCATGACATGTTCATCTGTCTATGAAGGGAAGGTAGGTTAACTTTAAGATAAGGGAGGGCCATGCCCCTGCATATGTTGAGTACAGCTTAGACCCTTTTCCATTTCAAGGATTAATTATGGTAGCAGCCTACTGTTTCTCTAAAATTACTAATTTTTCACATCTAGATTTCAATTTCAGTATAACGTAGAAAGAACAATGTTAAAGGCTGTAGGAGAAAAAAACATTATTTGACACATTGTTTTTGTTGTTATTTTCATGATAGAGAAACGAAAAAACCACGTACGTGTCTATTTTCTTTCTTTGAAAGTAATTTCTCTTAGCTTTTAAGCATCGAAGTGGGGAGAAAATAAGAAATTATTTCAATTAAAACAAAGGGGTTCCCCTCATGATCCCCCAATAAATAATAGACAAACACAATGAAACAATTTTTATACAGATCTGTTATTGTCCAATACCTAACTATTGCATTCTAAAGAAGAATAAACCCTCCTTTTAACAACTTTTACTTTCCAAAACAATCAAAAACCACATTAATTGCTTTCCAATATACTGTTTCAAGCTTTTTCATGTACATAAAATAACAAAATATTAGCTAATTGAATACCGGTTTAGTTGGTATAATATCATTAATAGACTTTGATTAGAAGTTCGAAAAAGCTTAAACATGTAATATTTTCGTCAATAAATTATTTATATAGGAGTGAGGGGTTCTAGTAGATTAGGACTATAAAAAAATATTAATCCAAATAAAAACGTAAAAAAAAGTATAATCAATATATACTTTTTAATTCAATAAAAATAATATATTAAATATATTTTTTAAATAATAAATAAATAGTCTTTAATTGGTGTCTATATATATTAAATAAGTGAACCCTATAAAAATTCAATTAATGAGTTTTTAGAGCGACCATTTAAAAATTACTTAATTACTACCTTACTTTTCAAATATATATTTTATAAAATTTAATTAATAAAAATACTTAAAATAATATAGGTCAAATTTAAAAAATTTGACAAAAAAAATCAATTGTGACAACTTAAGTAGGATAGGGGAGGTATTATTTAAAATACTTTTACATTTGATACATTAATTTAACTAAATTTAAGAAAATGCAATATAATAATTCACAACATAATGCTAGAAAGCTACCACAAGATTTATTTAGTAAAATCCAAATTAAACAATTCATACTAATTGTCTCCATTCGTCCTAGCTTTTATATCACAATTTATATGAAAGGAATTAAGTTTTCTTATGTAATTTTGAGCACCCATTAATGGCTAAAATAGAAAGAATCCTTTGGCAGTAAGCAAAATGTTAATTAAAAAAACAACAAATAAAATGAATATTTCTATTGAATAGATACGAGACATGGAAGTGTAGCATCAATGGGCTTCTTTTTCAAAAGCAGGGGCTCTGAATTAAAGAAAGGGTATTATCTTTGATTTAAACAGGGAGACGCGAAAACGCGTTTTACAGCCTGCCTTCGTTAGCTATTCTTTGCCTTTCATTTTTCCTTCTTTTTATTATTATTATTATTTTTTTTAATAAAGAAGATATAAAAGCACACGCGGTCCTGTCTGTCTCTTGCGAAAATTCCACCAAATTGTTGGCCGAATATTTTCTTCGCTTTATATTTATAAATTTACATTTGATATACTATTATTATATAGTTTCATATATTGATAGTAAATTTGATGATGTTATC
>JBBYHK010000018.1:3760558-3787976 GCA_038382065.1 Adansonia grandidieri | reverse complement strand
GAACCCGAAAGAACCCGAACCCGAATGGACCCGAACCCGAATCAGCCCGAACCCGAAAAAACCCGAACCCAAAATGACCCATCCCGAATCCGTCCGAACCCGCTCAATTGCCACCTCTACGTAAAACACTGCTATTTTGCTCATTTAGAGGCTTTTTTTCTAGCTTAAACGCCGCTAAACCCACCTTTTTGAAAAGGAAAAAAATGTTAATACTGTACCGTTTTAATTTTGATTTTGAAGTGAAAGACACCGTCGCCATTTTCCCTTATTTGGTGAACTCAGACAACTTTGCCTTTTTAACCCCAAAAAAAGAAACACTTTTACCACTTTTAATTTGTCTATGTATAGGGGTGCCTTTTCTTTTAAAAAAATGCCGCTAACCTAAGCAAAGTAAGCTGCATTCGCAACTCTAAACGTCCCCTAAGTTAAAATGCCGCTAAATAACACATGTTAAACGGTGTGTTTCTCATGATATAAATAGCGGTACATTTTTTGTTAGTAAAAAAAAATCGAACAACATTAGGTACTTTTAGCGGCCGCTGATTAATCTTGTTTAGCGGATTTTCCCTTGGAAAATGTCACCAAAATTATTTTTTAACATGATATTTGATCATGTTCTTAAGTTAAACAACGTTGAAACCCAACAGTATTTTAATGCAATAATCGTACAAAAAATAAAAAAACCCTACTTTAAAAAATATATATATAAAAAGAAATTCAATAAATCAGAATATGATATTTAAAATTAGTTCACTCATTAGTCCAAATTTCTAAAAAAGAAAGAAAAAAGTGCTAAATGTTTTTATCCATTAACAGGTGCTTATGGCATTTGTTTAAGAATTTTTGAGATATGGACTATTACTACTAATATTTAATATTATCTTAAGATAAATTTTTACATTTATTATTTTATTTTTATAAAAATTCAAGAGAAAATAATATATTGGTTGTATATTTTTAAATATTACTTTAATAGTGTTATTAAGTTTAATTAGTATTGAACTATGTTACTCAATATCGTTAGATACTAATTAAGGTGATATCTAAAGAAAAAATACTTATAATTAATACATTATTTCTTATCGACTTAGTAAAAATTATGCATTAAACAAAATTTAAAAGAGAAAGATGTTTAATTAATATTAAACATACTTACACTCGAATTATTTACACACAAACAATTAATATTAATGATAATTACTGAAATAATTTGGCATGTCATATATTTTTATAAACTTGGTTGATACTTTTAATAATCTAATTATATGGGGGACCTGTTGCTTATTTGATCATACCATACCATACCACTGGCATGTTTCATGGAACTAAACCTGTCCATAACTCGACGAGGTGGACTCCACCCACTTGGGTTAGGTTTTGAATAAGTCATTCATCATTTTGAATCAATTTGATCTTATTTAAAATGATATTTAATAATTAAAAATATTTTATTTAAATTTAATTATAAAATATATAAATATTAATATAAAAATATTTTTAGTTTTTTTAATTATAAATAGTGATATCGATATTATGAGTGAATTGAACAAAGCTAAAAACGGGCTCAAATAAAAAATTTAAAAATTTTTTTATTATAACCCGACCCGTAAACTCTTCTAACGAAATGGATCACAAAACTATTGACCTAGTTAGAGTCATATAATCTCTTTAGCTTTAAATTTTGGCCTTGGCGCCTTGCTAATAGAACAAGACTAAGAATAAGCTTCCCCGCTACTCCTTCTGACTAAACCTGCTCAAGGGCCGAGTTACTCGCCCAAGCCCGATGATTGACCCGAAATTTGTAAGGGTTTGAACAAAAAATTAAACTCGAAAAATGGGCTTGGACAAAAATTAAGGCTAATTTTTGTAATGGGGTCAGGTTTCGGGTAGAATTTTTTAGGCTCAAGCCCAGCCCGGCCCGGACCGAATAGTAGATTGAATTTAATCTTTCTAGAAAATGAGAAAGCCTAAAATTATTTTCCCAGTTCACTTTTCTCAGCTGTCGCTTCTCAGTGCATCTTCTCAACTCACTTTACTCGCCTCTCAGCTCACGTTTCTTGCCCATCAGCTCACTTTTCTAAACTTACAGTAGTGTTATCTACGCATCTTCTCTCCTCTTTCAGCTTGACTATTGTCTCTACTTTCCTCTCTCAGCTCACCTTTCAACTCCCCTTTTGGCTTTAGAAAGTCTCGACTCCCATTCTTTCAGCTCGTCTTTCTGTTGAGCTCTGTCATCGCTGACCCTTAACATAGCTTAGCTCACTTTGTGCTGCTAAATCTACCATCGTCGCCCTCTGCTCTCTTTGTGCAATCAGTGCTGCCATTGCCGTCTCTCAGTTCAATCTTACGTCGCCACCCGTTAGCTCTCTTATCAGTTTAGCTTTCAGGTGGGTTTTTCTTGGTCCTTCGTATGAAGCTGATAGTGTCAACATAGGAGCAAGAATACTAGAGTTATTTATACATTAAAATCATAAATATTGTAGTCTAAATTTTTCAGTAGAATTTTCTTCTTTTTTAATCATTGACCTTTTCTTCAGTTTAAGTAGTAGATGTTTACTAACAAAAAGCAACCAGATTGGCATACAAGTTGACGATCCACCTTTTAATAGCTTTACATTTGTTTCATTTGATTGCTCCTTGATGATCGCCAAACTAAGACAAAAGCAAAAGCAAAAGCAAAAGCAATTAAAGAAATGTTGTTCAAAGGCCATAAATAGTATTTATGTATGAAAACTTTTAATACGTTATAGTGCATTCATTATTAAGCAAACAATATGAAAAAAATATCATCCAAGGAGTCAAGGCTATAATCTTTTCTAATTTTTGCCATAACCATTTAGAGATGGAAATCTGATGGATGAATGAAGTCATAAAGATTAAGAGATTAAGAGAGAGGAATCAGAAGTACTAAAATAGTTTTTTTTTGTTGATCCAATATTCTGCAATTATTGACTTAAAACATTAAAAAATAGTTTTTTTTGTTGATCCCAATATTCTACAATTACTTGATTGAGGGAAGTTAAATTATATATAATGCGTTAGCACTATTGCTTTATGTAATATATATATATATATGTGTGTGTGTGTGTGTGTGTTTTTCTACTTAACTTTAATTTAAATTTTTTAATGCCCTTAATTTTCTTATTCCCTAAAAAATTTAGAATCAAATTCTAATTGCTTATTGCAATTTGATCTCAATGGCAACTCTCAACAAGTCAATCTTAATAGGAACTAGGAAATGATGGTGGTATTGTTTAACTAATCTGATTTTGTTTTTTTCCCCTAATTTCAAAATATAAGGGTAGAATATAATGTATACATTTTTTTTATATTAATTTGGGTGCTAATACTTAGTAGGCTTCTTTACTATTTCTTCTTCAGAATAATAGTCTGAATTATGCCATTAATACATAATTTTTTTCCAGGCTAATTTTTCATTATGCCTAAATCTACTACATTCTTATATTTTGCTATTTATGTGTATTAAACTGCAAAAAGAGATGGTTCAACTCTCATTCACCAAAAATATTTGTCGTCTCTGGGGAAAATAATGTAGGGGTGAATATTAAATTATGATCAATGGATATAAAGATGATAAGAGTTTTGTTGGTAAACTTAATGGATTGTCTCAGCTTTTACAATTGCAGGACCTAAGCTTTTATGACAATGGCCAGCTCAAATACCTCTAAAAATGTGGATGATGGATATAACAAGAATGAAAGTGCTGCCAAACGTCAAAAGTCGACTACTTCAAAGGTGTGGGATGAAATACTAAGCTTGAATATGAGAACAAAGAATTAGCGAAGGCGCAATGCAATCACTGTAAGAGTGTTTTTCTGCTAAATCTTCTAGTGGAACTTCTCATTTGAGACGTCATTTGAATAGTTGTCTTAAGAAATATCAAAAGGATATTACTCAATATTTACCAGCTACTCAACCAATTTTGAAAGGTGGTTTATGTGTTAAAAATTATGAATATGACAATGAAGAATATCGTAAAGCTGTTTCTACTTTCCTTGTGTGTGGTAAGCTTTCATTTAGAACAGTTGAGGAACAAGGGTTTAGATATATGATGATTGTTGTAAGTCCTAAATATAAGAACATAAGTAGGCATACAGCTGCTAGGGATGTACTAAGTTACTATGCAAAAGAAAGAGAGCTTGTGAGGAAAGAGTTGGCTAAAGCACCGGGTCGAATATGCTTAACTTCTGATAATTGAAAATCTAAGCATACTATTGATGAATACATTTGTATTACTGCTTATTGGATTGATGTAGATTGGAAGTTGCAAAAGAGAATAATAGGATTTAGAGCTTTAACCCCTCCCTATGATGGTTTAAACATAGCAGATGAGATTGTTTTATGCTTAACCCAATGGAACATGGAGAAGAAAATTTTTAGCATCACTTTGGATAATGCATTTTATAATGATGTTATTGTTTCCTCTCTTAAAAGTCGTTTTAGTGCCAATAGGGCCCTCTTTTATGTGATGGTGCTTTCTTTCAAATTAGATGTTGTGGACATATATTGAATCTTATTGTTCAAGCTGGTTTGAATCTTGTTGATGATATTCTTGTTAAAATTCGATGTGGGATCAAGTATATAAAAAAATCTGGCCCTTGCAAGAAAAGATTTTATGATGTGGCTGAAAAAAGCTTTTAATTGAATGGAACTAAGAAGTTGCATCAAGATGTATGTGTTAGATGGAATTCTACTTTTTTAATGCTTGAATCTGTTCTCTATTACAAAGATGTGTTAGTTTATTGGGCCCAACGAGATAAAGATTTCAAACAATTTGCACTTTCTGATGGGGAATGGGAAAATGTTTCTAATCTTTGCAAAATTTTGAAGGTTTTTTATGATGTGACCTGTATGTTCTCTGGTTCTAAATATCCCACTACAAACATTTATTTTAGAGCGGTTTGAAAGATTCATAATTGCTTGGTAGACACAGTTAAAGGTCCACATACATTTTTAAGTCCAATGGTTAGACAAATATAAGAAAAATTCAATAAATATTGGGTTGAGTATAGTTTGGTGTTATCATGTGTTGCCATTTTAGACCCTCATTACAAGTTGAATTATGTGAAATATTCCTCTACTAAACTTTATGGTCCTCATGCCTCGGAGTTTGTGCAAACAGCTCTTAGTACTCATAGAATCTTCTTTGATGAGTATGCGAAGAACTTAAAATGTTCCTCTTCGATTAGAAGTTCTAGTGCATTGGATGCTAATTTGGTTGAATCTAGCTTGTAGTAATCTAATGTTAGTGGGGTTGATATGGGATTTGGTAGTGACGAGGCTAATGATTACAAGATGTTTTTAAGTCGATCCAAAGCTGAAAATGAAAAATCTCAATTAGATCTGTACTTGGAAGAACGGGTACTTGAGCTAAATAGTGGTATTGATATATTGGATTATTGGAGTAAAAGCTCAATTCGGTATTCTAAGTTTCACTATTAGCTCGTGATCTTTTGGCAATTCCCATTTCAACTGTTGCTTTTGAGTCAGCTTTAGCATTGGGAAAAAAGTAATTAGTTCTTCAATGAGTTAATTCAAGCCAAAAATGGTTCAAGCTATTATATGTTTTAATGATTGGATGTGAGCTAAAGGTTTTTTAGCAGGTAATTCTGTTCTTATCATTTTTTATTTTCACATTATTATAAGTTTGATTACATTTTTGAAATTTAAAGAACCTAATTATTTAATTTAATTTTTCACAAGGAATGGACTATGATGCATCCAACTTCAGTGTTGATGAGAATGATAACACTTCTGATGTCTGCTAGGTTAGTTTTTTATTATATGTCAAAATTTAAGTTTAAAATGTATTATTAATAGTTATACAGTTAGGCTATTTGTATGACAATGATTCAATGAGTTTGACATTTTTTTTACAAATTATTCTAAATAAATAAGGCTTTTGATTTGAATTATTTGGTTCAATATTGATGCATATTAAGAAATTTCTTTAGATTTGAATGTCAAGTTCTAATTGGCTTAGAATGTCTCAAGTGCATATTATAAAACTGTTGCAAGAAGGGTTGGTGGTCATTGGTGGTTGTCGTTTGTGGTTACTGCTTATAATTGCTGTCTTGCTTCTTGCTAGTTTGCTACTTGTGGTTGCTGCCTAGGTCATTATTTGTTGCTATTGCTACTTTGAAGTTGTGTCTTAAAAGTTTTATTTCTTTTAATTTGAGAACTTATCACTTATGTTGGTGGTTATTGCCTTGTATATTAAACTTGTTAGCTATATATTCGCATTTTTATTTTCAGTTGTTATACTATGATACAACTGTTATTTAGTAATATAATAGTTAGTTAATATTATTATTAAATGCATTAAATTTTTTTAATTGAAATATGGGCGGGCCAAGTTGGGCTTAAATAGCAAAATCAGAATTTGGGCCGGGCTTGGTCTTTCAAAGTTACCTAGATTTCAGGTCGGGTCGAGCCTGGGCCCAGTATAATTTTATTAATGTTATGTCTAAATGATAAGGATCAAAAGATAAGAAAAAATGATAAAGATCACAAGATAATATCTTTTTGTAATTGATAATCTTAGATAAAAATCAAATAATCTTATAAATCAAATTATCTTGTAATTGATAATATCCTTGAGGAGTTATCTTTTAGGAGTACAAATCATAACTTTTTATGAAACTAGTATAAATAGGGGTCATTCCATTATATTCAGCATCAAGAAATAACAAATTTCTTTCTTCAATTGAGAGTTATTTCTCTTTTCTAATTTTTTAGCAATTTTGGTATCAGAGCCGAGTTCCAGAGACGGGGAGTGTCTGAAAAATAGCCTGAAGTTGAAGACTTCAAAGTAGTTCGACAAGAGTCATCATTGTTACCTTCAAAATTCATAGTTCCGATCCTTTTTCATAGAGTGGACATTCCAGATTTTGAAGGAAAGCTTCAACCAAAGGAGTTCGTAGAGTGGCTCTAAACAGTTGAGCGAGTGTTCGAATATAAAGAGGTGCCAGAGGACTAAAAAGTCAAAATTATTGCCATCAAGCTTAAGAAGCATGTTTCCATATGGTGGGAAAATCTTAAGAGGAAGTGTGAACATGAAGGGAAAAGCAAGATTCGAATGTGGAAAAAGATGCGACGTGAGCTCACACATAAGTTCCTACCCGAACATTATTATCAAGATTGTTTTCTTCAACTACATAATCTCTACCAAAAGACTCTGTCTGTAGAGGAATATATCAGGGAATTTGAAAAGCTCATGATGAAATGTGATATCCAAGAAAAAGAGGAGCAAACAATAGCCCGTTACCTTAGAGGGTTGAACACTAACATTAACCATCAAGTCCAGCTTCAACAATACTGGACTTTAGATGACGTCATTCGTTTAGCCATCCGTGTTGAGAAGCAGTTACCTAGACCACTTTTTTACCAATCTTCTTCCTCTACTAAGAATCCTTCTGATATCTGTAAAACTCTAGTTCAGTAACCTAGCTCTTCAAGTAAGCCTCTACCTAAAGCTGCCAGAGAATCCAGCTCTAAAACACCTAAAGTGCTTTAAATGCCAAGGTTTCGGCCACATTGCTTCAGAATGTCCCAACCGCAAGGTTGTCACCATTATTGAAGGAGAAGCTTACGCAGCATCTGAAGAAGAAAATGAGCCTGTATTTGATGAAGAGCCAATATTTCATGAAAAAGTCACGCCCGTCGACCATGGTGAAACATTGGTGATTAGGCGAAGCTTGCACACAGCGAAAGCAAAAGAGGAGTCATGGTTACGTCATAATATTTTCCACACCCGCAGTACTACCCAAGGCAAAGTATGTGATGTAATCATTGACAATGGAAGCTGTGAAAATGTAGTATCCAACTACATGGTGGAGAAGCTGAATCTATCCACTTAAGTTCACCAACATCCATGCAAATTACAATGGTTCAACAAGGGAAATAAGGTTAAAGTTTCTAAACGATGCCTTGTTTCTTTTTCAATTGGCAAGAAGTATCAAGATGAAGTATGGTGTGATGTTGTTTCCATGGATGCCTATCATCTTCTACTGGGGAGATCCTGGCAATATGATCGTCATGCTCTATACGACGGTCATGCGAACACTTATTCCTTTGTGAAGGATGGACTGAAGATCAAGCTAGCACCGTTGCCATCTAGTGAATATAACCAAGGCAAGAATGAGTCAAAGCCGCTAGTGTCCTTAATTGCTAAGGAACAATTCAAGGTGACAAAAGTGGAAGCCCAAACCATAGGATTGGTCCTGTTGCTTGAGTCAAATGAAGGAACCACCATTCCGCCAGAAATCAAACAATTGCTAGCTGAATTTTCAAATGTCGTAGCCGATGAAATTTCTCCTGGACTGCCACCCATACGTGATATGCAACACGCAATTGACCTAAACCCTGGAGCAGTACTTTCTAATAAACCTGCTTACAGGATGAGTCCCCAAGAACATGCTGAAGTTCAACGACAAGTTGAAGAGTTGTTAAAGAAAGGAATCCAAAAGCAAAACTTAAAATACAAGGCTCAGCGTGACAAGCATAGGAGAAAAAGACTTTCAAAGTAGAAGATTTGGTATGGATACACTTGCGAAAGGAACAATTTCCAAATCAACCAAATTCCAAGTTGTCACCCTGAGCCGATGGTCCGCTCAAAGTTGTGCAGAAAATCAACAACAATACATACAAAGTTGAACTACCAGGCGCTTATGGAGTCTCTGTTACTTTCAATGTCGCCGATCTTTCGCCATACTTTGAGGACGATGCTGAGTTTGACTCGAGGGCGAGTCTAGTCCAATCCGGGGAGAATGATAAGGATCAAAAGATAAGGAAAAATGATAAAGATCACAAGATAATATCTTTTTGTAAATGATAATCTTAGATAAAAATCAAATAATCTTATAAATCAAATTATCTTGTAATTGATAATATCCTCTGGGAGTTATCTTTTAGGAGTACAAATCATAACCCCTTATGAAACTAATATAAATAGGGGTCATTCCATTGTATTCAGCATCAAGAAATAACAAATTATCTTCTGTAATTGAGAGTCATTTCTCTCTTCTAATTTCTGAGCCACTAAGCTCGGTTTGAATCTAGCCCGGCTCGGCCCATAAGCAGGTCTACTTCTGACAACTTAATCCGATTTAATCATGTGATTAATAGTGATTTTAAGATACGCAATTTTATATATCTTTAAATTATTTTAATCCCTATGCATAAACTCTACTTCATCATCTAATTACAATATAGATTCTTTGACAATAAAAAAAAGTTCTAATTAATTTTTTAGTATAAACTTTAGTCTAATCTATCAAATTATCTGTACACCATTATAACATAATTATTAAAAATTAAAGAAATAAATTATAAATTTATATAAAATATTTATCTTCGTATACTTAAATCAAAATTATATTTTTAATTAATAATTACTAAAAATACGTTCCTTAAATGAATTCTTACATGAACCTTTTTCTTTTGTCTATGTCTAAGTTTATAAAAATTAAAATAAAATTAAAGGATAAAAAGTAAAATCCCTTTCATACTCATTAACTTCAATTTTTTTAATATTCTTTAATTAGTTATCATTTCAATAATTTGGATTCATTAGCTGGTTTTTTAATTCTCCTATCCCCCACTGGAACGAATTTTATTACAGTTATATTATTTAGGTTTATTCTAATGTAGATATCAATATGTTTAATATAAGTTTTTTAAAAAAAAAATTTTTTGAAAAAAAAAATTATATATTTAAAAAAAAATTAATTTTCATATTTATATAAAAAATATATAAAATAAAAATATAAAATATAATTTTTTTAAAAAAATTCAAATAACATAAACACTCGAAATCTGAGGTTGCGGAGTTGTAATTATGTAATATGGAAGAGAAACTATTTACCAACAAGAAGTGCTTTGAAATAAATAGGGTCATAAAATCACTGTTTAAAATATAGTTATTTCCAATTTCAATTCTGTCTCTTCACTCTTTGTTTTTTTTTTTTTTTTTTTTTTTTTTTTTTTTTAATTTTTCTCCCATAAGACAAGATCATAAGACATATTTCACCCCTGTCCTGACTTAGACAGGCCCCAGGCTCAAATCCTAAGTCCAAATTTATGTGCTTTAAAAGCTTAATTTAGCAATTTTTATTGAAAAAAAGTAGTTTAAAAATAGTTTATTTAAAAACAATGTGATGAAAAAATTGTGATTTAAGAAAATTTAGAAAAAGTTAAAAAAATTTTGAAAAATTGAAATATCAAAATATATATATGTTTAAAATAATAACAGTTTAGATTTGTAAATATAATCATGTCATTTTATTTAAAAGTCAAATTTCAAATCACAAAAACTTTATTTTATTTAGTATTATTATTTGGGTTGTTAAATTATAATTTTAACCATACGAAGTAAAATTTAGTCCGATCCTTTATAAAAACTACTCATAATAATGAATTTGCAAAATAGATATGTTTATCATAAAGAGAATCGTTATTCCTGATCCTATTTCACCTTAATTGTTATTTAAATAATCAAAAATATATCTTAATCTGAGTGGGGATAGTATTTCTTTTTTATTACTCGTTTAATATTATGTTTATAATAAAATATAATTGTGTCAATACAATGCAAAAGGAGGTTACGATACCAAAATTCAGACCCAATTGAAAGGACTTCTAATTTTTATTGCTTAACTCTATCAAGTTGCTTTCTTTCCCAATTGCATAAATGTAACATGAAAAGGTATTTAAATTGTGCTCATGAACATATTTATTATGAAATTATATTTTTTGTAATTATAAATTTAATAAATATTATAGCGACTAATAATAAATATCGAAATGAAAAAAAATCAAAATTACAATAACAATAACAATAGCAATGTTACAGTGCAAAAACTATTTGAAATTTTAAATCCCAAAATATTATATCTCATTTTCTATAAAATGAAAAACAAAGCATAAGCGAAGTTGACATATTTAAGATACATCATTGAAAGGGAAAAAAAATTGATAAGAGCAATTATACAGGAAAAAAAAAAAGAAATTACGTACATAAAATTTGCAAGGATGATGACGTTTATCTAAATCTAAATAAATGATTAATTTTAATTGAAGTCAAATTCTCACTAGACCTGCTCGTTAGTTGGGTCGGGTCGGATTTGGGTTGAGATTGAGCATGGTATTAATATTAAATATGTTTGCCCAAACCCGGTTCGGCCTGAAATATGGGCCTCAAATTTTACCCAAGCCCGTCTATATTTGTAAATAGATAATCTAAGCTCGTTTTGGCCCGTCCATATTATATTTTTTTAATAATTTTTTTTAAATATATTTTTTTAAATTTAATTTTTATTAATTTAATAATTTTCTTTTATTAAGTTTATAAACATAAATAATTTAACTTAGCTTTTAAAGTTTACACTATAATATTATATATATACGTATTGTTTGTATGATAAAAATTACATAATACATAAAATATAAAATATATATATAAAAAGTAATAGTAAAATGGGTCAGGCCGAGCCGGACTCAGGCTTTGAAAGTCGAGCCCAAGACCCGGCCCATTTTTTAATCGGGCCTATTTTTTTATCCAAGCTCATTTTTTGGGCTTATTATGTTTGTCTAAACCCTCCTAAATTTCGGATGGACCTTCGGGCTTGGACGGATAACCCGACCATTGGGCAAGTCTAATTTCCACACAAAATTAGGCACCAAAAATGGGGAATTCTTTGAACAATTGTGTTGAGTGTGTGTGTGTTTTTTTTTTTTTTGGATGTTTGGTCAGCTTGAAACTCCAACTGATGAAGCATTCAAAACAATTATAATCACATTTTGCTATTCTTCTGAAAAAAGAACGACAGAAGCCTATCAAACATAATAATGAAAAAAAAAATAATTAAAATAGGGCATAATATGAAAAAAATTATATAAATCAATATGAATATACAAAAAATTTATATAATATAAATCTTTAATATATTAAAATTTTTATAACATAATGATGATATATCGAATTTTATATAATATATAATATTTTAAATACAACAATAATATTTAAAAAATATATAAAATATTAGACCTACTCTCAGGCTTTAACGCAGACACAAAAACCCAGCTTCACGTGCATGTCAAAAACCAAAAAGGAAGCAAAACCCAAATTTGCAGAGCAGGATGATAGGACACTTCCATGAACTACTAGCCCAATTTTCCTCGCTTATGCCTCGACTTTCTTGTCTTTGCCTTTGTTTTTCTTGGCCAGGCAAACAGGCAGGCAGTCCCCCTTCCTCAAAAATAGTAATTTTAAATATATATGTATATATAGTCCGCTTAGACTTTATACCATAGTTGGCCTGTCTATTTGGAAAGGTTGATTAATTTATTTGAATTTAATTTTAATTCATTATTATTGATAAAGAATTAATAATTAGAAGGGATCAATTTAAATCTAAAATAATTTGAATAATTAATTTTAAATTATCAAAATCGATATATCCGAATATTAAATTTGATGAATTTAAACTTGAACCCAAAGTTACTTAAACCTAAAATGATCCAAAACATGTTAATCTAAATGTTAAACTCGATTGACCTGAATTAGATATATCTTACTCCAAAATTACCTAAATATTAGATTACCTGAATCCAAAAATAATAAAAAAAATTTAAAAATTCAAAATAATATAACTTCAATTAACTCGATCTAAAATCAACTCGATCAACCCAACTAACATTTCTATGACTCAACAAAAATCCAACCAGCCCAATTACCAAGCGTACCCAACTTTCAACGTTTTCGTCTGTCACGCTCAACCCATGTATCCATAATTTAGATACCTATTATAATGCAACGTCATAATTGTAATTTTCAAAATATGATTCATTTCATCATTAATATTTGTTTGTAATCGTAAATTAAATACTTGCTTTCAACCTCAACCTCACCAAAATCCCCGAAAAATAAATCCCAATAACACCAGAAAAGTAACAATTAGGATGAAATAAAAATAATGTACAATAGTCCTGGCAAACATAATCGCACGTAACATTAAAAAATTTATTAAAATATACTATGATACAAATACATAATTATTTTAAAATTTATACAATATAAATTATTAATATATTAAAATTTATATAAATTTAAAATATTTTAAATAAAAAATATATTATAAATATATAAATATATAAATTACCATATTCTTATTACTTTAAAAGCACAGAGAGATTGCAAATTTATTCCATAGAAATGGCAATATTTCTCCTCTCAAATGGCTAAATGGGTGTGATTTTTATAATAACAATAGATTAATAGTAATAATTTACACATTTCCCCAGAAGATACAAAATAAATTACAGAGAAAGGCTGAGTACAATGCAACAGTATAGAGCATTGAAGTTTGCATCGTTTAAAGGACCTCAAAGTTTTACTTTACTCACCAACTCTACATGGAATTAACTACCACCTATTTACTGCCCTATTTTCTAACCTCCTAATTACAACTAATTTCTTGTTTCGAAGGGTTTTTTTTTTTTTAATTCTTTTTCATGAAAATGGGTTTTTTTTTCCTTCGTGAAGCAAGCAAAAAGCACAAAATTAAAGCTAAAAGTGGAAGTCATCTTTAGAAAAAGGGCAAAAAATCAGCAAAGAGATCAACATACCCGTTGCTTTTACCAACATAATGGACCAACAATCAGCCAAAAAAAAAAAAAGAGGTCAAAAAATTTTTAGTATTATCATAGTGAAACAATAAGCAGATTGAGCCGTCCAGCCAATATCACCACCGCCACCACCACCGCCTTCCATCACCAGAAGCTGAGGAAGAATAGGAAGATTACGAAGAGAGCTTGTTGCAAAGGTTGGCGTTTGATGATAATGGGGTTTCTTCTATAATTACACCATGCTTTATATGAGCCTCCAAAACCCATTTTCTTGACCATAAATATTTTCATGGGAAACCCCAATCTTGCTTCAAGTTTCTTTATAGATGGATTTAACGCGGTCACCATATTCCCCCACTCTTCAAGCAAAGTCCTGCACCAGAAGCCAATCATCAACAAGAAGAGCTTTTTCAAACGCCATGAAAAATAACGAAAGGAAAGCATCAAAAAACATTGTTGGAGAATCCAGATATTGTCAACAAAAATAAAAGCAAAGATAGATACATAAAATTAAAAAAGAAATGCCATAGTGCCTGTCTCACGGTCGGAGAGAGATTGATGCGAAAGAGTACGATTAAAGTGACGCACAGATTTAGAACTTCGGTCTCAAGTCTCGACCCGTGACACCTGTACGTCAGCTTTCCTCTTTCCTTTGATGGGGTTTTCTTGTTCTATC
This sequence comes from Adansonia grandidieri, assembly GCA_038382065.1. Lineage (NCBI taxonomy): Eukaryota > Viridiplantae > Streptophyta > Magnoliopsida > Malvales > Malvaceae > Adansonia > Adansonia grandidieri. The sequence continues at coordinate 3,773,653 of JBBYHK010000018.1, read as the reverse complement.
TTAGAAAGAAAAGATTTAAATATTCAAAGAGCGAATAAAAGGAAAGAAAGCATCCGAATGAAGAAGAGGAAGTAGCAGCTGAAAACACGAGGGATTTGGCTTGCATGGCTATATTGACAACCGAGTCTGTCAAAACATAATGAGCCTAGGAAGTAATGGCTTGGGGGGTTTTGGTATTTTGCTTTAACCACAGATTTTCAATCCCCAACTTTCACTCAACTTGGCCCCGAGAAGCCCCCAGCTGCTTAGCTAGATTTGCGCAAGCAACCTTTGTCTTCTTCTTATTTCCTGGGCTACCCTTAATCATTTCCCAAAATCCCTTCCTTGCCCCCATTTCCCCATGTTCGTGATCTACACAAATATGATATATATATATATATATAAACTAATATATATATAGACACAAATATAAATGTATATATCTTTCCTTCATCTTTCCTCTTATTTTTGCAACATTGAAAAAAGAATCATGTGCAAGACTTATCGTTATTTATGTTTCATTTTCTGACTCCCCTTACACCATAGCGGCAGCAAAGCCAAGGCCAGATTTATCGAGACGACCACCGAAAAAAAAAAAAGAAAAAAAAACCTATCCCCCGCAGTGGTTTGCTCGTTCTCGGCTCAACATTCGTTTGTCTAAAGCGCCCACATCGAGCCTCTGTCTTTGTTCGATATGGATGGGTGGGTTTTTGGGACTTTTGGGTGTCCCTCCACTTTGGCTTTGGTCAAACAATTGCTTATCTAAATATTTCAATTTATGTTCAATTCAATTCCCTTTGCTAAAATGAAAAGCACCCGGAATTCACGTTTACATGTTAATAGAAAGTTTTCAATATTGATGTGAATTCCCCCCATTTCCCCTTTTGTTTTGTGTCTCTCACTCCGCTGCTTTTGTTGCCTTTCCACCATTGTAATTGCTTTGCATTGTATGGATTATCTAGATGCGCCTCAGCCTTGCTCCTACACTGTTTACGGGCCGGTTCTGGACGTACATTATGTTAATTTCACTTAATTTAGTTTAAATTAATATTTAATAATTAAAAATATTTTTATTTAAATTTAATTATAAATATATAAATTTTAATATAAAAATATTTTAAATTTTTATTATAAAAAATTAATATAAATAATTTAAATAAATTAAATTAAATTTAAACTTAAACAAAAATTTTAAAATTTTTCTAACCACGATCTCACGTGAGCATGGACATCTCTGCTCGCTATACCGGAGATTACTACTTTCTTCTGCCAGTCAGCGTTTCTTGTTTAGACTGTAGCTAATAAAATGAGTCGTAAGTTCGGCTCCAAGTCGGAGAGCATTAGTAGACTTAATAATAATAAAAATAATTATATAAAAATAATATATAAATAAAATAATTAAAATATAACATAACATAAATATATATATTAAATTTATATTATATAAATTATTAAATTATTAAAAATAATATAAATATAAAATATTTTTAAATATGATTATAATATAAATTATTAAATTATTAAATTTAAGTATTAAAATTATTGTTAAAATCGAAAAAGAAAAACTTAGGAGAATTTACTTATTAATTGTAAAAATTACTTTTAAAAACGATAATTAAAAATTGATTAGAAAAATAATGATTGGTAATCACACCCAAGAATCGAAGGTTACGGAAGGTATGGAATGGGAAAGAATCAATTTGGATTATTTTCGCCACGTGTATGGTGATGAATTTGGATGCATTATTAGCAATTTACAGAAATAGTGCAGACCTGTCTGTTGTTTGTTCGATCGAGTAAGGCGGTAAGCTTAGCTTACGCAAGTAAAACAATTAGATTTATTTAAGTGCTAGATAATTTATTTAATTATTTTAAAGTAAATATGAATAAAATATTTTATTTTTTGATTTGATAAATTTAAATTATTATTTATAAAAAAATATTTTTATTTATATTTTTTTATTATTTTAATATATTTAAATAGTAAATTTAAATTATCAAACTGGATCAAGCAAAATTTTGATCTAAATTTAAATTTTAAATTTTTTAAGTGATGAATGACTTACGAGTAAGTCTATTCCTACTTTAACAAAGTATTTATGAATTTTAAACTAATTTAATTTAATCTAAATTATAATTTAAAAAAATAATACTTTCATTTAAATTTAATTATAAAAATAATATTTTAATAATATAAAAATAATAAAATAAATTTTCGACTAGCCTAATCTAAACAAAATTAAAAATTTTGAATTTCAGGTCAGTCCATTTTTTACTGTCTGAAATGCCAAGTACGATCAACAGAACCAGGCTGGAGATTATGAGTATCATAATAATAGAGAACAGCAAGCGACAAAATGTCTGGGGAAAACCCAGGATATCAGTGAAAGAGAAAATGTCTTTAATTCTTTTAAAAGGAAAAATAAATAAGTAAATAGAGCAGAGAGAAAGAGAAACAGGTGGGGCAGGGAGACTATTACGTGAAGGCCGAAAGAGAAAGTAAGGGCAGCTCTTGACCCTAGAGAAGGATGAATCAGAAAATCTCTGATCGAGAACCGGATCCTGAAGATAAAGCTTCTTCTTTAATCTGGGATTGGTGACTGAAGATATGGCATTGTTGTTTCACGCAAGAAGGGTGGTTGTGGTCATGGGAAGGAAGCTTGTTCAAGCTTTTCTTTTAGGTCAAAATATCTTTTTTTTTTTAACTTATTTTAATTGGACTTTGATATAAGTATTAAATATGAAAGTGTTTAACGTAAGAATATTTAATTTTTTACGTTTTTTTGATTATATCTTTAAACTTATTTATTAAAATATTTTTGATATAAATATTAAATATAAATACTTTAAAAAAATAAAAAATATTGGAGCAATAGTTGCTTTCGGTAAAGAACAATTGAAATTAGAAATGTCATACTTTTGATATAAAATGAAGAGAAAGAAGAATGTTAATATACAAATCACTCTTGAATTATACTGTTTTTTGCAAGTTATACTTAAAGAAAAAATTAACAATTAAATATTTAATTTTGCTTTCCTTACTGACATTAGTTTATAGGCTAACGATTGATGAAGTGATATTTTTTTTAGTCAATAAAAATATGACACGTGATATTATTGATATGTCAGCAATATCATATCAATATTTTAATATTTTAATTTTATTTAATTTTAATAAAAATTTAAATTTTACAATAAAAAATTATTTTTAAATTTTTGAAAAAACTAATTTGGCATTCCGGCAATGCCGGATATCATATTATTATTCGTCAGAAAATGATATGTTATCAACCATTAACTTATAAAATACCGTTTACGACAAAAGTAAAATTTAAATACTTGATTTAAAAGTTTTTTCTTTCTAATATAAAATTATGAAATAAGATATAATTTAAGTATCAATTTGTATATTAATCAAAACAAGATTGGTGGGATTGCAAAGATAACAATCGTTTTCGAGCAAGATCTTCTAAAAACAAGAGGAGATCGCTTTTGGTGAGTGTGACTGAAACCACGACAGATACAAAAATGGCGTAAAAAGAACAAATATGCTTTTATTTTTTTATCAGTTCAAAAAGCTTGTTCGTTCGAGAGAGAAACAGAGTACTGTGAGAGAATATAACTTGGACGAGTAACAATCAAACCGTACCTCACAGTTTCATGGAAAAGGGAAAAAAAAATGTAATTTATTTACCAGAAGCCTTTTATTTTTTTACTAATCAGGGATTTAGTTGTACTTCTTTTATGATTTAGGTGTCGATTATCGTATTAAATTTGAGTCAAATTTAAATATAATATTAATATAATATTTATTTATTTAAGTTTAATTTGATTTAAAATATGAATTATAGATTGTGATTAAATTTAATATATTTATAAATAGATATTTTAGACTTATTTAAGATCGTTCATAGAAATAATTTTTTTCAAAAAATTATTTTTAATTTAACCTTTACTCATTTAATTATTTTAAATAAAAATTTAAAATATGAATAACTTTAATATTTTTTTAATATTTATATTATAATATAATATATGCTTACTTTTATATGATCTATATTACATAGTCTATAAAAGTTATATATTAAAAATTAAAAAAACGAGTTCGTTGGATCTAACTCGGGCTTTGAATATTAGAGCAAGGTCTTATATATTTTTTTCACAGTACTCGTGTTTTTTTGTTCAAGTTCATCTTCAAGGGCCAAATATTTTTATCCAAGTCTTTCTAAATATCTAATGAACTTTCGAATTTAAACTAATAACTCGACCTATGAATAAGTTTAATCAACAATTACTCTAAGAGATTGAGATGAGATAGTAATAAAATGATAAAGAGGATAAAGAGGGTAAGATCAGACTTGACAATTTGTTTATGTATGTCATAAGTATTTTATTGTATCATAATTGTGTTTAAAGTATTTTATATTTATATAAATTTTAATATCTTAATAATTAGTCTTATATAAATTTTGGACATATATTTATATCATTCTTTTTTAATTACTTTATTTCGTATCATCATGTTTAGTATTATCCGTTCTAAGGAAAGATTTATTGTTTTTTAATGACAAAGCTTTATCCCTCTCCGTTCCCCTCATTTATGACAGAAAATTCAAACAAACTAAATGAATTTGAATTTATTTATTTATTAAATAAAATATTTTTAACGAGATTTTATTTATTTATTAAATGAATTGATTTCGAATAATCTGTTTTGGCTCATTTATATCTATGAAGAAGCTTATTTATAATATCATTAATTTAATAGATTACATAAAACTCATTCAAAATTGTTTATTATTCAAAAGTAATTAATAATATTCATATTTTTAATATTATTTTATTTATCAAAGTAAATTAATATTTTTAAATTTTTATTTATTATTTTTGCTTAATTGTTTGTTAGTTTACATTTGTTTTATTGTTCATAAACATATTTTTAATGGTTTAAGAATATGTTCGATTATATGTTCATGAATATATTCTTTTAATAATTGTGATTTGTGAGTAAGTTTATTTAATTTAAACAAATCGAACTCGACTTTGTTACACTTAATTTTAAATGAATCTAGTTCAAACACTATTTTAAAAATTTTTAACAAATGTAAATTGAATAAAAAAATTATAAAATGAATGAATGAACAAACTCGACTCATTTTAGACCCTAATAGGTTAGGAAACAAAAAATCATATTTAAAATATTATTATTACACTATATAAATTTTGATACATTAACAATATCTATTATATAAATTTTAAAATATTCGTATAATCATATCTTATTTATATTATTTTATATTATATTATATTTTATATCATGTTTATATTATATGCAAAATTACTAAATTTACATGCAACCTGTTGGCTTTTTTAGGATTACAAAAAGGTTCCTAAAACACTTAGAGATCGTCTAAGTAAGGCTTGTATGTTTGGAGAGCTTAAAGGCCCCAACTCCCAATCCTGAATCAGTTGAAATCTTGTGCTTGAATTTTTTTTTTTTTTAATGGATTTCTTGATCGAAATTAATGAACCATTTTTTTTTTTTGGGTACAAGAATTGTCTTTTTAATAAATTGGGAATTGAGAGAAGATGGTTGGAATCAAACTTGAAATTCATATAAAAATTTTAAGATATTCTTATTCACTGGATCAAAAAATTATTGACAATAAACCAAAGTTTTCAATCTAAGAGTTTGGGTTTAAGATTGAAACCTTAGAGTTTAGAATTGGAAAGCAGTGATCAAAGATAATGCAAGAAGTTTTATTAATTATTGTGATAATTAAATTAAATAAAAAATTTAATCTTTAGTTCAATTGGTTTATATAATAATTATAGTATATAATAAGTTTAGAGTTAGAATCCTTAGCATTTATAATTTTTTCTATCCTAGGTAATGGCTTTTAGTATATCAAAAAAATAAATTAAATAAAAGCAAAATAACTTTGATGGATATGTCAATGGGAGATAGTTTTCATATGTAAAATTAGTTTACATTTGATTCATTGTTAGTGTACGATATAATAACATCAATTAATAAGTTAAGTTATTTGTATTTATTTTTTTATAAATTTTTAAATTTTATATTTACTTATTAATAAGATAGCATTATGTAATTTACTAAAAGTTTATACATCGACAACACATTAAATACAAACCGAAAAAAATTATTTTTTTCTCCTATGGGGCTCCAACTTGCATAGTTATTTGTTTATGTGTAAAACATTTAAAAAGAAAGAACATAGATAGAAAAAGTAAATTAAAGGCATAAGAGAAAAAAATAATTAAATTATATTAGAGTAATTTTAAAAAGTGATTTTTAGACATAGCTAAAATGATTATATATGAATTTAGGTTAAGTTTGATTGGTTGATATAATTATTTTAGAAAATAATTTTTAAAGAATTTAAATATGAATTTCAATACTTATAATATTTTTTATTTTAAAATATAATTTTTTTATAAAAAATAGATAAAAAAGGGATGGCACATCATTAATTTTAAGAAATGTGCGATTAGTACTATACAAATTGCCAACAATAAATAAATCTTTCTTGACTAATTCTTTTTGTTTAAAAAAGATAATTACCGAAAAAAAGAATAAAAACTCAGAAATAGATTTAAAAGTTAACTTAAGCTAAATCAATCCTATTTATTATATTTTAAAAAGCAATAATTAAGTAAAAAAAGGAAAATAGAATATAATAAAAATTAGAAATAGACTGAGATGTAACAAAAAAATGGTGAATATCAAAACTTTAAAATATTGTTTGAACATTAAAGGAAAATCAATGCAGAAGACTGAGATGTTTACAATACTTCTATTTTCAGTTTTTTTTTTTTTTTTTTTTACACTTTGCAAGAAAACTCTTTTGTTTTGGTTTTATTTAATGGAATATGTAGTTTTTATTCTGCCTTTTAGATGTTTGCTTAATTAATTGATATCAAACCAAGAAATTTATTGAACAGATTTCAAGTTGAGACGATAGGCAATTATAAGGATAAATTATTGTTTATATTATCAGAAATTCAGAATCATAAAAAAAAAAAAACTGTTTATTTCTATTGCAGAAAAAACAAAGACAAACCAAAACTCCATTAAAAAAGCTCTATTTTCGGTGTTGACATCATAGTTATCAATTCCATATTAGTATCAATTATATTGATCGATACTTATTAATTTTAATATAAAGCGATAGAATATCAATAATATATAGTTTTGGTTTTTGTACAGCCTAGATTGATCAATATTGATAAAAATTCCCCTTTTAGATTGAGCCACTTCAATACCCGAGAAGCAGTTTAGCTTGCCAAGATCCTTTATTTCAAATTCTTTTGCTAACCTAGCCTTAAGAGCTTCTCGTTTAGGGTGATCATTACCAGTGATAATAATATCATCAACATACACAATGAGTGCTATGACTCCCCGTCACAAAATGCTTAATTAAAAAAGGTGTGAACCCCTTGACTCTATTTATACGTCATAACTAGCATGACCTTAGTAAACCTTCCAAACCATGCTCTTGGAGATTGCTTCAACTCATCTAATGCTTTCTTCAGCCATCACGCTTTGCAATTGCTATGTGTGCTAAATCCTAGAGAAACTTTACATGTAAATTTCCTCTTCAAGATTGCCATGCAAAAAAGCCCTTTTTTTTACATAAAATTGTTGCAGTGTCCAATCAAAGTTCACCGCAAGAGCCAGTAACACCTTACAGTATTCATCTTTGCCATAGATACAAGGTTTCTTTATAGTCCACACCATAAGTTTGGGTGTACCATTTGGCCATCAATCTTGCCTTGCATCGTTCAAGGGACATCTGCATTATATTTCACTAAAAATATCCATCTACATACCACCATTTTCTTTCTTTTTGGTAATTCAACAAGCTCCCATGTTTTTTTTTTTTTTTTCAAGTGCATCCATACTACTCTCATTGCTTGTTTCTATTCTTCACGACTTAGTGCCTCGGATAGGATTTGAGGGATGGCTATGGAATTTAGGTGTCTGAGGAAGGCCTTATGTAAAGGTGAGATTTTTTCAAAAAACACAAAAGGAGAAACTAGGTGCTGTGTGCATTTTCGAGTAACTTTTCTAACTACAATGGGTGGATTCAAATCATCATTATCAAAAGTAACAACAACAGGATTATTTACCTCTCTAGTTGTTTCACTTCCAAGTGCTAGTTTCGAACTATGGACTTACTTCGGATTTGCAATGAACCCTTTCTTTCTCGAGCAAACTTGCAATGACTTTGTGAATACTATACCATCTGATATTTCTTGGTTACCTACCGCATGAGCAAGTTCTGTTTCACTATTTTGGTTGGGTTTGGGGTCATTGTTTTGCTTTAGACTAGGTAAGGAGTTAGGCATAGGAATGTGTAAGCATAGGAAGGTCAAGAAAATCGTCCTTATCTTCATGAGTAGATGTCTCCCCCTGAAGACAAGGATGATGATAGTAGCTTTTAGGCTTCACAATTGTGACATCAGTGGAAACATATGTTTTATGAGCTGGAGGATGGTAGCACTTATATCCCTTTTGAGTGGAAGAATATCCTATAAACACACATTTGATTGCTCTAGGATCAAGTTTGCTTCAATTGTAAGCATCAACATGGACAAAGGAGACACACCCAAAAACACAAGCAATTAGGTGACTAGGAATAGGAAAATCTGGAAAAAAGTTGTTAATGCTTCCTAAGGACTCTTAGAGCCTAAAACCCGAGGTGGAACTCTATTAATAAGATGAGCGACTGCAAGATCAACTTTTTCTTAAAATTGTTTTGGAACATTCCACTGAAAAAGGAGGGCACTGGCTACTTCAAGAAGGTGACCATTTTTCCTTTCCACCATTCCATTTTGTTACGGTGTATCAATATAGGAGGATTCATGGATAATTCCTTTTTTTATTAAGGAATGGGATAACACTTGATTAAAATATTCTTTAGCATTATTCATTCACAATCTTTTTATTCCCATGCCAAATTGATTTTTTATCATGTTGTGAAAATTTTGAAAAATTTTGATCACATCATTTCAACAGAAAAACCATGATACTCGAGTACAATCGTCAATGAATGTAATAAATCACTGAGCCCTAGAAATACTAGCAACCTTTGATGGATCCCAAATGTCACTATAAATCAATTGAAAAGGAAACAAAGATTTTTATTACTTAAAGGAAAAGAAACACGCTTGTGTTTAGCAAACTCATAAATATCACAATGAAATTGTTTGGTGTCAATATTTGTAAACAAAGAAGGAAACATTATACTGAGGATTCTAAAGGATGGGTGACCAGGTTGAAAGTGTCTAATCCAAATCTGGTCTTTATTTGGGATACTAGTTTTAGACATGACCAGGGATTAGTGACCACCCTTACTGTTCACATATCCATCTGGAGACTTAAGATAGTAAAGCCTATTGCTTTCCTTAGCATGCCCAATTGTCTTCCCCGTAACTTGGTCCTGAAAAACACAACATGTAGGCAAAAAAAATCAAATTGCAGCTTAAATCTTTTGTAATTTGTTTGACAGAAACAAGGTTGGTAGACAATTTTGGCATATGTGAGATATTTTTCAAGATTAAGGACTTTCCTATGTGAATGTCTCCTTGGCCTGCTACTATTGCTAAGGAACTATAAGCTATAGTAATCTTTTTATTGCTAAGACATGGGCTGCACGTGAAAAAATTATGAAAGGAGTAGGTCATGTGGTCGGTTACTCCGGAGTCAATGATCTAAGAGCCGAATGTGTTAGGATCCCAGACATTAAGAGCATATAAAGAAGAAAACTTACTTGAGAGTGCTGATAAACTTGCAGTCGAAGTTTTTTTTAGTGAGTCACGAAGCAATCTAAGTTGATCAATATCATCTTTGTTGAACTCTTTGTTACTTGGAAGTAATATAATCAATGAAAGTACTACTAGTGATGTTGGCTTGGGCAGAATGTGCTTGTCCTTATTGTTGCCACTTTCGATTAGAGCTTTGTGGCTTACCATGAAGTTTCAAACAATATTCTTTTGTGTGTCTTGGCTTATTGCAGTGGTTACACTTTAAATTCCCTTTATTCTTGCTTCTTGAATTTGATTTCTTTCTGTTCGCATTGCTTCAGCAGATTTTCCTGAAGTCAGTTCAGTTGTGATTAATGTTGATCCTTCCACTAGTTGAACATCAAGCATGACTCCCCTCTTGCTTGCTTTAGCACGGACTATTAATATTACTTCATTCAAAGAAGACATATCTTCCTTCACTAAGATCTGTACACACAGTAGATCAAATTTAGAATTAAAGCCAGCCAAGAACTCATAGGTTCTGTCCTTCTCTATGGAATTTCTCAAAATGAAGCATCCTTGCTGTTCTTCATTTTAATGTACTAGTAGTGATCCATTTCCTGCCATAAATTCTTCAAAATATTGGCATACTCTATGAGAGATCAATTTTCTTGTTTGGTAGTGGAGATCGTTATCTTGATCTCAAAGATTTGTGCAGCATCATGCTTCTTTGAATATCTCTCATGAACAACATCCTATGTCTCTTTGGCAGTAGCTAAAAACATACATGTGTCACTTATTTCGAGCACCATGGAATTCCACAGCTAAGACATGACCATGGAATCTTCTTCATCCCAAGCAGCAAATTTCAGATCTCCCAATTTAGGTCTAGTTCCAAGTATGTGGCTGAGTTTCCCCTTTCCTTTAAGAAAAGTTTTAACAAATTAAGACCATTTCAGATAATTTTTTTTTTTGGTTTAGCCTATATGCCATTGGATATTTTTCAATTCTCCAGGGGTCTGACTTACTATAGTCTCTTCAGAATGGACCATGGTTTGTAAAACTTTTGACATTCTGAAATTTTGGGGAAAAAAAAAAAAGAAGGCAAAGAAGCCACAGTAAAAACAGAGAAACTAAAGATAAAAGGCTATCACAAAGAGATACGATTCAAAAGAAACCTAAAACTTGGATACCATGTTGAAGGAAAAGAAGAAATTGTGTTTTTTTCTTATTTCCATTACTATGTACATTAAGGGCTTTTATAAGCCAAAGAATCAAAGATTGTCAACTCTATAAACTAGGAATTAATGTTGTCAACTCTAGAAAATAGGAAACAAATAAAATTAGAATATTCCCCCTAATTAGGTACAAATTCAGGATCAAATTAATTTAGATTTGCTCCAAAATATTAGCAGTCAATGATCTAGCGCTCCTGAAATTCAATAATTATTGATTTCCATCATAAATTATATTTTCTTTAAACATGTACTATATGGTGACCTAAATTTTAATCAATGATCTAATCTCTTGATTATCACAATATATGATTTTTATCATTTGGGTGCCATATTTTCTGATAGAATGATGGAAGAAAAATAATACTCTTATGTTATCTTTAATGATTTCTGGATAATTTGAACATATTATCAATACTACTAGTTACCAGCACAAAGATATGCATTACTTGATTGGACTAGCAGAAATAAAAAATTTGAATTATAATAATAAAAAGTTGATGAGTTATATATACATATATATAAAGGAAAAAATACTGAGATGAATTATTAACCACACTCCCTAGAGAGCCTATTTACAAAACCTTTGTATGCATAAAATCTATCAAAGTCCTTCCATCGACTAGTGAAAGTTCAAGGGAGCCAAAATCTACCACTTACAAGATTAGAAGTCAACCCCATGCGTATATATTAAGCCCAAAACATCTGAAAGAAAAAGGAAACATTGATTGTTATAGGACTAACCAGTTTTGGAAGAACAGTATCAGCGTAGTATTTATGTGCCATTTAAATCAACACAAGCCATAGAAATATTAATAACAAACCTAAAAGGAAAAAAAGAACTTACATGCAACTATTTTTTCTTTTATTGGAGAGAGAGAGAGAGAGAGAAGCACTTAATACGAAAGAATTTTATAAGGTAACTTTTGGCAAAAGGGAATACGTAAATAAGTTCAAAGAGCCTATGGATGGATCAAATTTTAGCACAGTTATTCTTCTAGGAAAGTATCGAGTAACCTTATTGTGAAGGCCGATTTCTGATTTTTTTAGTCACAAATATGCTTCTTTAGGAAAAAAAAATTTTCCACATCATTTCCATTTCCTCGTCTTTTCTTCCCAATTCCTTTCGATTACTGACATCTAATTTCTTGTTCATATCAATGTGTTACCAAGAGAAATATTTTACTCACTAGTTTTAACACTTTTCATATCTATTTTCATTTTAATCTCTTTTAGCAACGCACCTTGCTTTCCAAGACCATTCACAATAGGCTTAGGCTTAACATTTTCATTTTTCTTAGAATCAGTTTTCCAAAGGCTTGATTTTAGAGATGTTGCACTCAGCTTGCTCCTAGCTCTCATCTAATAGACCTGGAGTTAATAGAGGGTTCATTTTGCAGCTTCTGCAAGCTATCCTCTAACATTTTCCTCACTAAAGCCCTAGCAGAACGCAAGTTTTCAAAAGCCACAATTTGTGATCGCTGAGCTGAAGCAAAAGTGGTTGACTTGTGCAATAGTATCCTTAAGCAAGGGTTACAGATGCCACCGCCACATCTAATTTCAAATAAATCTCATTGTTTCAAAATCAAGTGTGTGCACATTTTACTTTACTTATGCATCCATATGTTTAATTCTTTATGTGTGTTTGTGGGATATTGTATGGATGATCAGTGCATAATATGTCTTTGCATAAGGAATAAGAACTACTTGGTAATGAATTAGACGTGAGATGAGCGACCTATTGACATTTAAAGCGTTGGCACCTCATTTAGGCTGGTTCTAAATGTTAATGTCTTGAGGAATGGGATTCCCCTCCCAATTTACCTCAGCTGAAACTTCTACTACAGTTGTGTAGCCACAATGTCTGGTAAACACAACATCTAAGGTAGAAGTATCCTGCAAGAAAAAATTAATCAGTCCACTTTCTTAGTTCACCATAGCAAAAATCTAGCATAAATAGTTCACTCACATGAACAATTGCACTCTTATTAGCAGTTATGCCTTTAAGTAAATTTCTCCGGGCTAGCTCTTTTTTCTAGGGGTGAGCATAAGTCGGTTCAAACCGACTTAACCGATTTAACCGATGGAATTTGGTTAATTCGGTTCGGTT
>JBBYHK010000018.1:3721444-3733717 GCA_038382065.1 Adansonia grandidieri | reverse complement strand
ATGATGAACTGCTGCCGAAAGTGATGGTTCATACGCTCGCCATAACTTTGGATTGGATCAAGATTTCGAGACCTGCAAAATTACATGAATGCTGGTGTTCATTAATCTGACAACCCAGACCCCAAATGTCCTTCGCCTGGACGCTCCTGTCGACCCTGGTCCTGAAAAGGTATCGATCCTGCCCCTGTTTTAGATCTGTCGAAATTTTTTTGAACGATTAAACCCAATATATATGGATAGTAGTTAATGAAAATTATGTTCTGATACTAGCTACTCAATCGACAAGTTGAACAACCTATTTATTATCTCTCTCGCTCTATTAATTTGGTGTAAAGGGACCGGTCATGCAAAGATGCTGGAATCCCATTGGACATCCGAGAGCCATTCAAATTCCAAAGTTTTTTCCTTTTTTTTTTTTTTTTCTGAATTTATTATTATAATTCAATGGTGAAGACAAGAGAGTTTGGTGAGCAAGTCAGCATCGCATCCACACAAAACAAGCACCAACCAAACCAACCCAAGGGACCATAACCATTATTTTCTTATCTGTACTCTTAATTTAATTACTAAACCAACACGAAATATCTTCCCAACATTTTCCCCACTACCCTTCCCCAAATGCAACTAAGATTAGCTGATAAACAACGATAACGATTTTGTATAGAAAGGGTTTATGTTCAGATCATGATTTAAAATTGTTTGATCTAAGTCCAAACCAGTTCAAAAGTATATTTTATTATTTAAAATAATATTAAAAATTAAAATATCTAAAAATATTTTTATATTAATATTTATAGTTAAATTTAAATAAAAATATTTTTTATTATTTAAATAATACTTTAAATTTAACTAAATTTTTGAATTAAAAAAACTCGTACTTAAATCTAATCTAATAACTAATAACTAGACAATCTCTTCAAACAAGTTTATTTTGTACATAATATTTTTAAAATAGTAAATCTTCTCTTTGTTTGAGTGCCCTCTCTAAATGAATTTAGTATTAAAATAAAGAGAACAACACATCTCAAAACCTAAATGATAAAGAAAAAAAGGATGAATGGATTATATTAAAAAATTAAAAGTTGAAAAAATATATTAATGTGTGTAACAATAACGTTGTTCAAGACCTTTCATAAATAGACCTTCCACAAGAGTCGATACCAACTCACCTCCCCTGCTTCCTCTTTCCTTTACATGGCTTATCTTGAAAGTTGGAAAGCCTAAAACCTTCCTCACTCTACCAGTCAACCGCCATGGCTCCCTCCTTTCTCAGCCTTGTCTCCTTATACAGCATCTATCTCCGCCGATGCTTCGCCACCTCTGGCCTCACTTCACAATCCATTGACATTGACAAGGAGACCACCTTCCATTTATGGGCTCCGAAGCCTGATCAGACTGCCCAAGAACAAAAACCTGCGTTGCTTTTGCTTCACGGGTTCGGTCCCAGCGCTATCTGGCAATGGCGTCGACAGGTCCAGTTCTTCTCCCCTTACTTCCATGTCTACGTTCCCGACCTGCTTTTTTTCGGCAATTCCACGACCAAGTCCAAGGAAAGGTCCGAGGTTTTCCAGGCTGTTTCGATCGGGAAGTTGATGGAGAAGCTCCAAGTGAAGAAGTACCACGTCATGGGGACGAGCTACGGAGGGTTCGTGGCGTACCACATGGCGAAAATGTTACCGGACAAGGTAGAGAAAGTGGTGATTGCGAGCTCCGGAGTTAACATGAGAAAAGCAGATAACATGGCGTTGCTGAAGAGAGCCAATTTGGAGAACATTGAGGAGATCATGCTTCCGGAGACAGCGACTCAGTTAAGGACTTTGACTCGTTTGGCTGTTTCCAGGCGTTTAACCATGATTCCTGAATTTCTCTTTAATGATGTCCTCACCGTAAGTTTTTCCTTTTCCATATCAATTCTCTAACATAAACATAAAAATGGCTGACAAATAGCATCTTCTGCTTATTATTTAATCATTATATAGCATTTAGATTTGAAGATTCCCTTTGGCTTATTAACACATTCTTCCTGTTCTATTCTTTCTACGTTTGATTAATCAAATGGAGGGTCGAGTCATCGAGAAATTAATTGACAACGGGAATTGCTTGGAAGCTGGCAGATAATAAATCGAATTATTTTAGGCTTGAAGATAATGACTGGTGAATATTGTTTTTGGTCATATTATAAAAATTTGTTTGAAGAATGAGAAAAAAAAAAAGGGTATAACGTGGCGTTAGAACAAGCTTTACGAGATTTGATTCTTGATTTTTGGATTTAAAAAAAAGAAGAAAGAAAGAGAAGAACTTTGATGGAAGTGGAGGAAGAAAGGAAAGGGAAAGCTCAGCTGAATCATCGAGATCAGTTCCTGCCTATAACGCAATCTTTAATTGCTTACTTTTACTAAGTTTCATATATGCACATAAAGAATGTGGACCATTTTAGTTTTAATATCTAGGTAAGGTAATAAAGATTATAGATACCTTTCTTTATTGGCTTTGTCCATGAAAATTTTCCAAAATCCAAATGCGAGGTTTTTTTTTTTTTTTTTTTTCTTTTAATAAAGGAAGTAGCAATTCGGATAAGAAAAAAGATTTTAAATATTAAAATTTGAACTTAAAATTTATCAAATATTAATTTTTAAAAGTAATTTGGTAAATCAATTAGATTAAGCCTCGATTCTTTCTTATACTTGGCAGGGTTTTACTTTTATTTGGAGTTCAAATCTTAACTCCCAAGGACCTAGTAATAGCAGGCAAATTCTTTTTTTTTTTTTTTTTCTATTTTTATCAGATTTGTTAAGAGTAATAGTGTCAAGTGTCTATCTCAAGAAAGCAAATGCTGTCATGTTCCTAGATTAACTGTAGTCTCCACTTCCAAGTGTAGCTAATTCCATGCAAATGCAGCAATTATACTCAGAGAACAGAAAGGAGAAAATGGAAGTTCTAAGGGGAGTTACCCTTGTCGCAGGTGATGATTCAGTCAAGCTTGCTCCTCTTCAACAGGTACGTAATCTTACCATGTCTTCAAAATTTACCTTTTCTTATCAGTTTTACCCTAAACTTGTCTTAGTATCAAGTGTTGAATGGGCAAAGCTTAACCCTTTTTTATAAAAATAAAAAATCAATCAAAACTTGCACATCTCTATTTATAGTTATTTAGGCTTAATTGATTTGCTGATATTTTGCTGCTTAACTTTATTTTTTTTTTTCGTTTGCCTGGCAATTAGGATGTCCTGATAGTTTGGGGGGATCAAGACCAGATTTTCCCATTGAAAATGGCTCATGAACTCAAGGAGTAAGCACATTGCACCCTTTACTTGGATTTCATGTTTAGTGTACTTACTTTTACAAACTGTTAGCTTATCCAATGGAGTTTTTTTTTTTTTTTTTGGGGGGGGGGGGTAATTGGAATTTCAGGCTGCTTGGGAAGAACACAAGGTTGGAAGTAATAGTGAACACATCTCATGTACCCCAGATTGAGAACTCAGCACAGTTCAACAACATTGTCAAAAACTTCCTCTGTGGGTCCTGAATCAATGCTGATAACATCCTGATTATATGCTATTATCATTAGTTTAAGTTCCCTATAAAATTGTAAATTTCTATGTAATGTTCTGTTGGATTATAAATCCAAGGAAAGTCTCTATCCCTGAATTCCTGGTTTTTATGTTTACTAACTATTTTTGAATTTTGATGTTTTCTTGACTTGTTTAAGACTTAAGCCTTAAGGTCAGTTATTAGCTGAGGAGGTTGGAATTGTTTTAAATTGATGCTAGTAGTAGTACGTAGTAACCTAACCATTTACAACTCTTATTACTATCATTATTTTATTTCCAATCCAATTAGTTTGATAACACAACTATCAATTGTAAGTAAGTCCCTCATATTTTTTTTTCCTATGCTTTTACCCATATTTACATCTAAACATAAAAACTTAAATATAGTATTACATGTTTGTGTCTTTAAACAGACATGATCTTTTATACATATTAGCTTTGTTTTTTTTTTTTTTTTAAAAAAAATATTTTAGAATGAAAGAAAAAATTATTTAATAAAAATGAGAAAATTTTTAAATAAAAAATTTTGTAATTTTTTTAAATGTGTTTTTAGACGTAGAGTGAAATGAAATTATACTTTTAAGAAGGCTAAAACAAAAGCTAAGTGATTAAAAATAATACATTTATAAAAGATTAAATTTTATCAATATATTTAAATTTATTTTATTATAATTTTTTATTTAAATTGATATCATCTAATCCGTGATATTTAATTGAAGAAAAAAAATTAATAACAGCATAGATTAACTTATATCATATGCCATAGTTTACTTGTTAATTCTATGAATATAAATTATATATATATATTTTGAGCACGTAGAAATTTATTGGTAAATTAAACAAAAGTTCTGTAAACTTCTTATGGTCCATTGGACTTTACCCAATGGATCATATAGGTTCATTGTAGGCAAAGCCATGAGTACAGTTCCTGAGTGACTGACTTCTATCTTCTCAAAAAGGGCTTATCACCAATTATCAAGGCATGAAAATTTTATTTTTATTTATTTTAACAATAAAATAAATTTTATAAGACTGAATTGAATTTAAATAAATAATTTTTTATTAATTAAATTAATTTATAAATATATTTACACGGAAGATTATATTTTTTAAGATTATTTAATACTAAGTATTTTTTTTATATTATTAACCAAGTATCACAAAAGAAATGCTAATTAGGTACGGCAACACCTACATGGAGGACTACACTTGATTGCGCCCCACACTATGGTTTCTTCGTAGCAAATTGCGTTGAATGTTGATGGAGGGGGAGATTTCTTTCAACTCCCTGTTATTTTAATAATGCAAGAAAAATGTTCAAAATATGATTTTATCATTGAATTATATTTTAATGACGTAATTCAATTTGAAATTGGAACTAGCAGAAAATTGGCCCCAAAAGAAGAAGAAAAAAATTACGCTGCCAGTCATTGTTTTTCATGCAAGAAAAAGAAAAAAAGGAAAGAAACCCATTTCTTTAATTTTTCTTCTTAAAATAGTAAGCAATAAAAAAGTCCTTTTCTATGGTCAAAATTTGGGAAGAAGATATTCTAGATTTTCTGAAGTGAGAGGATCAAAGGGAAAAGCAAAGGCAATATCAGCAGAAGCTGCACGTATGCAGTTGCATATGTATTTTGCCAAGGCATGGTCACCCCATTCTACGCTTTCTATCATGAAATTTTGACACTGGATGTTTGTTTGTTTGTTTATCACTTGTCATCATCCTATTTAATTTTTGTAAGTGGAAGTCTTTTTAGTTGATTTTTCTAGTATATGAAATTAGACATCTTTCTAGTTTTAACTGAAGATAGCGAGAAAGAGAAAGGCAGCTCTTTTCTTTCTTTCTTTCTTGCTTCTCCATTTCTTCATCACCTGATGGGATGACTGTCTAAAGTGTCTTGCTTTTTATTTATAATAATATCCATATTCAATCTTAAGCAAAGTTTTCGACATTGTTTTATTTACTACTAATGGAATAACATATCCATGCTTAGCAAAAAAACAAAGCAAAAGCTTTTCTTTTTAACTCTCTCTTCCTCTCTCTGTTTGCCTGCCCTGAGCTGCCTTGCCCCGCCACAATTGTTCAAATCTAAAGCCGACCCTTTTACGACACTAGCCTCACCAGATCCTTCTTCTTGTTGTTGGGTAAGTTTCTTTCCTTTTTTGTTTGCATTTTGTTGAAGTTTCAATCTTTTTTTTATGGCTTTAGATCTTTTGGTTTATTTGGCATCAATTTTGAGATCTCTTTGTTGGCTTGTGGTGATTAGATCAGGAGGATTTTGGTTATGATCATTTGGTGTTTCGATTGCTTTAGCGTTCTGGTTTTTTTTTTTTTTTTTTCACCAAGTGTGTGCCTTGATTCTACTGATGTTTTAATGTTTCTTTGAAGTGAATGTTTTCTGGTAAACTGAAATGGTGAACAGCTAAAATTTGTAGTTTCGGTTTATTTC
This sequence comes from Adansonia grandidieri, assembly GCA_038382065.1. Lineage (NCBI taxonomy): Eukaryota > Viridiplantae > Streptophyta > Magnoliopsida > Malvales > Malvaceae > Adansonia > Adansonia grandidieri. The sequence goes on along the minus strand of JBBYHK010000018.1, from coordinate 3,727,716 downwards.
GTAAAACTGAGCACTTTAGTTTGGATAATTTGATCGTAATTTTTCATGGAAAAGTAAGGGAGACACGAGAATTATGCGGTTAAGGAGAGTAGCAAAGTAAAAAACTTCGTTAACATCTAAAAGAAGGGCATATTGGTTGGTATAGGTAAATGGTGAATACAGAAATGGACATTCATGTATGGTGTATTAATTGTTCTCTGCCATGTCGACTTGTCTCTTTGTTGTCGTGTTCCCATTAAGTGTGTCGATTCACGTGGAGTAACGTGGAATTTGATCACTGATTTGCAATCCTACATCTGAGTAGGAATTTAATCAAATATGATGTGCTATAATCTGTTTTTGCCTTCTTCTTTTTTAATGTTTTGGCTGCTGATCAAATGAGTTTTTCGTAACCGGATTACAGGCCATTTAATCCATGTTTCTGAGGCTAGAATTTTCTGATGTTTAGTGGTTTTGCGTCGCTAGAAAGTTTCTGAAAGTTGATTCAAGCAATTTCTTGATTTTTGACTTAAGGATCTTTTTCCTTCCTTTTTTTTTTTTTTTTAATTGCAGACGTCTGTAATTGTTGTTGGCCTTCTGCGTACATTGGCTTAAATACGTTATAGCAAATACTTTAGGAGGTAAGGTCATGTAAATAGCATTTTGGAGCTTGATTCATGCACGTCTATGCTGTCTACTGTTATAGAGAATATGGGTTCACTCTGCAGCAAGAACTGTCTCTACACTGAAGCAGATGCCGAGGAGAACGCACAGGTGGACCTCGGTTTACATACATAGTCTGCCACCCCTTTTATGGAGTACAACTGGGTGAACTCTCTGGATATGGCTTTATTTACATAATATGCAGTTTTTGTTTAATTTCTTGTTCGTGCATTGCAGGCTGCGGAAATCGAAAGGAGACTTGAACAAGAGACAAAGGCTGAAAAGCATATCCAGAAGCTTCTCCTACTTGGTGCGTGCAACTTAGATTGTGTTTATTGTCGCCTTATTAGTTTGCAAATAACGAGTAACATACTTTCATATTTTGCTGTGTTAAATTCTCATTCTTATACTTGAATGGTCGAAGACATTGAAATGGAATCATTCATGGTTGCTGTTCAGCACAATCCAAAGTTTATGGGAATGAAATGGTTATGTTTAATTTTGCGTGCTTTTATTTGTTTATGGAAAATCTTGATGCTTAGTTGTCCATCCTGGGGCTTCGATATGTGTATCAGTGTTATCACATACTTCATTTAATTGTTTGTATCAATGGACTTCATTGCACTATTTTCATTTGTTTCTCAACCAAGACCTTGGCAAGTAGTAAGATTTATACATAATTGCAGTGCGTTACTCGGATGGGCATAGTTGCTTAATAAACTTCCTAATCCTAGCTTAGAAATGTTTGATCGGTTAATTCTTAACAATTGAGATAAGCAGTCGAGCATCCTGAACCGTTCGTGCCAATTTGCTGCAACGCTTTTGTTTTTGTTTTTTTTTCCCTCTTTTTTTCGATGCTTGTAACTCTCTAAGCTCCCCGCCCCTTCTCTTTTTTGGGTTGCTTGATAAATGATTCAAATATTTCTTTTGTGTTTTAAGGTGCCGGTGAATCTGGGAAGTCAACAATTTTTAAGCAGGTATGACAGATTGATTAGCCCTTTATCAAAGAATTTCGTATTTGTTGATGATGCTGATATGTATCTTCTTTTTATTCTACATGCCTTGTCCACAGATTAAACTTCTGTTCCAAACAGGCTTTGATGAGGCAGAGCTAAAGATCTATATCTCAGTCATCCATGCCAACATCTTTCAGACAATAAAAGTATGCAAAACCTGAAAAGCGTGTGTTGGTTGTTTCGATGAGAAAATTTTGTTTCTAATTATGGGACAAGCCTTTATCTATGTTTGAAAATTGTGCTTTACATGATTCAACAGATGCTGTATGATGGATCAAAGGAATTTGCTCAAAATGATGCTGGTTCTTCCAAATATGTTTTATCCCGTGAAAACAAGGTTTGAAGTCTTCATTTTTCGGCCACACCGTATTTGTGAAGTTTATTAAATTGCATTCTAATTGGTTTCTTTTCTTCCTTTGAATAAATTAATTTTTGTTAATCTGTGTTCATTACTTGCTATCGTCCTCAGGTTATTGGAGAGAAACTATCAGAAATTGGAAGCCTGCTGGATTATCCATATCTAAATAGGGAACTTGCACAGGAGATAGAAGCTCTCTGGAAAGATTCTGCCATTCAGGTAACTACTGCTTTATTTATATATGATATAAGCTCGTCATGCGTGGCTCCATTGCTTAGTTTCTTGTTTTTATTGTTTTTACTTTTTAATTTTTTGGGATGTGGAATTTACTGAATCTGTTGAAATAAGAAGGTTTTATTTTGATTGTGCATTTTTAGTACTCATTCACTCCGTTTACTTGTAGGAGACTTATGTTCGTGGCCATGAACTTCAAGTTCCAGATTGTGCTAATTATTTCATGGAAAATTTGCAACGATTATCTGATGCAAATTATATTCCAACAAAGGTATCTATAATTTGTGATTTTTCCTTCTTGTGGAACTTGTAGCTGCCTGCATATGCCATGCTCATCAGAACAATTATCATATGTATGAATAGTCGTACCTCTCAAAATGATGGGTTCTAATGATACAACAAATATTGAAAATGAAATTTTATGTGCCTCTCTGGATCCATCCATATTGGCTTATTTGACAGGCAAGCTGTTGGTCACATTGCAATATAGCTTCTCTTCTAAAGTTTTTCATATTGCAGGAGGACGTTCTACATGCAAGAGTTCGTACAACTGGTGTTGTACAAATCCAGTTCAGGTGGATTATATTTCTTCCTAATCTCTTCTTTGCCTGTGCTAGTGCATTAATATAAGAACTAGGTTAGCCTAATAAATGAAACCGTGCTTTTGCCTTCTAGACATCTTATTTACTTATTCCAGACTTATATTCTTGCATGGATAAATTCAAATTGGTTATCAATTAGGCGTTTATGTTTGTCATGATCTTTTCATATAATTATTTTCGTAAGGTGACTTAAATCAATTGTTAGATCATTGATTAGTAACTCGTGTTGTCTATGACCTCTGCAGCCCCTTTGGGGAGAATAAGAAAAGTGGTGAAGTATACAGACTCTTTGATGTGGGAGGCCAAAGAAACGAGAGAAGGAAATGGATCCATCTTTTTGATGGAGTTACGGCTGTGATCTTCTGTGCCGCTATTAGCGAGTAAGATCTTTTTTGCTTTTGCCATCTGTAATGACCCTTTTGTCTGCATACCTTAGCAAATATGACTCTGTTTCTATATCAGGGCATGGCGTCAAAATGCAGAAATTTTAACCTGTTAACGATTTGCTGTTTTAGGTATGATCAAACTCTCTTCGAGGATGGACAGAAGAACCGGATGATGGAAACAAGAGAACTCTTTGATTGGGTCTTAAAGCAACCATGTTTTGAGGTTTTCTTTACACTATATATACATATATTATGCTCTTCGAATGGGTAGAACGTTGATGATAGCTCGGTTTCTCTTTGTGTAAAAGCCTTTTTATTTTGTGCAGAAAACGTCATTCATGCTGTTTCTGAACAAATTCGACATATTTGAAAAGAAGGTTCTAAAAGTAAGGCCAGTAGAGCGTATATGGGATGTCGAAAATGAAAATTTAGCGTCGGTATGGTCTTTGACGTTCTACATCTTGCAGGTTCCACTAAATGTATGCGAGTGGTTCAAAGATTACCATCCAGTTTCAACAGGAAAGCAAGAGATTGAGCATGCATATGAGTAAGCAACTTATCTTCCCATCCTTGCGAAGAACGAATTTTCATTCTCTGAACCTTTGACCATTGTCTTTCATGTTCAGGTTCGTAAAGAAGAAGTTCGAGGAGTTGTATTTTCAAAGCACAGCCCCTGATCGACTGGATCGGGTGTTTAAGATCTACAGAACCACTGCCCTCGACCAGAAGCTAGTGAAAAAAACTTTCAAGCTCGTGGACGAGACATTGAGACAGAGAAATCTCTTCGAGGCTGGGTTGTTGTGATCGCTGCAATCTGCGTTGCAAAGACTGTTTCATAACATGAAAGAAATGTGATCAGGATTTGGATGTCTTAACGTTGGAGGAAACACCCATCTGATGACTGCTGGCATATCATGTCATATTTTCATCACATTCACTGGTTTTTCCATTTTGTTGATCAGTTATCACAAGGTTAAAAGGTGATTTTTTTTAACAAATCCCCATGATTCTAGTGACTCTGATTTGATTTGTCCAGAGGAAAACATTCCCCTCAAAGAATTTGTTTTTTTCTTTGTCTAATAGTTTTCCTTTGGGGGTGGATATTGGTTCGGACATATAAACGATGAACATGATATTCTATCCTAGTAATACAACTCATTGTTTGTAATATTTATTAATGTTTCTAACTATTCTTGTCCCACCTTTGTGAGAATTTGGCTATAAAGTCTAGGGTAATAAAAGATCAATCCGATTTTGGAAAAAATTGTGCGGTATTTGAATATTTCTATTTAAATCAAACTAAAATCGAATCAAATACGACTAATTTAAATTGAATTTTAATGGTTTGGATTGGTTTGGTTTACCAGATTTTTAAATTTGAAAAAAAATATATTATTTTATATTATTTTTAAAATTTTAATTGATTTAGAAATAAAATACTTATTTTTATGTTATAAAAATTATAATTTAAATAAAAATAAACAAAAAAATTCAGTTTAATTTAAATAATTATGATTTTTTTAATTTATAAATCAAAAGTCAAATCAAATAAATCAAATTAAATTTAATAAAAATCAAAACAAAACCCGAATCAATTTTCTTGATTTTCTTTTTTTTCGATCTCGACCCTCTTAAAGCCTTTAACCATCCAGCCAAAACCGGCTCACCTTTTGCCTGTATTATTATTATTATTATTAATTTCACATGGAATTCATTCGGCTTAGCCATTATTTCATGGCTAATAATACAGCAAATGAATATGCTGGAGACCATTCAATTATTCTCTTAGAATTAAATAAAATACTAAAATAGTTGAACAGATTTATGTAGTGCTGTCTTGTCTGCTGCCTTTTGTTGTCTATTTTTGTGGAATACTCTCATGGAGTTTCGTGGGGAAAAAAGTTGAAACATAAGAAAGAGTCAACAACCGCCATCGCCCCCGCCGGCCACCCCTACGGCCCCACCTCTCGCTTGGCCCCCCTCCCCAAAATGTCTATTTTGGAGAGGACACCCGCTGTATCTTTCTTGGAAATTACTTGTCCTTGAACGGTCCAATTTTGTTTAATGTCAAACGTTTTGTGCGTCTCGTGCCAAACATGGGTTCCTTCCCTTGACAACACCTCGGTTCACATTTTCACACCACCATGTTATATGGTGCCGACCAAGGATTTGGCTTCTTTTTTATTTTATTAAATGTCTTGTACAATTAGCTCTTTTCTTTTTTAAAAAATAAAAAAAAAAATACTTCAACGTCCCAATAAGATTCATTTTTGTACTAATAGATGTCCTAACTGCAGAAACAAAAAAGGCAAAATTGGGTGCCATGATTAATATTTTTACATAAACAAATTGATTGAATTCTAGAACTTCAAAATGTGGGTTCAACCCTCTTATGGTGCGTGGGATTGACCAATTAGCATGTTGTGTACGAATAAAATTCAATATGCTTAGAAGTTAAATTTTAATATCTGAAAATATTTTTATCGATAACTATCATTGTACCTATAAAATTATAAATAAAATTTTTTTATATTTTATTTTAATTGATATTTATTATTATAAATTTAACATTATTCCAAAAATATGATAACAAAATTTTAATATTCAATTAAGTAATTTAAATTACATTTGGGTTTGGTCGGTCCATAATTGGTGGACGGTGACACATCCCTCCATTGGCACACCAAGAAGCAGAAAACATCCAAATGTTAGGTTGGTGAATTTGGTCATGAAAGTCAGTCGCATATAATCAAGTCAGATGCTTCCAATTTCTTTCAAAAAAGGGTATTGGCGTTTTGGGTATTAATTATTTAAATAATAAAAAATCAAAAGGGACCGAATTGCCGAAATACCCACATTTCTACATCACAGCACGTGAGATGCTGACATATGTCTAGTAGAGAAAATTTAATATAATACTCTCCTAATTTTTTATTTTCTAATAATTTTCAATTTGAATAAAAAAACCCCTACTATTTCATCTTAAAAAATATAAAGCACATATGTCTAGTAGTAACAAGTTAGAATTTATGCA
>JBBYHK010000018.1:3677560-3692996 GCA_038382065.1 Adansonia grandidieri | reverse complement strand
ATATAATTTTGGTACCATTAATATGATTTTGGTAGTTTTTAACATAATTTTAACAAACTTTGGTATAATTTTGATAGTTTTTCATATAATTTTAATAATCTTTTGTAATACTTTTTTTTAACTGTTTGACATTTGATAATATTTAATATAATTCAGATAAATTTTATAATTGTTTTGGTAATTTTGGATATAATTTTAGAAATCTTTGATATAATTTTAATAATCTTTGATATAATTTTGATAACTTTTAATATGATTTTGTAAGTTTAATAACCTTTAATATACTTGTGGTAACTTTTGATATAATTTTGATAACATTTGATATAATTGGTAATCTTTGATAAGATTTTATTACCCTTTAATATATTTTGGTATCTTTTTTGTAATTTTTGATATGATTTTGATGCATTTGTTATAATTTTAATAACTTTCAATATAACTTAGCAAATCTTGTAATAGTTTTCGCAATCTTAATTTGATATAATATCGATAATCTTTGAAAAGGTTTTGGTATGATTTTGGATAACCCTTAACATAGTTGTGGTAATCTTAGATATAATTTTAGTAACCTTTAATACAATTTCAAAAACTTTTTATAAAAATTTTGATAACTTTTGTAACAATTTTCATATTCAAATGTTTTGGTCCATTCCTCTTAGGGCTACAGCTCAACCTCTTACTACAGCTAGAGATGTTCAAACATGGCAACCATTCTGTTGGCGTATAAGCCCTTCAAGTTCATTTGGTGTACAGGTTCCAAAACGAGGAAAAGCATGACAGTTGCTCCCTTATGTAGTAAGCAATATAGCAGGCCACCATGATAGGCCACGACATCCACATCATTTAGTAGCAACAGCCCCGTATCCTTCCGAGCATGTAGTGAAGAAATGATTCAATGGAAGGCGAAAGTCACCCCTGAACATATGCTCGAAGAAGCATATGTTCCTTTCAACCTCAGTCACCAGGCTTGGGCGATGATCTTTCCGAGGGTATAGAGCTCACAACGATATTTAGGGAGGTACAAGCTGCACAGTTGCAACACCGATGAGATCTCCTGATCAATGGCATTGTAGAGAACATCATCACCTCAGTCCTCATTGGCACTTTGGGTGCCATTGATCCTTCCAACAGCAACAGTAGTCACCTCTTCTGTAGCACCACCAACTTCCTTATTGCCACCTATAGCCTCGACATCGTCGTTAGCAACCATTTTAGCCTCTTCCTCTACCATTCGATCGATTTTGGCCAGATTCAAATCAGATTCTTTGCACCACCAACTTAAGACCTCCCCTTCAGCACCTTCGTTTCTTGACTGTCACTTATTGTCTCCACTTGCCTCGAAAGAGAACAACAAAAACACATAAAAACCATAAAAATTATCTAAAAGATTGTAAAATTTGACTAGAAAAAAAAAATTAAAGAATGTTTAACAGGCCACTTTAAAACTCTCGCCTTTATCGGGGACAATCATTAGGCGCAGTAAGCCTGCCAAGCCTGTAGCCCTAGTAAGGTCCAATCAGTAAAGCTCAGCAATTCACAGCAATACCAAAGAGTACATGTAGTTGTCTCTCAACCCTTCAATGGTTACCTCGCTTAACATGGAAATGATCATGCTTGACTTAGCAGAGATCACATGGAAACTCAAACCTATGTGCAAGGTTGCCAATATTTTTTGACTGCCTACATCCAATGGGGGGATGACACATAGTACCTAATAATAAGTCACCGCAAACAAGTATAAATAATTATTTCTAAGGCTCACCCGAAGTGAATTCATACATATTCTTTAATGCCTTCCTTTTCTCCATTCTCTCTATTCCTTTTTAACTTTCTTTCTCTTCTCCAAACATTAATTTGAGCGTCGAAGGCCCACCTCTAATACTTTATGACCTTCTTATATCTTTACAAGTTCACGTAAAGACATTTTCAACTCTCTCACCACGCCTTTAAGGACTTGAGCCATCTAATTACCCAAAAGGACCATCAACATAAATTTTACTAAAAATGCATTATTTAACAAACTAAAGATAATTAATGCGCTATATTATCACGTGCAACTTAGATGAGATAAAAACTAGTTATCTCTAAAAACTCGTGTAATTCCCTTCGTTTGTAACTCTTGAATGTTTATATATTTGTGAACATTTGGTTAACCTTTCCAACTGTAACACCTATCTGTCTGGCTGCAGGAAAGATCGGAAACAAGCTGTACTTCCTAAATCACCTGCCTCTTTTCACATCAGTCTTAAACATGTATATGATGTACTTGGTTGATTTGATTTTAATCTGTTAAAATTGATCAAGCCCACCAACGGTAATGATATAAGAAGGCACATGAATGAAGCCCACATCATAGCATTAAGCTGATGCTGATTTAGCCTATATATATTTGCTTAAATTACGAGAGGGTTATTATATCTGCATCAGGTTAGCCTTTTATTAGTCTGTTAAGCTCATTCCTAAGATATTCACTCATCACCATCCTAATTGCATGGATTTCAACTCCAAACCATCGCCTTCCGAGGCATGTCCCGAGACTATGGATTTTCTTTCGCGTGCATGGTGCAACTTTGCAGTTCAAGCTCTCCAGCCGGAGCCACATGATCAATCGATTGTTGTCTTAGACAATCCAATCAAGAAATTTGAGGTTGAAACCCCCATGTCTTTTACGGTAAGTGTCAAAATACTATAAGATGTTATCTTGATTCTTGCACATATTGTATTTATATGCTACAGATCAAAAGAAATTGAATTCAAGCTTTTGTAACTGGCAGAATACGGAGAAAAGCTCAAAGATTGATGCTACTGATTTGAAGTCGTCTTTGCCACCATGGAAATCCAATGATGTGAAGGTAATTAATTTAAATCTATCATATTGTTCCATTAATGCTACGTACTGGCATTGTTACATTATTTCTTTGTCATAGTTGCTTTAATTTTTCCTTTATCTTGAACTAAAATTATTGACTACTCATTTTATCTTCAGTCATGGATATGGATGCAGCAAGCAATGCATCCAGAGCTGAACTACAACAGCTGTTTTCGAAAGAAATGGGTAAGTAGTTTATCTACAATCTGTAGAGTTGCTTAAATTAGAAGATGGATCTTAAACATTCAGAGAACTTTTTACCACAAATCCTCGTGCATATGCTCAGATGCCCTGGAAGATAGTCCCCTTTAAGGGAATATCAATCAAGAAATGGTTGAAGGAGATGAAAGCAAAAAGGAAGGAAGAAGAGAGAGTACAAAGAGCAGAAGTGCATGCAGCAATGTCAGTGGCAGGTTTAGCAGCAGCACTGGCGGCAATTGCAGCGGAGAATTCCAAACGGGATTACTGTAATCCAACCAAGGAGGCTGCAATAGCCTCAGCGGCTGCTCTCGTTGCAGCACAATGCGCCAAAGTGGCAGAAGCAATGGGGGCAAAGAAAGAGCAGCTCGGCACTGTTATAGGTTCGGCCATGAGTGGTACAAGCGCAACTGATATCTTAACACTAACTGCTGCAGCTAATACTTGTAAGTATAAACGTATATGTTTTATGTCTGATCTTCTGCAATTTTGGCAAGGAAACTACTCTGAATTGTCACGGTTGAAAATTGGAGAAGGCTCTTTACATTCATATAATACACTAATTTCTCACATTTCTTGACCATAATAGCATCTATTATATCCACAACCATCATAAATGGGCTAGCAATTTAAATCCCTAAATATAAATGATGGTTTATTTAAACATAAATTTTTTTTGAAGATTTTTTGGGGTTGTCTTTTTCGGATAATATGTCATTCGTCCCTGCCTAAATATTTTTTTTTTTTAATTTAAGGAAATTATTGTCTAGTTAGTTGCTACACAGTGCAAATTTGTCTTAATATTTAACTTTTTTTTTTCTTTTCTATTAATTATTGCAGCATTAAGAGGAGCTGCTACCCTCAAAGCAAGAACACGATGCAAGAAGAGGTTCAGTGGTAAAGCCCCAGTCCTGCCAATTGAGGATGGCAACGATTTTCCATTCGAGTTTGATAAATGCACGTCAATTCTAGCGAAGGGCGCCGAGCTAGGTGTAGAAACTTCCGATGGTTAGTAGATTTTGTCGTCTTTTCTAAAACAAGATATGCCATTGGTGATTTGACAATACTATACTGTACTATATAATTGAGAAAATAAATTGCTTGTTTGGAGCTTTGATTCTAAGCAGGGAAATACAAGGTCAGATGGGCGTCCATAGTCCTTGATGGTGAATCAAAGGTCAGACAGAGAAGCTGAAGCCTCTACTTTGGAAATTAACAATAAATTAAATGCATGCATTTGAATTAAACGCTTTCTTGGTGTTCAAATATTATTATTTCATTATAATTAGCTGGTAACCAAGGCCTTAATCATTTCAATTTTTCTTTCATAATATACTTCACAGGTTATTCTTAAACTAAGGAAGCTCAGCCTTTTGAAAAGCAAGAAAGAACGTGAGCTTCACTATTTCATCGTTTCTCTCTTTTTCTTTTCATTTAGTATTTCATTATTATTTTTTTTACTAAACAAGCATTTTAAAGATCAAAATCACATGGAACCTGGATTCATCATTAATTCAGGCGTTGTACTGGACCTGCATGCTGAGTTGTATAGAGATCCTGAAGCTGATGAGACTACTGATACATGTTACCTAATCGTCTTGACGACAAATTTAGGGACGATTAAGCTCGACATGGTAGATGATTACCAACTTTACAAGATATGGGCTACAACCATTAATCACATGCTCATGCTTTCCACTTCTTTTACCAAATATGAACTTCAAGTCTACAAAAACTGAAGTTATTGACTTTGTTTTTTTGGTGACGTGCTGCATCGATCTATTTTGGATATTTGTAATAGTATTGTATATTTGATTTACATTGTTTTAACTTCTTGTCGGACATAAGTATATGGAATTTCTTGTTGGATCTTGAAAGAGTAGCACAATTTTATTAACACCAAGCACCGCATCAAGTTGTTGGTATCAAGAATTTGATAAAACCTTGTTAGTAATCATATATCTACTCTTTAGATCTTTTCTGCTAACTACTAAGGAAAGAAAAAAAAAAAAGAAAAGTAATTGATATATACTACTTTATAAAGCCAAACTTTACAATCATGGTGTCTAAAGTTGCACTGAGCTAGGCCTTTGCTATCATTGATTGTTTATTATAGTTTATAAAGGAACTGTCAATCAAGAGTTCAAGACACATCAAAGGGTAATTAAATGACATAAATTAAGATTAGATATCCCGTAGTGATAGCAATCATATAGGATATCTAGAACAATTTAGGATCAGACAATCAATCCAAATAAAGTATACTAACGCACTAGAAAAACCAAATGCAGAAAGATTAGCAGCATGAAATTTCAAAGGATTTTGCCTTGACATTTAGCATGCTTAATTTCCAGAAATATATTCTACCTGGTCAATTCTATATTACAAACTTACAGTTGATGCAATTATAGATAATACTAGGAATAAATCCAGTCATACACCATAGGAGTCTACGAGGCTTCTGAGAACATAAACTATTGATTTTAACTTGATATGTGCTCAGTGGACCTCTGAAACAAGGTTTCTACATCGGCCTCCTCGCTCCCCCGAACGATCCTGCTTAGAGTACAAAGATTTCTATGAACTGAAAATTTCATAAACTTTTAACTTTTTCTCTCCACACTGGGTGCCAAATCCTTGTCCTGTAGCTTCTTTGGCTCATGGACAAGAAACAAGCTTTTCTCATGATAAATCTGCAAGAAGATTTTGGAGCTTGTAAATTGGATGTTTGCCAAAAGGGCTTCATAGATTTAGATTTTTTTTTTTCTTGCTTGGGACCATTTAATGCTTCAACTTTTAAAGGTCGAGATGGGGCAGATATGGAGCAAATTTGATGTTTGAGGCCCCTTTCTCAGTACTTATCAGTTGTCAGTTGTCACCTAGTGAACATCACTTTATCTACAAATTCGCAGCTTAGTTAATACTCAGCTTTAAATTTCAGCTCACTTGACAGTATGACGTGAAGTTATCCACAACTAAAGAGAAGCAATAAATCACTAAGCTGGAACTAGCCTCGGGATTTGTTTTTGGAAGTGAATTCAATTGACAACAAAGCATGGTGAAACTACCTTAGGACAGTTTAAATATTTCCTTTAAAGACAATATAACGGCACCCCTCGCCCAAGAAACAAAAATTATTCAAAAAAAAAAAAAGAAAAGGATACCCTGCTTTGTTTCACATGAATTACAAATTAATAACCTTTAGCTAATTAGCATTTATATATTCGAATTTGGGTTGTGGATATATCCTTTCGCTAAACAGAATCATCTTTAATGTTAAGACATGGGGTAGCCAATGTGAATGAACAACTTTTGCAGGATGAGGGAATGATGACAACCATGTATGGCCAGGACCACATTATGTCTAGCTGGTGGCATGGTAGGAATGCGTGCATGTTTTTTATAGTCCATGTCTCCTCATCTCGTTTATCATATTCCGTAATGTACTTCAGATTCCTTTCCTCTGGAAAAAGGCCGCTTTAGCCTTATTTCAGATATTCATCGACCAACCAACCACCTAATAAAGCTTTGCTCTTTTGCAGCTGCCCCATTCATCTGTATGAAGTCTCCTGGCAGGTCTCCGGGGGATTGAATGTTTGACATTTTGAGGTCTTTCTTAATTGTGACCAGACCACAACATGTAGGATTATATACTCTTTTCCAGCAATCCTAAATTTCACTGCGTCAACTGATCAGCTTCTTTTTTTTCCCCTCTCTCTCTCTCTCTCTCTCTCTCTCTCTCTAAATATACCATGGAAAAACTGACGGAAAACAATGGAAAATTTGATAAATCCATAATGTGCATGATTTTTTTTCTAGAAAAGTGGTCTTTCCCTTGCATATTTTTTTCCCTCGCATTTGGGGGATCAATTAAAGCTGCAAGCGGGCCTTGTTCATCTCGTACCCACCAACAAGAGATTGATTGAATATAGATTTTCTGACTGGTTAAGAGCGGCTATAAGCCTGTAACTTCAACAGGAACTGGCAAATCATCTGAACTTATATGGCATACAGTTTTCCATTATGGCAGGGTAGAATTTAGCTGGTGGATGCGGTTGGGGTACAAAGAATGTAGCTAGTTGAGCCAAGTAGGCCAACTTGTAAGAGGACAAACTGGCATTCATGTACAGTTCACTGCATCCACGGCCACCTCTGAAATATATATATATATATATATATATATATATTCAAACTAAAGCATTGTTCCTGATATGAAATTACAACTCTAATGGATATGCTTGAGAAAACTGCAACGGAAGAATAGCTACCGGTATCAACGTTGATTGAGGATGCATGCAAATCTATTAGTTGTAGTCGCAGAGTAAGTTCGAAGAATCAAGTGTTCCAACTCATCCACCATAAAACTTAATAATGATCTGCTTTAAGATCACATTATCTTTGAAATAAACAAAGGTTACATTGAGTAATTGTATGCTCTGGTTCTAAAAGAACGAACAATACCCGACACCCCTAACAACATAAGCATGTGTTCCAGACAGGAAAAACATGATTCCTCATCAAGGATCATCCTAAATATAAAGTATAGTACGATCAGCTATGTTTTACCACCATTCCTCGAACTTATTTCTCAAGTTCAAATTCAATTCTTTTTTTCTTTAATTTCTAAAAATAAATGAATTACATTATTTGAAAACAGAAGTAAAGAAAACAATGTTCAGATAAATCAAGGCTAGATGACAAAACTGGTTCTGTTGGAAACAACTTTTGCATGCCGGTCATAGCATAGACAACTGATGCCTGAAGATCACGGTCTACCTTGAAGTCAGCATGGAAAAACCATCTAACCTGTAGTTATAAAGAAACAAGTAGCACCCACAAGAATGGCTTGATAAAAAAAAAAAAAAATGCTATTAGCATGTACCTCTCTAAAAGAATGTCAAACAAGAAAATTTCTTAAGTGCTTCTCCTCTGAATCAAACAATACAATGTGACTAGGGTGAGACCAAATTTTTTGCAAAATCTACTACAAAACCAACTGAATCCATCATGAAACAGTCCGATTCATCAGGGGTTCCCTTCTCTTCACTGCAAGACGTGTGAATAGCACAAGAGTTACAAAGCAACAACAGAATAAATACATCATGTAAGGGGAAAAAAAACTGCCCGTGACTAACCTTTGTGAGCAATCTAAAAAACGCGTGGGGCGTTTGTAATGCAGAGTTGAATAGTAGGGTGTGGCATGGCAGGACATTAGGAAAATGAAACTTTTCACTTTCTCTTTCATAGCTTCTTTAGATAGATAGTTCATCACAACCTCGGCTCCTCTCTGTCTTGCAAGTTTGAGATTTGAGCATCGAGTGAAAGAGAACCAGAAGTAAAGTAGAATGTCCAACAAAACAACATAGTAAAGGTTCTTTCTGATTCTAATTTCTATTACTTCAAAATTATGACAATAATAAAGAAATGAAAAGGATAAAAACTAAGAGAAACTTTAATTAATAAAGCAAATATTTTCGGAAAAAAACACATAGGACATAAGTGACCAAGCAAATTAAGCTGCTGTTATAAAGAAGGCACAAGTTAAGCAACTTTGATTGCATTGACTGAGGCATTCAATATACCTGATGAATCAAACCCATATAGAGGGCCATTGGAATATTGGTTGCAAGCAAGAAGAAGATGGCAAGTTTCTTTCTGGAAGGCCATTTGTTGCAAAAGCATGAAGATCTTTTCCTTTCACCGTTTTGAGAACCACGTTCCTCAAGCAAGTGAGTATCCAGAGAATATCAAACTTATGGGAAGCACAGGGAGGACAAACCTACAGTTAACAGATGAAATAGAAGACAGCACAACGAAAGGTAAATAAGGAATTCTCAACAGCATCTGAACTCAAAATAAATGATATTATACTTTAGAGAAACTTCCCTGAATTCATAGTGAACAAGTATGCTGTAAAGTCCTAAAACCGACAGAATAAGCCCAGAAAGCTTCCAATGTTTACACTTTGATAATGCCAGCAACACAAAAATGGTAGAAAACTGAATAGTATCACTGGAAATCCCTGAGTGAAGTACCAGTGCCGCTTGAGAGTTCCATAATAATCTCAGCTATAGGAGAGAAAATTGAACTTGAGAAAATTAAGTGGTACTAGGACCCAGGAGCCATACATTAGATGATCCAACAAACACATGAGTCCAAGCAAGACAGTCCTGATAAAATACGGAACATAGATTGTAAGAGCAAGAAAATCACGAAGAAAACAGTAAAATAGGAAATGAACTCCAGTTGATATCTCAAAACACATGCATTCATATAAGCACTTTGAAGGCTAAATGAAGATTGTACATCCATCCGTTTTCATCAGTTGCTCTATCTGTGCATTGCAAGTGTAACTTAATTTTTGGCAACTATTGAATGTTTTTTCAAAGATCACATCTGCTCCAAGCACCGAAGTTTACCACAAAAAAACTAGTACGGAGTTCAAGCGTAGAACATGGCATGGCTTATACGTGACTTAAAATATTTTCTTCGGGAAACAAAACCAAATTTATCTTTATTTGGAAATAAAAATTTTAGATTACTCTATTTCAAGAAAAACTCACTGGTGTTATCCAACTTCTGATTGTGAGCTTATTAATGAGACCGAATATGAATATTGAACTAAGGATAATGAGTCATACAGTAAGAAATTCAGGACTATAATTGAGTAGTAGGGTAAATTTGTTTATTTTTAAACTTACCATTAAAGTTTCTAGGTGATTAATCCATGAACCCAAAAACACCATTTAGTGCCAAAACTCAGCTTATGAGACATAACATATAGTATCAGATGTTTCATATTATCTCTTTTTCCCACTTTATGAGGTGCAAACATGCCATGATCTATTAAAAATAATTTGGGATTTCATCCGGATGCTGTATATGCTCAGGTGAACACCTATCGCCAAGGTGAGTAGTGACTTTAAATTGGGATTCACTTGTTGCACTCATCAGCCATAACTTCATACCGTAATCAGTGACAAGAATTTCAACCATGACCATGATAACTTTATATATTATTAACGATAAAAGAGATGAACGGAGAAAAATAGCAGAAGCATTTGAAGCACAAATGGCTACAATATTTTCCAGGAAAAAGGAGGGAGGAAGCAATACCTACCCGATAGGAATCAACTCCAGAAACATAAATTTCAGCCACTCATAAGTCAAGTACAGCTCAAGGAGGCCAACATACACCCAAGTAATAGCACTTCTTGGTCTAATGGCACAAGCTTATGCAGCTAGAGCCAAACCCCATTTTCTTGAAAATGAAGGAATTTTGTTTGAAGAACTTCTCATTGATGGCTGGTAGTAAAGGCCCACAAGAGTAAGAACGATCTCCAAACTATTTGATAATATATGATTGAAACAGAAAAACATGAACCCTTTTGCCAATTGAGAAAATAGCTGAAAAAATAGTTAAGTAAATCATCCATTATCAGAAAGCTCCACTGACAATAACAACCCAAAAATAGCTTAGTAGTAAAAGGTAGCATAAAATCTCTGAAGGACACATAGCAAAAGGATACTGCCCATTTTGCAACGCCATCACCAAACAGGGGAAGGGAGAGTTTATACAAGTATAAATCATCAACTGCAGAAAATATGGATTGCAGCAGTCGTGGGGACTTCATCTACAAATAAGAGAACATTTTATATAAGCAATATGTCTGTGAGAAACAGATGAATAAATTACAATTTTGCGCACCCAAAGCTTCATTTTAATGATGAATGTTTTGTTGAGAGAAGTAAAATAGATAATACATTCATAAATAAAAGAAAATAATGCAAACATAACCATTGTTTTCTAGATATGACTGCTTATGAGCAATGAAATGACAAAAATCATGTTTCTATAAACACAATGTTAAAAAACATAAACATAAAATTCAATATTCAGTTTTCTTTATAATCTTGACATTTTTAATATGGTTCAGATCGTATGGCTCAGAGGAAACAAGGTCAAAATCCTGACCAGTTGCTGGTCTAGCGAATTCAGGTTCTCCATGATGACCATAACGCCATCCTGCTATCAGATATTTAGTTAATTTCACTTCTCTATCTATATTTGCTCCACCAACCCTCCCCTCCCCACCCCCCCCCCCCGCCCCCCCCAAAAAAAAAAAAAACTATTAGTCAGAAATTTCCTACAAAGATCAGCAAGTGCATGCAACTGTAGTAAGACTCTTCCTCATCACCATAAAGGTCAAACTTGATAATCTTTATATGCAATTACTCAAGCCAAAATCTTAATCCCACTTTTAACAAGGCTTATTTTAGCAATGAAAATTAAATTAACAGCGGGTTCACTAAAAAGCAATTAGGCGCACATGCCAATTGTCAAAGAGGAATGACACTGCAAATATTAAAGTAATACCAAAATAAACAGGAAAACTCATTTTTAACTTAACCATTGCTACACCTACTATAATCCATACTATATCCTACACTACAAGTTGCGAGATATATCTATGCTTATTTTGGATAAGTCATAACAAGCTTTTGGAATAGTATATGCAAATGTAAATATATGCAGCAAAAATAATGCACAAAGACCCGATAACACATTGCAGATAAAGATTGAACCAGAATTGTATTTGTATTTACCCTGAACCATCGTGTATCAAGACCCAATAATGCGAGAAGTTTGTGAAAGAGAGCGAAGACCATCGGATGCAAGTAGCTTCAAATCTCTTCTCCCACTCCATGTCAAATGACCATACATGTTCATTTCATCAAACACAACACAGACATAAAACCCATCCTCACTTTCTTATCACACATTACTAAACCACCATTTCCAACACATTTCAATGCTTCAACGACAATTTTCAAGAATATTAATAATTATTATGGTAATAGTTTTGGAGAGAAATGGGAAATACCCAAAGGTGATGCGATGCGCAACTTCAAGGGCTTGCCAGTGTTCATCGCGATTGAAGTAAGCTTGAATCAACAACGCATTCAGCATGCGAAATCGCAAACAAGTCACCAATACATTCCTTGAAGAATCTGGAGATTTCTTTTCTGGTTTTTCTTCAGCTTCTGACAGATTTGGATGCTTGTTTGAAGAATCATTCTTTCTTCATCTCATTCTTATTCTCTTTAGCTGTGACTTCAATTCTGAAAATGTTTCATTGGATTTCAAAATTTTAAGTTAAGGGAAAACAGATACTACTGATGTGTATGTGAATAGTTCGAAAGGGCAAAATCTTGCAAATGTTTCTGAGGTCCTCTTCTAAATCTGCATCGACCATCTGTAGTCAATTATAACAAAAAGAAAAAATCAAATTCCTTCCATTGTATGCTGCACCGACATGGATTCAGCAGCCACCGTCCAAGAAGGGATTGACAAAGTGAGAGGATGAAAGAATTTGTATTTCTTGATTTGAATGTATGCACGTTATTTGTATCGAAATTATTTCTCGATGAAATAATAATAGGGTATTTATATCGAAAAAATCTATACTATATTTAAAAAGAAGTAGCTGTCTTGTTCATTTTAGTGTTTATAAGACCATCTCAGCCACTGACACGTGGCCACTTCTTTTTGGGTGGGGGGGGGGATGAAGGGATGAAAGGAATGGAAGGAAGGAAAAGAGAGAAAAGGGCGAAAAAAAGAAAGAGGAAGGGCAAGAGAAAGGAGAAAGGAGAGAGGAAAGGAGGGAGGAAAAGTAGAGGGAAGAGAGAAAAAAATATGAATTTTTTTTTTCAGTTTGTTTTATTTTTTTATATGTTTATAATATTATAAAAATTTTATTATTATAAAATTTTATAAAATTTTAGATATTAATAATTTATTTTATACAAATTTTATATATTTCATATTCATATTATCTTTATATTATTTTTAATTAATTTTATATTAAATTCATATTATGTGTCAATTTATCTATATTTTAAATAGTTTATTATCACGATTCAATTTTAAAATATTTTTCTTTCATATATATCACATTGGCATTTGTTAACGTTTCCTTTGATTAAAAGCTATTATAGATCATAATTACACTAATTCATGAATTAATTAGATGGTTGAGGAAGTTACAAACCGTGTTGGACTTGCAAGCTAAGCAAAGAAATTATATAGAGTTAAATTACAATTAATTGTTCCCCTATATAGTAGGAAAAATGCTAAAATATATAAAAAGGAAGTTAATTTGATGGTTATTGACTAAAAAAATGAATTTTTTTAAAAAATTTAAATTTAATTTTTAATTTAAAAATAGTTAAAGATAAAAATATAGTTATAACTATTTTTTTTAATTTATAATTTGATTGTATATAATTTATTTGACTGAGTTAGTGTTATTTGACTTATGACATCAAATTCAATCAATTATCTTATAATAATTATATTTTTTACACCCCTACAAAAATAGAGGAAAATCTTTCTTTTAGTTTTTTTAAAGAAATAATACATTAAAATTTAAAATGATTATACTTTTTTCAAACAAAAGAAAAAGAGATAGTTTTTTTCAAATAAATGATGGGTAGTTTTTTTACGAAAAAGGAAAACAAATGTTAATAATTATTTCAAATGAAAAGAATCCTTAATTTTATTTGTGGTTTTTTTTTTTTTTTTGTAAATTCTCTGACCTGACTCAGTCAATTTATAATAAAATAGATATAGATATATACATCCAATATCAATCATCTACATTGCGGTTTAAGTAGTCCTTTGTTGCTGTTGTTGCACAATCAACAAAGAATAATTGCCACCAAAATCGACAGATGCAAGCAAGTCTCCAATAATCCCAATTTCTGGAAATTCACTCCATTCCTGGAGACCAGAAGTCCGGGGATCTTCACACTTGTATCGTCTCCCAACAATGATGAGTTGGTAGTGATCCACAATGGATCGAAGAAAACTTGAAGTTTCAGGTCCATCATTTACATGCTCCTCAATGTATGTTATGTATGCACTTATCTTAATATCCCTCAATATCTCGTCGTCAAGCATTCTGTCATTCTCAGCCGGGATGGCACCTAAACTATTTGCAGCTTTGAGATGAATTACAGTTAGGCTAACGCTTTTGTCTTGGCACATGCGTTTGGCTAACGCTAGAGCCTCCCTATCATCTTTACCCCCTAAGAAGATCACAACTATGCTAAAGGATGAAGAGTTATCTGATGATGATGTATCTCTAGAACTTGACCGTTTTAGATAGCGACGGCCTTCAACAAGGATCCCTACTGAGCAAGGCGCCCTTTCTAGTATGTCGAAATTCAAGCTTCTTATGGTTTGATCTTCTGATTCAATGCTCCCGTCAATGTACCATCGCCGGTGAAATGGAAGTATTATAAAGGATGTGAGACGGTCCATGGCGAGATTGCATATATCCTCGTACATCAAATTTGGTGGAGATACTGCGGTGAAAACATTCACTGAAACAGCTTCCCAATTGTCCCGCTCAAACTGATTAAAAGCGAGGACAACGTTCTCGGAGTATGATTTGTTGGATACGATTTTATTGTGCTTTTGGTGGGCAATGAAAAGTGGTGTGGCTCGTCCACTAAGCTTTACAAGGTGAAGTACATCAAGAGCAATGGGGCTTTCTCTCGTTGGAAAGAAGGCATTCAATATGTTAATAATGGAATTGACGTTACCCGGTACGTGAATGCAACCAATAATTCGCAGCTCCTGGTTAAGCTTGGAATGCATGATGCTTCTTTTCTGGAAGCATAAATACTTCCTTGATGGATCATAAAGGCTTTTCACAAATACTGGGACAATGCTTGCTACCAAAATGATGATAATAGCCATGTAAGCAAATATATCCTCCGATATAACCTGCATTTGTTTAAATGAATTAAACAATAAAACATTAGAGACCTCCTTTTGTGTGCATTATTATAATAGATTAAGAAATTAATACCTTTGCCTGCATTAATTCTGTAATGAACCATGTCGATTTGTTATATATTATGGAACTGAGAAAAAATGACTGCTTTTAATAGATCGGTTTCAAGTTTTCAGGTTTCTTAGTTTCCTCCGTATATCTTTTAAGAAATGTTAATATCGTTCATCAATAACTGAATGCGTGCATGGATGTGATCCAATGATTACATAGATATATTGAAAAAGACCGAAAAAGTTAAGGGAATACATACACGGGTGTCATTCAGGATGCTATAGGAACCCATCTCAACGATGCCTTTGGTTATCATTATAAAAGCAAGTGCCAGAGAATCCCTTGCGGGCGTCTTACATAACAAGGGCAACGCCAGAGAGACCCCAAATTTGACAATAAGTGTTACCACAGCTGCAATTGCTTGGTGATTTGCAAACTCGTTAGAGTGTTTAAGGTAAGACAGATCAATCCTCATCCCACATGTTGTAGCAAATAAAGGCAAAAACAACCCTGA
>JBBYHK010000018.1:3616573-3630821 GCA_038382065.1 Adansonia grandidieri | reverse complement strand
TCCGGTATTTATAATTTTAAAATTTTATATAATTATATTTTATGTAATAATATAAAAGTAATTGTACATTATATGATATCTAACATATAATATAAAAGATTCATGTATTATAAAATTTTAAATTATTATATGAATATATTTGATTTATATTATGTATAAAATATAATTAAAGAATTAAGAGGATTAATCAATTTAATCTATACGATTATCAATTTTAAAAATTAACATTAATTAATTAATTTTTAAATTAAATTAATATTAAATTTAATCATTTTGATTAATTAAATTCATTTAAACTGATTTATACTCACTCTTAGTCTGCATTGAAGGTAAGCCGAACAGGCCTCGCGTAAGAAATAGAAAACGTGTAATTATGGATGCTGAAAATCAGGATCTTCGATTTGTCTTGATTAATTGTAAAAAAGCACCTCAACTGCTTTCATTGAAAATTAAACAAGTCCTTTATCAATCATTATTATTTGCTACAACCAATTAATTATGTGGAAGTTTAACTTTAATCCCCTTTAATTTTGAGGTTTAATGATCGATGTCCGAAGAAGGAATCAATAAAAGCAATGCCCGTGACATGTGAAAATCCCCTGCTTTTGCGGCCAGTGGGCCTTTCCCAGTTTACACAATGAAAGCTATATTATAACTTTTTTTTTTCTAGTCAATAACTCAAACTCAATATTCAAAATACTACAACTATATTTATATAATATTTTATAATTTAATATAAAAAGTGGGTTTTTCTTCTTCTTCTTTTTTTTTTCCCCTTTTCTAAATGTTTTTGGGGTTTTCCTTTATTGCAAGCTTTTATTTTGTAAGTTTGATGAGTTATTTCAAAGTTAGTTGACTCTCAAAACTTCTTAACTTTACACCTCAATTTCTTGTAGATTTGGTAGACGGTTTAGAATATATAATAAGTAATCAGCCTTACCCAAAATTTACATTTAAATTAATAAATTTGTTTACAAGGATGTTTTCTTAGTAATTTTATAAACATCAATTAAACCTTATTTAGTCACTATTTAATTTTTTTTTTACATTTAATATATATTTTTACTGAACTTAAGAAAAATATATATTAATTATTTTTTTTATAAAAATCACTTTAATCAATATTATGGGACATTAATTAACATTTCTCTTAAGATAATGTTAAACAAAATACAAAAGGAGAAGATGAGATTCATGCCTAAAAATGGGTTATTTTACTTAGGACAAATAGTTTGTAGCTTTGGTATCACAGTGTTCGAAGTTATCACTTTAGTTTCTTCCTTTTCCTTTTTATTTTATATAAAAGTGATTCAAAAATTCCATTTATATAACTTTAACCACACTCAAATTCCTTATTTAATTAGTTAATTAACGATTCATTTTAAACCCTAACATCTTAATAAGCTAAGATAATTAAGATAATCTAATAAAGACTTAAAGTCCACTTGTCACACCTACAATTCTCTTGCCATCTTTTTAAACCAATGAAAAGTTTTAACAACCGACGTGTTTGACCAAAAAACAAGTAACAATTTTATTTAGTTTTATATTAAAACTCAATGTAAACATAATTTAATTTATTATCCATAGCTAACTATCAATAGTAATTCTATAACTTCTATTATGTGTTAATGGAAGTTTAAATTGAAATTTAACCCATATTATTTTATAAAGCTAATACATTAGGAGTAAGTTGTAATTGATAATAAGCTTTATATATGAGTAACATAACGAAACTTTTTTTTTAAGTTTAGTTAAGTTTTTATTTAAAGTAATAATTTTTATATTAAATATAGTTTAATTTTATAAATTTTAATTATTAAAATACATTATTTAATAATTTAAAAAAGTTTTTTTTCTAAGATAGTCATTAAAAAATTTTTTTAAAGTACAATGATGTTTTCTATTTCTCCTTGGAGATGCAAATTTGTGAACTAATAACTATTAAACTGTACTTTAATAGAAGAATCTGTCATTTTCATATCTAAATATTACTAAAATAACCCATATTTTTTAATGAAAAATTGGAAAAAAAAATATATATATATATATATATATATACACGATCTAACATCTTTGGATGGTGGAAAATAACAATATTTATTTAATTATTTTTGGAAATTTCGGTCATGAGGAGATGATGGTTTTTGATTAAAAAAACGTTTTTTTTAGTTGGTGGGCCCAAACACAACAAGGAAGCCCAATCCACGGCATACAACAATTGTAAACCGGGGAGAGGCATCAAAAGTGCGGTGCCACGTCATCCAGCATAAGACCAAAGAATATTTCCATATCTGGTACACACTGGACACCAAACAAAATTACCACGCAGATTTGTTAATAAATTATTGGATTTTGCTAGCATTATTTTTACTATAAATAGTGTATCAGATAATATTAAAAATTGCTTAAAAGTATTTGTTAATAAAATCTTGTATTATTTATAAAGATTTGTTTAATAGATATCTACAAATAAATATCAATTAAAAATTATTATTATTATTATAAGAGTTTTAAAACAATATTTTAATTAACTTCAAAAAATTACATTAATTATATTTTTCTTTATATATATATATATATGTTGACTAGTGTTATAGGCCATTTGTTAAAATTTTCCTATTTATAATAAGAATTTGGTTAATTGCTTCATGTAAAATACCAATTAATGTTTATTTAATTTTATTTTTACATTTAATATATTACTTTAATTAAATTAAAAAACTTTTTAATAACAATTCTCTTTATAAATATCATGTTAATAAAATATCACTTTATATTATATATAGGGTTCGGGTAACACTCTTTAATCACCCAATTTTTTAAAAAAATTCATTCATTAAATCAATCACTTTTATAAAAAAATAAAATAATTATATTTTTTATTTTAAAAACTGTAACGACTCACCTATATAACAGTTAAACCTTTAGATATAATAGGGTTCACTTCAGAAGTGTCTATATACACCATTAAAATCTTTTTTTAAAAATATTTTACCTAAAATCAATTATTTTTATGAATTAAATAAAAATATTATAATAATTATTAAAATTTTAACCTAGTAATATCTAAAAATTGCATTTCGACGCTCATAATTTGTAAAATCCAAAATGAAAATTCACCGTCAGCTACACATATTTTAGTGCTAGTAAAGAGACAACGCCGAACGCACGCCCACAAGGCCGCACGCGCGCACCTGTCGAGTCCTGAACGGTGTAAGTTTTGGTTCCAATTTTTAACGGTCCGTTAATAGCATAACACCACGCCCAACGATTATAATTTAGTTGAAAAAGTAAATAAAAAGAAAAAATAGGCCTGAGTGATTCACTCTATTACATGTCGGCATGTTTCACAAATTATAAAAGAAAGAGAAAAGAAGAAAGCTGTTTTTTGCTCTGCTTTTGCTTCGCTTTGGCTTTGTCTCTCTGATTTCCCGGTGACAAAGTCTGTTTTCCTCTCCTTGATCCAATAAAGTATATTTTTTTTTTCTTTTTGAAATCTTTTTCTCGTCGGATTCTAGAGCCAGAGCTTCCAGTGAGCTGAGGAGCAGTTTTAGAACCGGTTGTTAATATTCCATGCAGTTAGTACTTTACGGTTCGGCTTCTTTAAACCGATTCAACGATGGAATCTGATCTATTCGTTTGGAGAAGGAAATGCTTCATGTGATTGAAATACCGAACGAATCAAAGCTTGTTACGGAGCTAATTAAAGAGGAAAAAATATCTCAGAAAAAAAAGAATAAAGTTTTGGCGTTTGGTTTTCTTTTCAAGTTTGGGTTTTAGTTTCTTTGGGATTTGAATGTGAATGGAAGTACCGGCGTTTCCTCAAGCAGGTCTGCAGTAATTTTCTACTAAAGGCTGCCTCAAAAATGATTTTTTTTTTTGAAGCGTCGTGGTTTCGTGGCTAAAAGAGTGGAAGAAACTTTATGGTGAAGAAAGTTGATCTTTTTTCAGTGTTTTGTTGGAGCAAAAGAAGTGATTGGATTCCTTAAGAAAAGTTCTATTATTTTCTTCTTTTTAATTGACCCGAATTTGTAAGCATGAAGGCTCCACCAAATGGATTTTTGGCAAATTCTGCGGAAGGTCTGATTTCTCTTCTTTCAACCCTGTTTCAGCTTCATTATTATTATTATTATTTGGGTCAAAATAGGCTTTGGGTCTTGAGCAGTGAGAGATTTTCTAATTATTGTTACGTATATTTGGTTGTTTTACTATATTATCCAGATCCCTCTAAATTGTTTTTGGTTCAAATAAATTATTGTTTGGTATTGGTTTCGGTTTTGTTTTGATGCTCGACATTTGTTCATGTAAAATGTCATTTTTTTTAGAAATCCTATAAAATCCCGTTTTGATAAAAATGGAAAGAAGCAAGTAACAAGTTATTGCATTTGAGTAGCAACTTCCCTCATTTTAATGGGGAAAGTTGGGGTTTGGGATCATTTATCATTTTGGAAATTGGAGGTGAAACAAGAGGGGAGGAAGAAAGAAAGCATCAACAATTATTCTTTGTTAAGTCCAAATATAAAGGCTTGAGTGTTATATAAGAATATTCATGAAAACTTCTAATTGTTGATACCAGGTAATTGGGGATTTTCTTTTTCTTCGTTGAGACTATAAAGTTAATTGTTGCCTTGTCCATCATTCATTTTTTTTTTTTGAAGAATATGGATATTGAAATTTTTTCTGGTAGTTGACGCTTTTAATTGTTTTTATGACTTTTGGTGGTTTTGTGGGATTCTGGTTGGTTTATGAAAGCAGGAGACAGGAAGAGTATCAATTCGGAATTATGGCATGCTTGTGCTGGACCACTTGTTTCTTTGCCTCCAGTTGGAAGTCTGGTGGTTTACTTTCCTCAAGGTCACAGTGAGCAAGTGAGCCCCTTTCCTCATTCATTCCAAAGGAATAATTTTTTTTTCCCTGAATCTGGCCTTTTATGAAATTTTCTCTAATTGATAAATTATATTTTCAGGTTGCAGCATCAATGCAAAAGGAGACAGATTTCATACCAAGCTACCCTAACCTTCCTTCCAAGTTGATTTGCCTGCTTCATAATGTCACATTGCATGTAAGCAAAGCAGGGCATCAATATCCCAAGTTTCCCAATTTTTTGATCATTGAAGGGGGGAAAAGTTTGTTCCTAAATGAATTTTGTGCATTTATCTTGGGATTTAATGCGCATGCTGCAACATTGGATTGGCGATTTCCCTTTCATCTGTTAGACAATCTTTAAATTTGAGTGCCTAGTCATTTGCTGGCTTAGGTACTTGGTGCATCCATGTGCTATCCAGTTAGTATGTGACTACTTCTAGGAAGTTTTTCTTGGGTGCTGAGTCATATTACAATACGAATAGGGACCCTGGACGGTATATGCATGAAGATAACTTCGTGATAGTCAAAATGATGTAGAAATGCAAGGAATGTTATATGATTCTTTGAAGTTACTAATTTGTTCAATTATTTAAATTCTGAATCAGGCTGATCCAGAAACTGATGAGGTCTATGCCCAGATGACCCTTCAACCTGTAAACAAAGTAGGTCAGCTATTCAATTTGAGAATTAATTAATGGATATTGCAGAACTCTCTTTTCCTTCAATTTTCACATGTAGTGAAATATAGGATGAATCTTTAAAGTATTTCTCTGCAGTATGACAAGGAAGCATTACTGGCATCTGACATGGGCCTCAAGCAAAGCAGACAACCTGCCGAGTTCTTTTGCAAGACTCTTACGGCTAGTGACACTAGCACTCATGGTGGATTTTCTGTGCCTCGTCGAGCAGCTGAGAAGATCTTCCCTCCTCTGGTGCGTAGAAACTTTCAATATTTAGATTTCTATTTTAAGATTTGAGAGGTCTGATGTAGGCATTCTGTGTCTATTTTTCCTATGATCTAAATGATGATATTTTATAGGATTTTTCGATGCAACCACCTGCTCAAGAGCTGGTAGCTAGAGATTTGCATGACAATTCATGGACATTTAGGCATATTTATCGAGGTATCGTTCTCTTCAAGATATTGTTGTCCTTCCGTTTTTCAACCTCTGGTGCACTGGTATTATAAGATAAGAGTGCTTGATCAAACTGTTTTATGCTGCTAAGCAATCATAACTTTATTTTTATTAATGTTCCTAAATATTTGTTAACTTCCATGCTACTTAAAACTTTTTGGGGATACAAGAAATTCATTTTTCTTTTGGGAAGCAGGGATCGAGGTAGGAATGCTATTTCTTTCTTAAACATTTCTGATAAACATTTGATAGTTTCGGTGTTCACTTAAATTTGACTTAGTCCTCATTTCCAATGCTTTAGGGTGATACTAATAAGTCATATCATTTTGTTCAGCATATTGTGGTAGCTTCTGTATTTAAGGTTATGGGAGTCACAAATGGAATAATATATCTAAATGCATAATGGCTTCTTTGCAGGTCAACCAAAGAGGCACCTTCTGACTACTGGTTGGAGTGTCTTTGTTAGCACAAAAAGGCTCTTTGCTGGTGATTCCGTCCTTTTCATAAGGTATGAACCATATGCATCCATATTTACCTAGTTTTACATACAATTTGAACTAGATCATTGTCCATTTTGCTGCTGAGCTGAATTCTTTGCTTAAATGCAGAGATGAGAAGTCTCAGCTTCTCTTGGGTATAAGGCATGCTAATAGACAGCAGCCAGCTCTCTCTTCATCAGTGATTTCTAGTGATAGCATGCATATTGGGATCCTTGCTGCTGCTGCTCATGCTGCAGCAAATAACAGCCCATTTACCATATTCTACAATCCGAGGTATTGCTATAACATATTTGGTTGTATTTAGATTCGTTGTTATTTTCTAATCATCAGTTTTCTTCTCCCCTCCCCCCCCCACAAAAAAAAAAAGGATATTAGTTGAAGGTCTGAAAAAATTTTATTAATTCTGATAGGGCAAGCCCTTCTGAGTTTGTGATACCCTTAGCGAAGTATAACAAAGCCATGTATACCCAAGCTTCCCTTGGCATGCGGTTTAGAATGATGTTTGAAACCGAGGAATCCGGAGTACGCAGATACATGGGTACAATTACTGGTATCAGTGACTTGGACCCTGCACGATGGAAAAATTCACAGTGGCGCAATCTTCAGGTATTCTTTGGGCATAATGGCATCCTGAATATCAATATTAGCCTTTCTTGTTGTTTTGCATTTTTTTTTTTTTTCAGAGGACGTCTAACATTACTTCAGTGGAAAACACATTATTAACATGCAAATAATAAGTTACATTATGTTTTGTCCTTCATATTATATGGACTTGACTGCATAAATCCTCCTCTGCTGGGGCTTACATATCAGTAAACTTGGTGATGAATATCTCAGCACGTCTTTTTGGTCTTGTTTTTTGGTTGTGAACACTTAAGCTGATTTTCTCATTGGTTCAAGATACTTTCCTGCTGAGTCATACACGCTATTTTAATAATTCTTGCTTTTATTTTAAAGTCAAGGCGTCACTGCACAATGAGATAACGCTAGCTAATTTTTTATTTTGGCTACTTTTATATTCTCAACAGGTTGGATGGGATGAATCTACAGCTGGTGAAAGGCCCAATAGAGTTTCAATTTGGGACATTGAGCCTGTTATAACTCCTTTCTACATTTGCCCACCTCCTTTTTTCAGGCCCAGGTTTCCCAAGCAACCAGGGATGCCAGGTAAATCATATTAACCAGATATATCTTGCTTTAAACACGGACAAATAATAGGAAAAATTCAAGAACTTAGTTGTAATCTTTGAAGCGTGTCTGCAGATGATGAGTCTGATATTGAGAATGCCTTCAAGAGGGCTATGCCCTGGCTTGGAGATGACTTTGGTATGAAAGATGCCCCTAGTTCAATCTTCCCTGGTTTGAGTTTAGTTCAGTGGATGAGCATGCAACAAAACAATCAGTTTCCAACAGCTCAATCAGGATTCTTTCCCTCAATGGTTTCTTCGAATCCACTGCATAATAGCCTTAGCACTGATGATCCTTCCAAATTATTGAATTTTCAAGCTCCTGTATTAGCTGGGTTAAATATGCAATTTAACAAAGCAAATACAAACCAAGTCAACCAGTTGCCTCAGGCTTCTATGACATGGCCCCAACAGCAGCAACTTCCGCAGTTATTGCAGACTCCTCTAAATCAACATCAGCAGCAGCAATACCTACAGCAATTGCAGCGGCAACAACCACAACAACCACAGCAGCAGCCACATCTTCATCAACAGCAGCCTCAGCCTCAACCACTGTCACATCTTCTTCACCAACAGCAGCCTCAGCCTCAGCCTCAGCCGCCTCCACAGCAGCAGCAGCAGCAGCAGCAGCAACAGCAACAGCAACAGCAACAACAAAAAAGACAACAGCCACAACCTCAGCAGCAGCTTCAACAAGCCTTCCTACCGGCTCAAGTGAATAATGGCATCATTGTCTCTAACCAGATCCCAAATCAAAATTTGCATCAACCAGCTGTTTACTCCCAGCTTCAGCAGCAACAATTGCTGACAAGCAATAGCCAGTCCGCCCAAACTGTCCTTTCTACCAGTAAAAACTCATATTCTTTGTCGTCATTGCCACAAGATACACAGATTCAGCAACAGATGGAACAGCAACCTAACCTCATACAGAGACCGCAGCAACAGACACAGTTGCAGCAGTCATCACTACAACTGTTGCAACAAAGCCTGTCCCAGAGGTCACAGCAGCAGCCACAGATTCAGCAATTATCACCGCAGGGCCTCTCAGAGCAACAGTTTCAATTACAACTGTTCCAGAAATTGCAGCAACAGCAACAGCAGCAGTCATGTCAACAAGTACTCTCCGCTGCTGGATCACTGTTGCAGCCTCCAATGGTTCAGCAACAGCCTACCCATCAACAAACCCAACCATTGCAGCAGTTGCCTCTTCCACAGAGCCAACCACAACCTCTTGCCAGCAATGGCTTCTCAACATCAATGCTGATGCAATCTCAACAGCTTTCAGTGAACCAACCCCAAATTCATAACAAGCCACTTATCGCTATGCGAACCCATTCTGGTCTTACTGATGGAGATGCTCCATCATGCTCAACCTCACCATCTACCAATAATTGTCAGGTTTCCCCGTTGAACTTTCTAAACAGAAATCAGCAAGCACCATCCATATTGGTGACAGATCCAGTTGTTGAGCCTGCAAGTACCCTCGTTCAAGAGCTTCAGAGCAAGCCTGATATAAGAATCAAACATGAACTACCCACCTCTAAAGGACCAGAACAATCAAAGTATAAAAGTACTGTGACAGATCAATTAGAAGCATCTTCTTCTGGAACATCATACTGCCTAGATGCAGGCACCATCCAGCATAATTTCTCCCTCCCTACCTTTCTGGAAGGTGATGTTCAATCACATCCTCGGAACAATCATCCTTTTACACCTAATATTGATGGATTGGCACCTGACACTTTGTTATCAAGGGGATATGACTCTCAAAAGGATCTTCAAAACCTGCTTTCTAATTATGGTGGCAACCCTAGGGATATTGACGCCGAGTTGTCTACTGCTGCTATAAGCTCTCAGTCGTTTGGTGTGCCAAACATACCTTTCAAGAGTGGGTGCACAAATGATGTTGCCATCAATGAGACAGGAGTTCTAAATGGCGGATTGTGGGCCAACCAAACTCAACGCATGCGAACATATACAAAGGTATGTAACAGCCACCGATTATGGTTATGCTTGTTACCTCGTTTATACTCTTTGTTCTGGATACTTTCTGATTTCTTGAAAGAAAAGGTAGATATTTTTCAAGCTTCCTATTGGGCTTGGGAAGAGGGGAGTCTTTTCGGCATCACTTAAACTGGCACTGCTAGCAATTTACTTAAAACTGGCACCGTGGAACTGAATTGTTAGCAGTGCCAGCTCAAAACCTTATAATTTGGGCCTACCTATTTTTTGGAGCTTGAAAGTTGGAAAACATATATTCAGTTATAGTCAGACTTTTGCACCTCGTAATAAGATAGTTAATGAGCTCTAAACATGAGTTGAAGCTAAATAAATTAGATTTCCTGTTGCAGTTACAAGTTTCTCACTCAAATATTTCATTTTCAGTCTTATTATGCATCTTGTAATCCTAATCTACAAATTGTTGACTTTCTCTACGTCCTTTTAGTTTTAGGAAAATTTACTCTTCCATTTGTTAAAGCCTTTTCTCAGTATAACATGATCGTCTCTACATCTTTTACTGAAAAACTCTAAAGATTTGGTCCCGTTTTGAACTCTTGAAGGTGCAAAAGCGTGGCTCTGTAGGAAGATCAATTGATGTGACTCGCTACAAAGGGTATAACGAACTTAGGCATGATCTAGCACGCATGTTTGGTATTGAGGGGCAGCTGGAAGATCCACAAAGTTCTGACTGGAAATTAGTTTATGTGGATCATGAAAATGACATATTACTAGTTGGTGATGATCCTTGGGAGTAAGTGAAGAACCCCGATTTGAACAGTAACTTGTAGTTTTGATTTCTATTTATCCTTGACTTTGTAATTTCTAATTCTTTGCAGAGAATTTGTAAGTTGTGTTCAGAGCATAAAGATACTGTCATCTGCTGAAGTACAGCAGATGAGCTTGGATGGTGATCTTGGAAATGTGGCAGTTCCCAATCAAGCTTGCAGTGGGACTGACAGCGGAAATGCATGGAGAGGACACTATGATGATACCTCAGCTGCGTCATTTAACAGATAAAAGTCTCAAAATTCATATACGAAAACAAATCGATATATCTTCTGCTGTTGGCCTGAGCTCGTCAATCAATGCTGGTGTGTATGCGCCTGTTCACTCAAAAAGATTCAATTTAATCAAGTCCTCCCAAAGACAAGTGATTACCCACAAATTGTGCAGATCATAGGTGTTAAATTTAAAAACCACTGCCATGAAGTTGGCAGAAGGATCATGTTTTAACTTTAGCATCAAATTTCTGACTTTGCCTTTGGTTGCTGGCGCCATGTAATGTGCAGAAAGGGAGCGAGAGGCAAAGGACCATTGATGTATAATATAAACCCATATTTAGAGGGTTGATATGACATTCTCTTCTGTAAATGCTATGATGTAGAGCACATTATCTGCAAGATTTGTAGTGGTGGTAGCTATTACTCGGCAGGTACAATTAGCATAAATTTTTGTTCATGTTGCAAACAATGCTTCCATCGGTTTTCTGCTGTTTTAGTGAACGCTATGATATAATGATGGAATACATAATGATCGTCTCTACAGCTTATACTGTGAGAAATAAGTAGATCTATATTGTACGTACCAACAGCTTAGACTTTGTGCGTACGAATCAAGAGGTCTTTGCCTTCTAAGTTTCACTCCTAACCCTCTTTTTTTAATTTCCTTGTACCTAGAGCCATCCCTGTTGAACTTTTAACTGGTGGGAGGGAGCCCAACCAAACTGCTTTGTCGTACTCTGGAGTGAGGCACATGGTTATCGATCTTTGTCCGAAAAAAGCCAATACTCTACAAGTCTCTTATCAAATAATAGAAGCCCATTTGAACACGCCATAAAGGTTTATCTTTTAAGACTTTTCTGGTTTCAAGCGGCCAAATTAAGCCAACCTTTAATCGTTCTCGAAGGTATAATCTTTTATTTTTCCCCAAAGATATGCGTTATCTTCTTTAAGAAAAAATTGGTTGCAAGAATTAAAAGTTGTTTGCATTTTGGAAAATTTGAATACAGAAATGGCTACACCTCAGCTAACAGCAAGCTAAACCCGCCTGGATAATAGGTTGAGATATAAACAGGTAATAGATAGTACACGTGGATCAGGGTGAACAAGAGGAAGAACACGTTTGAAATAAGCCCACAACAATGAAACAGAGGCAGTGTTGAAGGGTAAAATAAAATGATTTCCTTTGCAATTTTGCAGATTAGCAAAAATAGCAAGGTCGCGTAAACCTTATGGCCCTGGCTTGTAAGAAACCGGGCCTTAGCAAGGACTTTGATTCTTACCCATCGCCATTTAATTCCTACTATGTTTTGGTTATTTTCCTTCTTGTGATTCTTACTTCTTACCCATCTCGGCTCCCCCTTAGATGCATACAGTCTTGCCCATTAACGGATAGTTGCAGTATTTTTCATTAAGTGTGTTTCCGATTGAAAATTTCTAGCAACCAAATCTTTGGAACGTGGCAAGTGAACCACAACAGCTTATACCAACCAACCAACTTTTGGTTGCACAGGCCTTATCTCTTCCAGCCACAGAATATTTAGAACCCCTGAAGCTGCCAAACTGATCTCCCTCGTTGTAAAATGAGCAGGTTATCTAGGTTAGCAGCAGCAATTTCCTCCAACTCCAACTGTTGTTTTGAGTTTGAGACACCTGCCAAATAGTCCTACCTTTGATAATGGTATTACATCTCCAATTCGGAGTAGTTTCTTGGTAAAAAGAATTTTCAAGGTGATTACCATTTGCTAATTGTTAGCTAACGATGTTTTCTGCCTAGTTTTACAAACTAGGTATTACATCTTCAAGTCTTCTACTCGTTAACCTCACTTTTTTTAGCAAATTTTTATCCGATAGGTATAATACCTGCCAAATAGTCCTACCTTTGATAATGGTATTACATCTCCAATTCGGAGTAGTTTCTTGGTAAAAAGAATTTTCAAGGTGATTACCATTTGCTAATTGTTAGCTAACGATGTTTTCTGCCTAGTTTTACAAACTAGGTATTACATCTTCAAGTCTTCTACTCGTTAACCTCACTTTTTTTAGCAAATTTTTATCCGATAGGTATAATATTCTGTTGTTACGGAATTATTTTTATAATAATTTCACCTCATTACTTTGCATAATTGGGATTTTGAATTCGAATATTCTACCACATATAACAATTAGAAAATTGTATATTGTTTAGAAAGAGAAGTTGTCAGAATGGACGGAAATTTCCTAACGTTTTTTGCACCAGAATTGTACTTTTCTGAACTCGAGAATTTATCATACCAAAACAGCTCGCTTCGGTGGCTACTTGGTGCCCGAAGAAAAAGAGAGATTGTCTATAATTGGACAAGTAAATCCTTGAGATATATATATATATATATATACACACACACACACACAAAAGAAAGGGGTCTATCTATTTAAGAGATATTGGTGCTTTGTTGATTGATGGATTGACAATATTTCCCACGTGGACGTGGTTTGGAAATCAAATATTGAAATACTTTTGGCGAAATTGAGTGGTGTATTCCTTTCCCTTTGAAATTAATCCTCTCTTATGCAAAAAGAAAAATGAAATTAATGCTCTCACGTAGGCATTCTGTTCACATTTTCTCTGAAAATTTTGTTTCAGCCCCAGGACTCGGCCCCATTTTCCCTAGACAATTGATAACGTCGAAATCTAGACGATGTACGGCCTGCGAAAATAGGGTATCCCGTTGAAATTTGAAGACTTTGCCTAGCAAAGTAAGCTATAGCCCTCTGGGTACCCACATTATCCATTAGCTGGATATTTCCCCATCAGCCCCCATTCAATTTCAAATTTCAATCTAGAGTTCTTGCCAGTATGATCTTGCCATATGAAACAAAAAGTTATACCTCACTGAAAATTTCAGTGACAATCTAATAAAACGTAGAGCTTTAAGAAGTGGGAACAAAAGAAAAAATAAATAAATTGGAATGAATGACCATATACACTAGAACTTCGGCATTCATGTCAGTTAGTATTTGACCAAACCAAATGAGGGGAATTTTCGTAGATATAAATGTTAAATATTTTAGTCATATACCAAAGTTTCCAAGAAGTTGGGATTTTGCAGATTGTCAACTTTGATTGAATTCATTAAGCAGACGTAATTGAAAAGTCAGGAAACATCCTTTCCAAGCAATGGGGGCAAACCAAAAACTATAGTTTCGCCGCATATGATTGATACGTGCAAACGAAACGGCTTTCTAAGCTTGTTGTTTGCCCTTTGGAGCAAAGCAAATCCAGTCAAATCTAATAAACAGCTGGAGTTGTAGGGCCTTTTTTATTTGACGCGAGATATTTGCTTAGAAGAGTGAGAAAACAAAATTGACTGATAAGTTGAACAACGTCTCTTTAGCCTTAACAGCTTGATATAAGATCATGCATGACGTAAAATATGAGCCCGTGCGTAGAGAAAGAGATATCAATTGGCGGATGGTTTGACTGAATGGGCGGTTGGGACTTGGGACCCCTCGGTT
Source organism: Adansonia grandidieri (assembly GCA_038382065.1). Classification (NCBI taxonomy): domain Eukaryota; kingdom Viridiplantae; phylum Streptophyta; class Magnoliopsida; order Malvales; family Malvaceae; genus Adansonia; species Adansonia grandidieri. The sequence continues at coordinate 3,616,635 of JBBYHK010000018.1, read as the reverse complement.
GATTGGCTATTTATTGAAGTTCAAGGATGACGCCGCCTAGTCTCCTTAAGTTTCACTTAAGT
>JBBYHK010000018.1:3588406-3599836 GCA_038382065.1 Adansonia grandidieri | reverse complement strand
GTCTTGTTGATAGAAACAGTTTCTTCCCTAGTTGTTTTTTTGTATCTTTGCGCATCGTTGATATATATATATATATATTTATATATGTACTATACACACATGTAAAACATGAAAGTACAACTTATTCCGATATAAATTGATTTCATTAGTTCTCACCTCTTAGAAAGTAACATCTGACTATTTAAATTAAAATTTTAATATTTATAATTTTTTTATTTTAAATAATAATTTTTATATAAAAAATATATATAAATATTGAATGATAAATATAGGTTAAACTAAGAATGCTCCTAAAGAATATATATACCAAGATATGATTTTTTTTTTTATTTGTTACATTCATTCAAAATCTTTCTTAGGAAGATGAAAAATGCATACCGTAAGATTAGTCCAATTTATTTCCAACCTTGGCCATTTATGCCTAAACTCTTTAGTTGACCTTTTTACTTTAGATAAATGAATAAGTTATGAATAATAATTCCAAGTTTTCTTCAGTCAATTATATTATGAAACCTTGAAAGGAAGATGTAATTAATTAATTGATTAGGTATAGCAATTCCGGTTCGATTCCAAACCTGGGTAATAAGTCATAACTCATAAAATAATGGCATTTAATTTTCAATGCAAAACTTTGATCTCTTGATTTGATTCTTGTCAAAAACGTTTGAATTTGAATCTTTCATTATTTTTTGATACACACATCATATGCATATATGAACATGATTAATATACTTGAAGATTATACAAAGGTAATGTAAACCCAACCAAGCCATTTGCATTTTGCAGTGAGCGGTGGAAGGAACAAACATCTTTGGACTTTTGGGGCACTTCACGATCATGCATGCATGCATGCTAGTGGCATGCCATAAAGCAAAAGTGAAGACTTGACATTGCTTGCGCATCTGCTCATCGGCCCATGATCTTGCTCCTCCATGTATGGGTGAGACTAGATTGTTACCATGACCGCTCCGCCATGGTCCTGGAAAAGGAGATTGATCATAAAATATAAAGAAATCCTACAAAAATTAAATAATAAAGTGATTACTCAACTAATTTTTTGTATGAATTTTTTTCTTCCTTTAGTATTTTGCTGCAAATTGCATTTTATTTAAAGGATAATGTTAAATACAAATATTCGAACATATAAATTATATACATACATTATTTTTCTTTTAAGTATTATTCTTAATTTAATTATTATATTTTTAATTTTTTTATGTTTGTCTATAAAAATTTTGGAAATTTTATATTTTATAACTCAACAACATGATCCCACACCTATTTTTATCAGAGGTGAATTATTCATTTTATGACTTTTAGAGTCCATTGTTGGATTCTCATTCATTTGACATTTTTTTTTTCTGTTATTATTATTCTTTTGGGATAATTCATTAGTTCTTTTTTTCTTTTTCATTTTCATTATGTTTTTGTTTCGAATTTTAGTTTTAAAACCCGTAAGTTGATTTAACTGAAATTATATTTAATAATTTTAGATGTGACCCTCACGACATGAATATGATTTATTTAATGAATAAAAATAATATAATAAATATGATATATATTTAAATATGATTATTATAATATATTTAATATATTTTTATTAATAATTTATATCATGTTGATATAGATGAAAAAAAAATTGAAATACATCATAATTAAGCTCTGCGTAAAACTCAATCCACCTAATTCCAAAGTACTGGAAATGCATAAATATCTTTTGGGGCCTCTGAAACATAAACCCAATCGCTTTTTATGAGTTAAATTTGTATGCCCAAGTCCAACCGAATGGGGTCCATGCAGGCAGCCTTCTATAATTCTGGAAAAAGGAAGGGATTCTAATTGCTTTGCAACTCGGCCGAAAGGGTTCAGTTGGAACAAAGACGGCAGCAAATTGCCATTAAAAATGAAGGAAAATTCCAGAAAGTCTTAGAAAGTTTATCAGCTAAAAATTTGACTTTTAGGTTGTGGCTCTCAATCTCATGTTTGAAGCATGACAAATTGATTTTTTTTTTCTATTTTTGTTTTAAAGAAAATGGTGTTTAGACTTCAATTCACACACTACATAAACAAAAAATGGTGCCTTGTCCTGGTGAAAAGAAAAATTCCAACCCCTTGTTTCTCTGCATTTATGCCAACAGAATAGCCTTGAGTAAATTTTTTACCTTAAATAAAATTTATTTTCATCATTTTATTGTGAAATTACAATTATGCATGAGGACCTGATAGAAAAATGGTTCCCTTCTAATGCAAGGAGTGTTATAAATATGCTTGAATGTTATAGAAAAGTAATATTATCCCAACCAAAGCCATTTGCAATTTTGTATTGATTGAGCAGTGAAGGAACAAACTTCTTTGGACTTTTGGGCCACTTCATCATCATGCATGCTAGAGGACTGCCATGCCATAAAAGCAAAAGTGAGGTCATATCTGGAGAACAGAACTGGGCTCTAATGCCCCATATCATTCGTTAGCCCCAATCCTGTCTCTTATCTAAACTCAAAAAAGTCCTTGTGCATGATGCAAGCCACGCCAATTCCATTTCTTTCCTTTTTTTTTTTTGGGGGGGGGGGGGATGGTTTCTATAACGACTCTATTCTTAAATAGCAGAAATTGTTCATAATCTGCTTCAATGGTAGCATTGCAACATGTTGCTAGTAGTTTTTCATCTAATTAAACGTGCTAATTATGCCATTGTTGCACCGATAAAATCACAACGGGAAGATTCAAATCGTATAATATTACAATGCAAGCATTGGCAAAATTTTGCACACAAAACAGTCTTAGGATAAACTAAGAGTAAATGAAAATCTAATGTTGGCGTCAAAGAGGAAACGACCAATTGCAACGTGTACATGAGATTACCCACCTCGTTCCAGCAGGGGTCGAAATGAGTCCAGTATTGCAGTAATGGCATAAACCTGTCATTAAAACACTGGCAGGCGGTGTGATCACTCGAGTGCCTGATGAAGCACCAGTACTGCTCCCACCCGTTCCTCCTGCTGTTCCAAAATTGGATGGACCTTGACCATACAGGTAACGTATCCGATTTGCCCATGATCCTGCTTTTGGTGTAGCTTGATTAATTGTAGTTGCACCACTGGAGCCAGCTGCTCCTCCATATATAGGTGGGACTAGATTATTATTATTATCATTATAAACGCTCCACCATGGTCCTGGAAAAGGAAATTGGTTATAGGATGTGGTCCAAGTACCATTCCAATTTGTTGATCCCGCTGCGGCACTGTTATGGAATGGAGCTTGATCATGTGAAGCAGTGGTTGTACCATATTGTTCCGCTGTTCCTACTCCAAATCCTGAAATGCCAAGACCCGAAGCCCACCCTGCGCTTGTATTGCTCTGAACCCCAGCTCCTGACTCAGAATTCGGCGACGCTAGTTCACTAGTTGCGACCGGTCCTTGCGACGATTTTGAAGCAGTCTCATCTTGTTCATCATATTCATGTTGTTTCCATGGAGGAGTTGAACCTCGTATTTGATCATAAGCTTGCCTTGAAGAAGGTTCCGAAAGGACCTCCCAGGCTTCCGAAACTAGCTTCGATGCACCTTCAGCCGCATCAGAGCTATTCTTGTCAGGGTGGACCTTGAGGGCCCTTTTCTTGAAGGCCTGTTTGATAGCTTGCACGTCGGCATTACAGTCTTGAATGCCAAGAACAGCATACCAGTCGCGGACACCATTGATTTTTCTTTGTGAAGCCATGTGGACATGGTACGTGATCAATACTTGGTCAATACAGTCTCTGGCCATTTTTGCTTGCTTTATGGCTTCTTCAAGCTTTTGGGACCTGAAATTCTCTTCCGCTGCTTCTAAAAAACTCTGCAACTTCGGATGCATGGTTTGGTTGGTTTTAGCAAAAGAAATTAATCTTGCGTCTCAAACATTAGCATGTTATTACTAGTAGATATAAGAAAACTTAATTTGAGAGAGCAATTAGTATAAAAGAAATTTAAATTTAGAGAATTTAGTGCCTTCTTTTTGTATGCAAAAACATGAGAATTTAATTAAAAACTAAACAAATAAAAGGAAGTCAATGGTGAAATACAAAAATAAATGTAAGTTATAAAATTGATCATGTTAAATGTACTAAAATTTGACCAAAGGCCTCAACTTTTTGGAAGTGGTAAAAGAATGGTTTTTAATATAGATCTTAATTAGAAAAATAATAAGGGAAGAAAAAGCTTTCAGAAACCAAAGGTGGGTCAAGAACTCAAGATGACAAGATCGATTTTAGTTTTAAACCCCTTTTTTTTAATTCAATTTTTCATTTTTTTATATACGATAGTTTGTATATATTTTTAAAATATTATATATTTACATAAATTTTAACACATTACTTTATATTGCATAAATTTTAATATTTTCGTATATTTATATTACTTTTTTATTATGATATCATATTTTATTTTTATAAACCCTATAATTATGTTATATTAAAAATTACGAAATATTATAGGTTTAGAGACGTCATGTCAATAATTTTTATTTGACATATTAACAGGCTTACCTAAGGTTTCCCTGACCAAGTCTATAAACTAAAAGTTTAAACTACTTATATTTTATAGTAGTATATATTACATTAGCTTCAATGACCAATAATAATAATAATAATAATAATAATATGATTAAAAAAATGGCTCTTTCTTAGGAAAAGAATGTTAAAATACAAAGACTAAAAAACCCCCCACATCATTGAATAATATACTCAACTAATTTTTAGTATGAAATTTTCTTCCTTTACTATTTTGATGCAAATTGCATTTTACTTTAATGGATAATGCTGCATACAAATATTTTGATATATAAATTGTACACATACAGTACTTTTCTTTTAAAATATTATTTTAAATTTAATAATCATATTGTCGAATTCTTTATGTTCGTGTATGAAAATTGTACATTGTATAAGCCAACTACATGACCCAACACCTATTCTATGGGATGAAATTGAAAATTTAAATTCATAAGAAGTGATTTAATCATTTTAAGCTTTTTAAAATTTTAATATATTTAATAATTTATGCCGTATTTATATTTATTATGAAGAAAAAAATACATACTAAGTATTGGAAATGCATAAATCTCCTTTGGGTCTATGTGAGCCGAATGTGTAAATCCAACTCCAAGAAGACTGAATGGGCTGCCGTCATGAATCGCTTAGCCCACCCAAGATTTGACCTTGGAGCCATGGAGGTATGGACTATTACTGAAAGCAAACGAGTTTTTATTTGGTCAATCATCATGCTTTTTATGAGGGTGCAAATAATTCTCAAAAACAATGGAGTTTTAATTGTTTTTGCAACTTGGCTAAAAGGACATTAGCAAAATGGCAAGTTGACATAACAGGTCATTAAAACTAAAGGAAAATTCCAGAAAAATATCAGAAAGTTTATCATTAAAATATTTGACTTTTAATTTGAGGCTCTCAATCTTATGTTTGAAGTGTGACAATTGATTTTTTTTTTTTTTAAAGAGTGTTTAGACTTCAATTATATATATATATATATATATAAAGGTGAGGAAAAAGAAATCCAACCCCTTTGTTTTTCATTATTTATGTCCACGGAATAGCCTTTCAAGGAAAAGAAAAGCATGTAATTTTGCCACATGCCAATTAAATTTTGTTCATCTTTTATTTTCCCATATCTTTAACTTATTTTTTCTTTATATATATAGACGATGATAAGGAGGCTTTCTTTTATATATATATATATATATGATGAATTCAAGATTTTATTCTCTAATAAGTAAATCAATCCATGTTGTAATTAAAACTTTGACCTTAAATAAAATTTATTTTCATCGTTTTATTATGAAATTACAATGATGCATGACGACCTAAATAAAAAAATTGTTCCCATCTAATAGAATGAGTGGGTGGTTAAATAAAGGCTAAAGAAAAGCATCATTGAATAATAGTCTTTTGGACCACCCCACCTAATTTTTCTGACTTTTGTTTAGCCCTTTTTGTTTTTGTGTAGAATTCCTGGCTGCTACAATATCAAGTAAACGTGGGAACCCACTCGACCTTTTTTTTTTTTATTATATATATATATATATATATTGATTCAAAAGTAGGGCAACAAGCAAGGCAAACGCGTGATAACTAATGCTAAACAGTAATATAAAAACATAAGAGTGAAATATACGGTTGTTGAATGAATCAAATTATTATTATTATTATTATTATATAAAATCTACCCTACCATTTCTTCTACATGGCATTTGATGCCAAAACGAGGTATAAATAATGTACCTATCCACCCTCCACTACTGCCTGATGAGCCTTTTCTTCTCTCTCTTCCGTACAGTATTTATGGTATATAATCATATTGATCATCCGTAAATAAATTTGATAATTCGTGTTTCATATCTAGATTTGGTGTGTATTAGTAGTTTAACTATAAGCAAAATTATTAAATATATTAAAATTTTAAATACAAATACGATTCAAGTATTAAACGTGCTGTGTTAATTGCATTAATCATATTCAAACATATAATCAGAGGTAAAGCTAGTCAAAATATTTTGGGGACCAAGATTAGTAATTATATTTATTTATAAATTTTAATGTATAAAATTAATTTATAGATAAAAATAAAAAATATATAGATAAATTTTATTTTGGATTAATTTAAGTATTTTAATATATAAATACATATAAACATAAGAGAAGTTCCCAAGATTTTGAGAGGGGACTAGTATACTCAAAATTGCCTTATATATAATATTATGTTTATTATGTTATTTCCATGTGATGGTTAACAATGCGAAGAATTTTGAAGATTACTTCTTATTTTTTTTTATACCTAAAATGTAGGGTTCACAAGAAAGCTATTGCTATTTAAAAAAGAAAAAATTGCTTGACTTGGGTATACGTGAAATAGACGTCTCCCCATTACCTATCTGTTTATTTTTATTTATTATTGAGTCATTTGCGTGTTCAAAGTCTCGTGTTTGTTGGGATTTTATTTTAATTGAAGATGCCTTTGTTGAAGAAGAAGAAAAAAATAAATTGAGAATAGCGCATGATCGGCAATTCACAGGCATTGCATGGCCATGCGTTTGACATGGTTAAAAGCATCTTCAAAAGTTTACATAAATTATATCAGTCTTTTAGCTGAATGATTGCTTAGCTGGTTGAATTGGAAAGTTGCATGCAAATGCAATCATATCTTTGTTTGAAAAGAAAAGTTTGAAAACTTCTCAGGTTTTCAGATTTATATTAAACTTTCAATCAAAACTACAGAGCCTAAAAATGGCTGATCGAGCAAAGGACAAACCAATAAAGCAGCATGCTCTTTGATAATTATAAAAGTAGCGATGATTAGACCAGGTTGTGAGTGTGATTTGACATTGAATTCAACACTTGCCAATCCCCATTCCCATTGTTCAAAGTTATTAGCTGATATTTTACCTTTTTTTTTTTTTTTTCTGGGTTTTATTTTAAGAGACTTGTTTGGTTTTGAGTTATCAGCTACCCATCAGCAGCAATTGTTTAATGCAGATAATAACATATATAGCAATCATGTAGTGATGAACAAAACTTTGATTCAAAAGTAACATCATCAACTAAAAATTTAATAGAAATAATTACAAGTAAATAACTAATAGTGAGATTTTGATTGAGAGTTAGGATCTAAGGGGGGCTCTCGTTGGAGCTGATAAACTAGAAGCACCAATAGATAGCTAAGAAAACAGCAGGTTTTTAACCTGCCGAAAAAAAAAAAAAAAGGACAGCAGGGCTTTAAAGAAAAGCCTCAAAAAGTAAAAAAAAAAGAATTTAACTTGGCTCAGTCTACTGCGGAGATTGAGCAGCCAAACCCAGCCATGACCTGGTCTCGCCTGGCTTGGAAGGTGATGCTGCGGAGCCACTTATCTGGTATGGTGCTCTTGTAGTGATCCTGTAGAAATGGTCATATAAAGATATCAACACCAATAAATTTTCAACTATCACTCTTCGCCAAAATTTTTAGACCAAGGAACATTAAAAAATGAATCTGCTTTAATCTTATTAAGTTATTATATTGATGAATACAACAATTTATGGTGCCAACTGGCAAATTCCAACAGGGAAGACTCAAGAATCCGAAACCACTCCAGAAGGAAGTAACCTGCAACCCCCACCCAACATCCACCCTTTTATTTTCTCAAATTTTCCTAAGGAAATGAAAGACTTCGAAAGAATAAAAGAATAGCAGGACTCTCTCAGCCCTCCATCATGAATTAGAAGGAATCATGAACATAAGAAAAACCGACTCTAATCGTGGCCTATGTTAAAGCAAATTACATTAGATTTTTAAAGTATAATTTCCTTTTATTGATCTCTAGATGCCTACCTATCCTTTCTCTTCTCAAGGAAGCGGTGGAGTGAAGCCCTCCTTGCAATTGGTAGATCTGCATTAATAGAAAATGACTAATAAGAAACCAGTTATTAAACATCAAAATATGAAGCATAGTTCCATCTTCCTAGAAGCTTACCGCCGGGAATGGGTCGATGAGCAGATTGAATGCATTCTTGAGTTACGTTGTTTCCGAAATTAGGAACCACATTGGAGGTAGGAGGAACTCCAATACCAGATTCAATTGGACTTCTGGGTAGGCTAGAAGTAAAAGGGGCGTTAATTGTTTGGGCAGGATTGGGGTTGAAGCTATTGTTTTGACTTTGAGAGCTGCCCTTGCTAGCTAAAACCATGATTTCCTTGGCTTTGTCAGCCGGGAAATCATTGAACACGATCACTTGTCCACCATAAAAGATAGTCATCTGTGCAGTTTGAGGCTCCCCTGCAGCTAATTTGTTCACGCTGGTAACACTAGAATCAACCCTTTTCATACCATCCTCCCTAGAAACTGGCGATGAAAAACCAGCCTGATTAGGGTACCAATCCATAGATCTCGATCTCTGAGGATCTGCAACGTTTCGGCCACAAACATCAACGGACTTCTCATTGACAGGGAACAAATTCATAGTAGGACGCGGCATCTCCCGTGCCCCTGCAACACATCCATAAATAAAACGATACATTAGACTCAAACTGTACTATTCTTAAACACCCGCTGCTTCAAGAACTGAACTAAAACTGGCTATTTATAAAAAAAAAAATCAAATAATCCTGTCACGTTCTAATGAGATCTAAAACCACGCATATCCCAACAGAATTTTGTTCTTAAAAGAACAAAACATAAATTTAAATCCCTACTTTCCCTAAAAAATTGGTCGACTTTAGATCACTTCACGCACATGATTAATTTCACCTTTTTTTTTTTTTTTCTATTTTCAAAACAAAAAAATCAAAATTGAGCATTTTTAGGGAGACCGAGGGAATAAAGGAGATTACTTCGGACTTTTTTAAAGCATTAAATATGAATATGTCAATTTGCATATGAGATATTGACGATCTGAGCTTTAAACAGAACCAAAAAAAAAAAAAAAACTAAAAACAAAAATATTATAACTTGAAGATTAATTTGATTAAATCCCTTCAAAAATTTGAACGTTAAAACGAGTAATTAAACCACTTTTTCAAGGAGGAAAAAAAAAAAAAAAAGACAGAGAGAGATAAAAGTAAAAGAATAAAGAACAAAGCCTAATCGACCTTCATTTATATAGCCTTGTTTTAAATAAAGTTTCCTCCTTTAATAATTAAACACACATATATATAAATAAGAAAACAAAATCTAAATTCTAATTCAGTGATTCTTCCTTAGACCCTCTGTTTTTTTTTACATCAACCCAAAAGTCCTGAACTCAAAAAGACAAGAAAAAAAAATAAAGAACTTACCATTAGCTTCAACATTGCATGTCATTCCTAGAGTTAGATCTCCAAAGCTACCTTTCTCCTTCAAGTACTGACTCAACAAGCTACAAGTTTGGGTAAAGCTTGTCTTCTCCGGTGACCTCGCCGGTTTCTGACCCATAAATTCCGGTGAACACGACATCTTCCGACAAAACAGAATCCCACTCTAGTTAACCTCCTCCCTTGTGCTCTTTTGGGTTTTCAGAGAAACGATTCGAAACCAAATACCTCGATCTTTAAAACTTACTTACAGCTGCATTAAGGATCTTTTCGAAATTGAGATGTTTAGCTCTAAGGAAGAGATTTATTTATATCATGATGCAAGTGGCTTTTTCATCTTTGAAAAAAAAATAATAAAAGGCTGGTAGAGGGGGAGGTGGGTTAAAAGCACGAGGAATAAATGGGGGCTTTACTTATTTACTTATTTATTTATGTATTTCAGCTCCTGCAGCTTCGTGAGGATGCTTCAATAATTTAATTTCTCGTTTGTTTGGGATTTCCAACACGTGATTTTTTCTTTTTCGTCAACGGCGGCGATGTTTTATCAGTTTATGTTTTTTTTTTTTTTTTTGAACATCTTGTTCGATATTTTAAAATATCTTTAATTCTTTCTTGCATTTACTTTCTTGCCCCTGATAAAAAGTTTGGTTTATTAGTTACTCCTTTTAGCACGCGTTTTCTTTTCTATGTTTCTTCTGAAAATTGGAGGGTGATATATATATATATATATATATATAGAATTTTCAACTCAATTAAATTTTATAACTAAAAAATGTGGTTTTATTTTTTTAATCTAATTATTAATATTTTGCTTGATTAATCACCTAGAATTATAGTGCGTATTTAAAAAAAAACACTAAAAATTTCCTGATTAAATTGAAAATAAAATGGTAGGTAATTGCTAATTGATTAGATATATTTAATATAATTAGTCAGTACATGTTATTTTTTTAATTTTAATGTATTTGATAATTATTTTTAATATTATACAATAAATTTATTTTTTATATATTTCTTAAATAAGCAAAATATGCATCTATTTGAAAAAAAGAAAAGAAGACATTTTTACAAAGAACAATTCCGTTTTTTAATGAAAAGAAAATTTCTAAAAACAGGAAACTTACTATTAAATAAGAAAAAAAAAAATAACGTTATACCCTCTCAAAATAAAAAAGCAAAACTTATCGAGAGTTTGAGTTTTTGTTTACTTTTACTTGTTTTCTAGAAGTGCGTTCTTGAGTTCTCCAAAGACTAAAAAAGTTGTTTTTCTTAGCCCAAATATTTGACTTTAATTTCAAAACTCACCAAACTATTTTTCTTATTTTTTGTTGACAAAATTGTAATCCAAATCACCCAAACGGATTTCATGTTGAAGTACACAAAAGGGTATTTTTGTAAAAACAAGTATACAAATTAAGCACGTTAATTACAAAGTTGTAAACAAACAACAATGAATCCGATATCACTAACCAAAACGGCGTTAAAGATAACGGTATTAGGTGTGCCTTTCCCTCTTTTTTTTTTCTTAGTTTCTTTCCTTTTGTTATTATATAAAATTTCAATTTTTACTTTACGTGCCGTCGTACCGATGTGGGCGCCACGAACACAAATGCAAGCA
>JBBYHK010000018.1:3492643-3507847 GCA_038382065.1 Adansonia grandidieri | reverse complement strand
TTTATTTATTTATTTATTTATTTATTTGAAAAGGTAGGCTTTGGAAATTCCCATAGTAGGTAGGATTAGGCACTCAGTTGAAAAAGCCAAAAAACCTTGGGTAGAAGAAGGAAAAGAGAAGTAAACGATTGAGTATAATCATACAAACTGAAAATTTAGTCGATAGAAATTAATGCGGGATGAAATATGAATTTGAAAGTTTCCTAACAAATTAAACACATTTTCACTATATACATATATATATATATATATATAATCACGTAAAATAACAAAAGAATTTATTTGAATGATGAGTGAAAAGGGTTCTAATCATGTTATCCATGTATTTTATGCTTTCATGAGTAAACTCTTCATGGACGATCCACATAAAGTAAAAAATGAGTTGATTTCGGATGACCTTTAAACAGAGGATAGATGAATTAGGACTCAAAGAAAGTTGTATCCGCTAATGAAATATAGTTTGAGTTTGGTACTCTCTTCCCTCCCCCGTTTCCATTAGACTTCAAATGTGGTCATGGAACCGTTAACTTGCAAGTCATAAAATATTGATAAAAGAACTCTCATTTTGGACTCTTCTCGTTCTAAAGAATGTTGGAGATCCTAACTCCAATTCAGAAATTAGAGAAAGAGAGTGTGTGTGTGTGTGTGTGTGTGTGTGTCTGTTGTCTTTTATTAGCACTAATACTCTAAATTAAGTATAAATTAAAAATAAAATAAAATAAAACAATGAAAGAGTTACCCACTTCTTCCCCTAGAAACTGCCATGAAACACAATAAAATAAATAGTAATGTGTAAAATTAGTTGTAAAAGGAGGACGGTTGCTTAATGATTTAACCTTAAAGCACATACTTGATTTCTTTGAATATCCAAAAGCTTGATAATTTAATTCTAAGAGTTAATATTAAATTAAAAGCAGAAGCATGTTTAAACAATTGCAAGAACAACGACTGGTATCCTTTTTTGAATTAGTTTTTAAGTTTGGTGGGAAATAGGTGGTCCATATTACGCTGCATCCAACGCAAATGAAGAAATGAAGTGTTTGCAATCAAGAGAAACGGGATATAAAGGCCATTGCTGATTATACGAGCACTGGGGCTGAACCAAATGCAGCAAAATCCTGGCATTATGTGTGCTTGTTTTCTTCTATTAAAGATTAAATGGGTACTTCCTAGATTTTTGTCCGTATATTTCTTCTTGATTACCACTAACTATAGCAGTAGTATGTACCTTCTTTTTCAGTTAAGAAAAACAAATTCAAAGAAAGTTGAAGCTATTGTGACAGTTTTGTTTCAAATCATAACAAATGCAACCCTTAAAAGTTAATCTGATGGAAATCATATATAATAAATGAAGATTTGAGCGTCGGATGAATGAGAGGGGGAAGATACGACTACAAGATGAAACAACAACGGAGGAAAAGTGAGCATTTCAAAGTGCGGGTATTACTATTTTATATATATACATATATATATATATATATTCAAAAAATAAGCTTATCCCTGGGCTTGAATGAGCGTGCGTTTTCTCAAAGGGAGTGAATCTAGGGGTGGGGGCTTGGGACTTGGGGAAGGATATAGATGCACGAAACAGAGAGTTCCCTTACTGTTTTCCCTTTGTTTTCTAGTGATTTGCACATGGATGGACAGATGCTTTTCTGTCGCCCAGCCCAACCAAAAACGTTGGTAGTTGAAAGCTGTCTTCATTTAAATTAACTTTTGGCACGTAATCTAAATAAAGAACATATGCTGCTGCTCCTTTCCTTTTATTTATTCATTTATTTAACTCTTGTACTTCACTTTGTGATGATAACAGTTATCAATTACAATATTGAATGTCTTAAACAAGGAAGGGAACGAGGGGTAAAATCAGCCACAAAGATTATAACGTTCCCATTGACATGGGGGAAAGAGATCATTATGGGTCATTTCATAGAGAAAAACTGCGTAGCTGCATAAAAAGAACAGTGAAGTTGTCTCTGCCTGATTCCTGAATACTGTAAAAGTAACAAAGAAATGCCCATCAATATATAGTTGACAATATGCGTACGGACCATAGAGAACGGGCACCAACTATCATTTATGGCACATGCCAATTGCCAAGTGGGAAAATTAAGGTACAGCTAGGAGTTTACAAATAGCTACTAATTAAGACATTCCTCTTAAAAACTGACGATGTGGAGTCTGTTGACGTCGATAACAGCTGTCTATGCCATGGGCCCTAAGAATACGTAGTATGCCATGATGAATGAAAGTGAAGGTAATATTTAGTTATTTACCACTTATGCTAGTTGCGATGAAAAGTGTACATATTTGCTGTCATTGCCGAAGTTCGGTTATAGAACAAAAAAACGAAAACAGAATATAAAAAAAAATTAAATAAATAGTTGATGCACAGAGAGACGTTCGTCGTTTCGCCGGAGTGGCTGAGGGGTGTGCCTGTTAAGGACACGGGACATGCCCGCGAGAATTTGAATCTTTCGGGCGACTAACTTTTTCCTGCTTTGTTTCTAACCCCTTTTTTTTTTTTGGTGGGGTGGGGGAGGGGGTTAAATAATTTCACGGCAAAGACGGAACTAGCAGAACAGGAACAAGCAACAAAGGCTTAGATGCAATTAATAGAATAAACTAACAGGGATTTGTGACCCTATGCTGGTTACCATCTCATTAGGACTTGAAACATTTAATGGAAATCTGGTTTTCCCGGATCAACCGCACAGGATTAGCGCCCAAACACCCATTTTGAGGTAATCAACTAACCATATCCTTCTCTGGCATCAATTGCTATCATTTATTTTCCTTCATTGCACCTAAACTTAAAAAAAATTCTATCATTTATTTGCCAAAATAGAACAACAGAGAGAGCAATGTAACAAAGAAGATATTTTACTCAACTTACCAGAACAGCGAGCATTGAAACATAAGGAAATTTCACGAAGAGCATAAGTTTTTGAATACCCCTTCAATCCCTACAACATTGTTGGTGTGTAAGTAAAACCGTTGGGGGAAGGTTTTAATTTATGTTGCAACAAAGCAGACAAAGTTAGCAGTAAGTTTCTATGTCATGAACAAACTGATTAGCCAATGAACAATATTGACATGAAATCACATTCATCAGCACCCGTGTCCAGAGAAAGAAAGGTAGAAATTAACACAAGAAGGATAATTCTCATACATTTAACATATTGCACTCCGTGCACATCAAATTCTGATCCCCATCGACATAGCCGAATGTTTATCTAAAAAAATTAAAGCAACTCGGTCGAAGAAAGCTGAGGAAATGTGTAACCTTCTTCCACCACACAGGCAACTGGTAACAGCCAAAAGATCTAGTGGCCATACTTTTGGAACTCCCACTCACTATTATCTACAAAAGCAAAACAACAAAGACATGAATACTGTGCAGTTGGAAAAAAGTGGGATGGGGCAAAATATCCAAGTGAGATAAAAGAGACAGGATGGCAAAGAGCATACCCAATGGACACACTTGACGAGTCTTCAGCCATCGGCTTATACAGTGAAAGTGAAATGCATGGTTACAGACCCCTACATACACAAAAAACAATTAAATATTGAATCAAGCATGTTGAAGCCACAGTGCAGGTATTGCAGTTTGTGTTTCCTTTAAAAGAAAACGTAGTAATATAAGAGTTCAAAAATTCTTTTTCAATGTACACATTTATATGTAAGTTAAGTAACAATTGTTACAGGTAAGGCCATAAAATCTCAAGACCAAAACAAAATCTTGATCTTTTATATTCTCATCGACATGCTTCAATAATTTCTCAAAACTATATGTGAATTTAAGAACAACTGAACAAACAAGCAAAAATCAACAGCAATTTAACAAATAATTTCTTCAACACTTCACATAGTGTATTCATGGAATTATATTCACTTTTGATGCTAATAAAAGGTAGGGATCAATCATTGTGCCTAACTACACATAACCACCAAAGCAGAGCAACCAATATAGTTCAGACTAGTTGGCCGAGACCAAAGTGAGAAGCATATTCAGATAGCTTTTGGATACAAAATAATATATCATTTTGCTAAAAGCGCACAAGCATCAAATGCAATTAAGCAAACCACCCGACAGGTCAACTTGCTGAAGTTGCTCTGATTAAAGCAAAACCTACAAAATTATGTATCCAGATGGCCAAGGCAAAGCATTAGAAAATCAAAACTGGATAGCCCCACGAATCTAATCGATACATCACCATAAGCATCTTAAAAGCTATAGTTATCAGATGTGTTATCAACAAAAATATAAAAAGCTTCACGATAATTTCTTAAAAACTTATTAATAATCTGTTATCTTCTACACCCAGACAAGAGCACTCACTCTTCTACTTCACAAAAAATAATTTATTAATAATGAAACACACCTAAGACATTACCCTACATTACAGTATAATTAGGTAAGCGTAAGGTTTGGAATAGTGAAAAGGGAAAAAAAATACCCCAAGCAACAGTGCATTCCTCACTGGTGGCGCTGGCTTGGTTGGCTTGGCATTCGATACCTGAACAACCAAATTAAAGTAAACAATCTGAATTGCTAAAACAAGGGAAAATAAGAACCAAGTCATAGAACGAAAAAGGAAGTAGTTGAAAAAAATAAATAAAATCAAGACGGAAAGACTCACAGAGATCCATGATGTGATTCCTGCAAATTGCACAATTATCCACGACAATATCTGCATCCATCAACCAAATCAGCGTCAAAATAACTTCTTTTCTTTTTTTTTTTCTCCTCTCCAAATAGAAATTTTATATATATAAATATATATATATATATATAGAGAGAGAGAGAGAGGAAATCATTAGGGTTAGGGCTAGGGTTACCCACCCCAAGCCCAAAGGGCAACAGCACTCCACTTTTTGATCTCAAAGCGCTTGGGCTTCTTATTGGAAGAGGAAGGGGCGCTGCTGCTTGAAGCTTCGCCGACGGGTACCATTGGGACATCGGAGTCTAGAGTAGCCATGACTGCGATCGAACGGAGCAGGAGATTTTTTTTCGCTGTTGTTTTAGGGCAGAGGTAGAAGCAGGCACCACGTAGAGAATAAGGCACGGGCCAGAAAGGTCTAGCGAGTTGTTTAGTTTAAAAAAAAAATGGAATTTATATAAAGCGATGTTTGGGTTTGGGATTTGATATAGCCCAAGCCCACGTTGCTATAAGGCCAATAGCAATAACGATGACATTCGCGAGGTTATTAAACGGACATTCGACGGTCACCACCTTAATTTTTCGCTCAAGTAAAATTAGGAGTACCTATAAATGGGATACGGCATGGATGATACGTTTAGGGCATTTGTTACTGTATTTGAATATAATTAATATCTTTTTAATATATCATTAATTAAAATTTTATAATTATTTAACTATATAATTAAATAATAAATTTTTTTAATTTAATATCAATTAATAAAAATATATAAAAATAACTGCAATTCTTTTGATTGAGCTCAAGTTGCATTATGATTTTGTTAATAGGTATCAATATAATTTTTTTAATTAAATAAATTGGTTCTATTTTAATCAAATTTAAGAACCATTTTTTTATTTCAAAACTTATCATAACTCCAAATTAAATACATAAAAAATTATTACAAAATTATAATCTTGAACAATAAATGGACCATTTTTAATATACATTATTCTTACGTTACATTTTAATATAAATCTTAAATCATAATTTCAATTATATTAAAAGAAGTTATTGTATCTATTACTATTCGAAGTTTTAGACTTCACATGTCACAAATGGGTTATTTGATTGACGAATTAAAAATAAAATATTTAATAATTTTTTATCCAATTTATAATATTGAAAACTTCATTTAATGGAGTAAAAGCGAACTCATTTACTTATAGTTAGAAAAGTATTTGTTTCTTCCAATAGACCATTTAACATTCCTAAATTATACATACGATAAATGTATTTTTTATTGAATTAAAAATTAAATAAAAATAGAATTTAGTTTAGTTCGAATAATTACAGTTTTTTAATTTATGAATCGAAAATCAAATAAAATTAAATATATATCTTTAATAACCCAACTAAAATGAAATCAAATTTAATAAATTCAAAATAAAATAGAACTGAATACTATGATTTGCGTCGATTTTGGATTTTCTAAATTTTTTTTTTTCAACCTAGCTTTTAAGCCATGATAGGGCCGTTTAAAAGGTTTAACTGAAGAAAATAATAAACTTCTAGCAGAAGATATTGGCTTATTGGTTTGCCAAATAAAATATAAAAATACTGGTAATAATAATAATAATAATAGGAAATTATATTAAACTATTTTGTGATATAGATCATGAGTGGATTGAGATTTTGTGGTTTCAACTTTGACATTTTAAAAGCCTGTGGTTTATGTTATATGCAAAGTTAAGTATTATGTTACTCTTCCATCCACTTCTGATACTATTTCTATTAGAAAATTTTATAATGCAAACAAATTTAATTAAATGGCATAAAATTAACTTGTAGTTTCACTTTAATTTTTTACTTACAAAGACTCATTGCTCATCCCTCTCCCTTTCATTTCATGAGAGTATAACTAAGTGAAGCTAGCTCTTTTTTGTTGTGTCTCTTCAGTCTTGATTCTTGTGCTGTAAGCAACTTTAAAAAAAGATACCGAATGCATTGATCGTACACCTTTTTTCAATAATTTTTTATCATTTACATTATTTTTTATTTATTTCTTTATGATAGTAAAGTAGTTGAATCTGTTTTTCACCTTTCCTTTAGCAAATTTTTGCTGTTAACCATTTATAGGAAAAGAAATTACCTTTTCCTAAAAAAAAATTAAAAGAAATTATCCTATTAATTAAGGCTATGATCTATGAGTTAATAGTTGTGTCCCTTTTTCTCTAAATGATGACTTGGGAATTACTTAAGTGAATGAACGAGTTTAAAAAGAGTAATTGACTACGAAGCAGATGTTTAAAATAATCAGCATAAAGATTTAATTTTTTTTTGTAATAAGATTTAAATTATTTTAAATGTTATAAGAACTTTAAAAGGAAAAAAAATGAAAAATGAAGTGAAAATGTAAATAGGTATGACCATGCTAGGTTTGTTAGATTAATTATAAAATTATTGCTTTTATCTTATAAAATTATATCTTTATGCCACTTTATTAATTTTATATACATTATAAAATTAATTAATAAAAAATGTAACAAAAATAAATAAAAAAGTAACAAAGTATCTACACATAATGTAAATCATAGGACCTCAAATATTGAAATTGAAACTTTAATTCGCACATGACCTATATTATAAAGTAATTTAGCATAATATCCTCTAACAAAAATAATAATAATAATAATAATAATAATAATAATAATAATAAAACTGCTATTCAAGCAATTATCAATTGAAAAGTTCCGCAGATTGTAATACTGTATGAACACATTAAAATTTAAATGGAGGCAGGAAAATTCGTTTGTTTTTTTTTTGAAAAACAAAGTAGGTTTAAGGGAAGTCTCAAAGTAACTCTAACTGCATTAAAAAAAAATCAAATTAGCTTAGTATCAGAGACCGTGAGATATAAAATTTAAAAATTAACTCGATTAATTTATATAATTATTTTAAAAATATAAAATAATATTTAATATTTAATATTTATAATATTATTTTTTATTTTGATCATAAACAAAGCTATTAGTATTATATATTATCAGAGGACTCCGAACCAAAAATGGACCGAGCCCACGTCTGTGTCCGTGTCGAGGTAGCTTTGACTTTAGGACATAAAAAAACAGTAAGTTGAAAATTATTACTCGTCCTTATCTGCGGACAAGAATGGGTGCTGACTCATGGATGTCCCTGTGGATGATTTTTCATTTATGACGTAGGGACTGGCAAGGGGAATGCTGATCTCAGTCTCTGCGACTGAGCTAAGAAGCAAAGCTTTATTATTCTATTTTGAGTGTTATATCTATCAATATTTTTAGTTTGCTTGTATAGGAAGTAAACGAATCCGACTGATTGATGGACAGCAGAGCACTACAGAAAAGGCAGACGCATTATTGTTATTAATGTTATGCAAGATGCTGCATTAATAATCTTCATCAATTATTGCTTGTTATTTTCATAATTAACATGTATGAAAAAAAAGAATGTGTTAAGGCGTGATTAACGTACTTATTTTAAATTCATATTGATGTTATGGAATTTGATCAAAATAGTTACATATATATATATATATATATATAAAGACGGTCACAGTAATTTGGGGTTGTTGAAACTATGTTACTTATTTTATTCTATTTTCTTCTTTTCATCTGCTTCTTTAAAAAGATAAAATCTCTATTATTAAATTAAAAAAAAAAACTGGTTGTGTTTAGCTTGTTTTTATCTTCTTTTCTTCTATTTATAAATAATAAGTAAGTTTATATTTGATGAATTCTTCGTATATAAAATAAATTTATTTTATTAAAATTTTATAAAAAAAATTTTATATTTTACATTATATAATTTTATATATTAATAGTAAATCACAAATATTATTTGTTAAAAAAATATAATTATTTTAAATAATTTTTAAAATTTTATATTTATTTATAAATGAAATGTTATCTTATACTTTATTAATGTAACAACATTTGCTTTATGTAAAAAGAGTTTTCTAGATATGATGAACCAATAAAACAGATGATTTTCTGGTCAACCGCTTTTCCAAAATTGAATTGATATGATAATCGGATAATGTTAAAATGGCTTTTTTGGAAAATTCGAAGCTTGTTTGGCTAGTAAGAAAGCGAGATATTATAAGAAAAATCAAGATTTATAAAAAGAAAAAAAAAGAAGAAAATATGGGTTTTATGTTTTTGTATGAAATTTAGTCTCACTATTTCAACAATTAAGATTTAAAAGAATAATTAAGGTGAATTGGTTTTTTGGTTATGAAGGAAAAATAATTAATTTTCTTATTTGATATTGAAATCAAATTTTCAAATAAAACGAGAAAAATATTAAAAATACGTTAACCTCTGACGAGACTTGATCTTCTTCAGAGATGTCTCCTTCTAAGTACGAAACTTAACGGATATTGCTTTTTTTTTTTTTTTTCTTAGAGAATAAAGCTTTGCTTTGTTTCCTTAAACTTAACCTATTTTAAGGATAACAAGGTTTTAAACTTTTTTACTTTTATTCATGCAACGTGGACTGATTAAGAGAAGAAAATTTTTTTCATATATATATATTATGTATGGGTTTACTTAATTGATACTTAACATAGATATTAGTTAAAAATAATTTATTTATTATTTTATTTTTTTTTACATTTACTATATTATTTTTTTTCTAAATTTAGGAAAAATAGTATATTCATTTTGGATTAAAATTCTATCTATTATTTTTTATTTTTTTAATATATTAATAATCGTAATTTATATTTATAAGATCTATCAATAAATTATAAAAATCATATTTTTTAATAATAATTAAATTTATATTGAATAATAATAAAAAATAAAAAATAATAGAACTATTAATTTATATATCACCTTAAATAGTATATATATTAATATTATACACATATATATATATATATGTATCAACTTGATTATTTTATTTTCTTTTACGTATTCGGGTAAGTGATTGACTGAGACCGGCGCCAAAAACATGGCCCGTGATAGATGTGAGGAACTCAATTATAAAAAGACCTTGAGAGGGGGTAAATATTCCCCAACCTCAGCCGTAAAACGATCTCTAATCAATGGAGGCTCCTTCTTGGCTTGTTCTATCCATAGCATGGTTAGCTTCTCTAGCTTTCCTCTCAAGAATTTTCGTTGGCCGCTGGCGGTGCAACCAACTAAAGTTCCCACCAGGTCCCAAACCTTGGCCTATCATTGGCAACCTTAATCTCATTGGCTCCCTCCCGCATCAATCTCTTCACAAACTATCCCAAAGATATGGGCCATTAATGCAGCTCAGATTTGGTTCCTATCCTGTAGTGGTTGCATCATCTGCAGAGATGGCTGAACAGTTTCTCAAGAAACATGACCAAATCTTTGCTTCTAGACCCCGAACTGCAGCCGGCAAGTACACTACTTATAACTACAGCAATCTCACGTGGGCTCCCTATGGACCGTACTGGCGCCAAGGCCGCAAAATTTACCTGAATGAGCTATTCAGCTCCAAGAGACTCCAGTCCTTCGAGTACATCCGAGTCGAGGAAATGCGTGCTTTTGTCTCCCGCCTGTATGGATTATCAGGGAAGCCGGTCGTGCTTAAAGAGCAGCTATCGCGTGTTACTCTCAGTATTATTAGCAGAATCGTGTTGGGAAAGAAGTACTTCAGCGAGTCGGATTCGGATGGTAATATAGTCAGCCTGCAAGAGTTTCAAAAGATTCTAGATGATTTGTTCTTGCTGAATGGGGTGTTGAATATTGGGGATTGGATACCTTGGCTAGAGTTTTTGGACTTGCAGGGCTACGTAAAGCGAATGAAGGCTCTGAAGAAAAAACTTGACCGATTTAACGACTACGTATTTGATGAACACAGGAGAAAAATGAAAGAATCAACGAAGGATTTTGAGCCGCGAGATATGGTGGATTTACTATTGCAGCTGGCTGATGATCCCGATATTGAGGTTAAGCTCACTTATGATGGTGTCAGGGGGTTCACACAGGTATATATTTAGCAAGAAGTTAACACTAATTAGTTTAAGAATTCAGGTCAAGATCTTGTGGAGTGTTGATATTTAACAAATTAAACAAAAAGCCTTAAGCATAATTGCCAATTTGCTAATCGATGAAAAGTTTTTCTTATATGGTAACAGGACCTAGTAGCTGGGGGCACGGATACCTCAGCAACAACTGTGGAATGGGCAATCTCTGAACTCATCAAACAACCGCAACTCATTAGACTGGCAACCGAAGAGCTAGACAGAGTCATTGGCAGGGAGAGATGGGTAGAAGAGAAAGACATCCCACAACTTCCTTACATAGATGCAATCATGAAAGAAACAATGCGAAAACACCCCGCTGCTGTAATGCTAGCACCACACTTGGCCTTGAAAGATTGTAAAGTGGCTGGCTATGATATTTGCAAAGGAACTAGAGTCTTCATCAATACTTGGAGCATGGGGAGAGACCCATCACTGTGGGAAGAACCCGAGGAGTTCTGCCCCGAGAGGTTCTTGGGGAAGAAAATCGATGTTAAGGGGCAACATTTTGAGCTGTTGCCATTTGGTTCCGGGAGGAGGATGTGCCCTGGCTACAGCCTCGGACTAAAGATGATTCAATCAAGCTTAGCAAACTTGTTACATGGATTCAACTGGAAATTGCCTGACGATGCTAAAGCAAAAAATTTGAGCATGGAAGAAGCTTATGGATTAACAACACAAAGAAAGTTTCCACTCGTTGCAGTCATGGAGCCTCGTCTCCCCTTTCATCTTTATAACATCTGAACTCAGCATTAGTCGTTCTTCTTGGTATATTTCCACCAAATTTTCATCACATTCCCACACCTACGAACTCTCCTCCTGTAGAATTGGAGTGTTCTGATATAATATTTATGTCCTCTTTAGTTGTTTGATTATGAAATAAGATGTATCATTTTGAGTGCTGTCAGGTTTCCTTCCAAAAATAATATTTTGTAATTCACAATCTGCTTACTCCCTCGATTTAATGATTCACATATGTTATTACCAAAACGATCCTAACAAATCCAGAACCCGAAACAGATAATGTTAACATTCCCATCAGCGTTTAAGAAGTCATACTCCAGCTACAGAAGAAAAGAAAGGGGGCCAACAATCTGTTGGTATCTTTCATAAATCATACATGTATAGTTGAAACAGAAATAATGAATGGCTCCATAAGTCAAATCATGCAGTCATTTTGTAGCTATTGGTAGAAAAGGAAGTTGATGGAATATCTTGAAACAAGCATATTTATTCAAGATCGACGTAAAAAAAAGTTCCTAATTATTGATTGGCAATAGTATCTTTTCCCTTAATTATTGCCGACCGCGTATCATGAATCATTGGATAATGCTGCTAAGCCCGCTGCTTAAACAAATAATGGGATCAAGAAATAATATTTTAGTGGGATTTGATCAATAACTTTTAACATGTGGCATGTTGGTATTAGACTCTTAGTTTTAATAATCAAAATACAATGCTGACAATTTTAATTATAAAAAATGATTAATTTTGTAATTTAGCAGCAACTAAGTATTCTATTGATAAACTATTGTACTCTTAATTTCACTGTCAACTCAACTACAATATATATATATATATATATATGGGTTGTTCACGTTGTGTTTGACAATTTGGAATATTTGCTTTTTGAATTTTGATTAACAGACGTTGGTGATTAGCCATTTTTTGAACTGGTCTTTTGATTGATAAACAATAAAACTCAGCTCATCCCATGTAATGTTCAAGGAGAAAAAAAAACAAAAATTCTTTTGTTTGAAAGAATCAATTGAAGTAAACAAGTCTTTTCTCTCAAGAAAAAGATGAACTATTTAACATTTGTCAAAAATAAGCAGTCCAAAGCAATCTGTATTTACAGTATGATCTACAATTGTGCTAGTCTATGCTTTATGCTCCGCTAGCTTTATGGTGCAAGGGAGAATTCAACCCATTTCTAAGTTTTTGCTTTTTGGCGTCATTTTCTGAGTGAATCGGAGACATCTTAGGTGATCTGTTTTGATGGGTATGGCCATGATGGAGTTTGTGGTTTCTGTGATGATGGCTGTTCTCTTTCTTTAACTCCTTTTTAGATTCACTTTCCTTGGTGTCCTTGTCCTCCTTTGGCGAACCACTTTCGATTGGAACCGTATAAACAAAGGGACCAATTGGGATGTCTGCATAGTCCTCAAGAGGCTCCAAAGTCTTTACAACATCACTGATTTTGGGTCTTTGCTTTGGGCGTTGACTAAGACATTGATAAGCCAATGCGGCTGCCTTTCGTGCCCCCATTTCTGAGTATTGGCCTTCCAGTCTAGGATCCATTATCCGGCCAAGTTTCCTAGGATCATTCAGCATTGGCCTTGCCCACTCTACCAAGTTCTGTTCTCTTGGACAACGGCTCTTGTCTAAAGATCTTCTCCCTGTTAAAAGCTCCAGAAGTACCACTCCAAAGCTATATACATCACTCATTGCCGTCAAGTGACCTAAAACAATAGTTAATACTAGTTTTTAGCAAATTTACATCTAAATCATGTGAAGAAGAACGAACAAATTAGCCAAAAACTGCTTATATAGATCAAAATGCTGTACCAGTCATGACGTATTCAGGAGCAGCGTAGCCTTGTGTACCCATAACCCTGGTGGAAACATGCGTGTCATCCCCTTCCGGACCATCTTTTGCAAGACCAAAATCTGAAAGTTTGGCAGTGTAATCCTGGAAAAAAATGTTCGAAAACGTAACATCAGTAAATGAGGAAAATCCATGTTACAGTTCTAAAGGGACAAGTTTTGTGTGGTAGGTAAGAACTTAAAAAAAAAAGAAAAGAAAAGAAAAGAAAAAAGCGAGACTTACAGAGTCTAACAAGATATTTGACGCTTTAAAATCTCTGTAAATGACTGGTTTTTCTGCTTCATGGAGATAGGCAAGACCCTTGGCAGCTCCAAGAGCAATTTTCATCCTTGTCGCCCATGGAAGAGAAACTGAATACCCTGCACGCAAGGAGATTGACATTAATTTCTTTATTGATTGTATCAAAAATTTTCTAAAACAAAATGGTATTTTGTAGGAGATTATATACTTCTAAATAGCTGATTCTCCAAGCTGCCTCTAGGCATATATTCATATACCAGTAGCCTATGTTCTTCTTCACAACAATACCCGATCAGCTTCACAAGATGTGGATGCCTCAGTTGTGCAAGAAAGATCACTTCAGTCTGTTTAAAAGAGAAACATTTATTAATCAACAAATCAAACTTTCCAGTTGAAACAAGCATTCGAATAAATGGGAATTCAGGAAATAGTGAACAATCAATGTCCCAAATGTAAGCAATATTGATTGAAAGTACTCACCAGCCACTCTCTATGTCCTTGCAGCCCTTCTAAATCCAGCAGCTTGACGGCCACAGGCTGAGCTTTCAATCCAGGCCTAAGCTTGTCATCAATGAATCCCTTATGAACCGGTCCAAACCCACCTTCTCCCAAAAAGTTAGATGATGAAAAGCTCTGCGTTATCACCTTTAGCTCCGCAAGCGTGAAAACATGAAGGTTTGAACCGGCGAGCGAGGTAGACAGATCTTCCGACAGCATTGAGCTGGGATAACTTGAGTCTAACATTGCAAGCCTGGTAAATGAACTTTGTTTTGATACTTCCTTCTTAGGCCTGGCTTCTGGTTTCACAACACCCTTTGAACAGCTAGGGATGATGGATCTCCACGTAATTTTCATCACAGTCATTTTTTTTTCTTTCAGAATCTAGTACAATTCTACAAATTCAGTTCTTCAAAACTTTATTGTACTATCGACGTATATAGGTTTCAGAACTAAACGATCATCTGTGGTTGGTGAAAGCCGGCAGCTTTCAGGTTTATGATTTGACAGAACAAGAAGATTAGGTTAGAAGATATTTGAGGGAGGCTTAAAAGATTGAAAATATTCAAACAACAATCACCAACTTCTCTGAAATCCGACACAAAGAAAGAGGTTTACAACTTTTTTTTTTTTTCTAGTTTCTAACACCCTTTGGTTTGTGCTTCATATCATTCTCGGCTTCATTCTATAAATGGATTTCTTCCACGTTCCACCCTTTCTTCATATTTTCTATATATATACAAGAGTTTGAGACATATAATATACAGATTTGATTAATGGGTAAATTGAGTGCATAAGTCCACAAAAGTTGGTTCAACACAAAATGACGCGGCTGCCCTCCCATCCCCCTTTGACTTTCCTCCTTTTCTATGAAAATTAGAACTTTGTTTTTTAGGCCGTTGGAATGTACTGTATGAAAGCAAGCACATTCTGACGATTCAAAGTCTTCTACCCTTTTTTGTCCGGCTATTATAAATCGAAACTGCCTGTTGTATTTCCAAAATTGACTCCCGGCAACAATACTAATTCTAAAAATGAATTCAAAAGTGTGGGTTTATTTCATTGGAAAAAAAATTAGGTATTAATCCAGCAGAGAGTCAGCACACCATACCAGCTGTTACACACTAAAATCCGCAGTCAGAGGACAATTTCATCAACTCTAAAATCTGGGTTT
>JBBYHK010000018.1:3437554-3447852 GCA_038382065.1 Adansonia grandidieri | reverse complement strand
CTCAGGTAGACAAGGCTATAAATTCAGAGGCCGACCCCCCTGACCGTCTCCTGTCCTAACACACGCTCTTGAGAATTTTCTAAGTCGCTGATTTGATCTCAGAATCCAAAACCCAAAAATTTCTGTTCTTTCCTTTTCGTTTTCCTTGCTTTGTTTTTGTCAATGAAAGTTTAATTCAATAACCTTAAGTCTGATTGCTTTTTATAGCCGGCAGAAATCAATAAATAGTAAGTGCAGTGCACTGAGTGAGAGTGTAAGGACTGAAAAGAGCATTAGAAATTATATGGGTCACAACACGCAGCATCACCTCCACAACACGAGCGATGGCGTTTCACAGCGAGTTAACAGCCCCCGCTTCTCGGGTCAAATGACTCGCCGAACTCCCTCGTTCAAGCGCAACCACTCCCTGAAAAACAATAGTAACAACAACGCCGTTGGTTCCTATACTGGAAGCAACAACAGTAACTTGAGCGTGCATCATGAAATTGATCTACAGTTAAACTCACCTAGATCGGAGTTTGGAGCTTTGGGCTCCGTTTCTATCGATGGGTTGAGCCAAAGGAAAGGTTTGTTAAAGAAGCCAAGTGTTGGATCTATGGTTTTGGATTTTGGGTTGAAAGAGAAGAAGAAGCTTGGGCATTTGATGTTCTTGGTTTTCTGTGTGGTTTGTTTGTTTTTGGGTGTTTTTAAGATTTGTGCTACTGGTTGGTTCAGATCTGCCATCGAAACAGCCACGTCAAATCAGTTACTTTAATGAATTTTATGTAGTATTTTGCTATAGCTGTTTATTAATTGACTTGCACCTGTATCTAATGTTGGATAAAGTTGAAAAACGTTGTTTATTTTGGAGACCGTTAGGTTCTTTTAATTATCTTGCTTGGAAAATTAATGGGTGATCGTCTTATGTCGTTTTTTGCCATATTTTTGGGTGCAAAGCATAGAGGGAGTGATCATGTTAGTGGCTCAAATATTATTTTTTGCAATCCAAGACCATGAAATCAGGCTAGGAGCAGAGTAGTTGCAATTTAAAGTTTATATTTAATTAAAAAGTGGATATTTGGATGAAAACATGCGCTTCTGCTTCAAATGCTGGTCTGAATCTGGATTTTTATAGTAGAATATTCCCATTTCATTATATGGGATGTACTTGAGGATCGGATATTTTCAGCTGCTTTTAGTCGAGGACCACGCATTCTTAGTATATCACTGAATCATAATTTTGAATCCTTTACTTTTGTGAAAGAAGTTTTAATTTTATGTTAGTTGGTGTATTTTTCTCGACATTTAAGATATGTTTTAATGGCAGATAACTTTTAGAACATTGTTTAGACTTTTTCCATGCTAATGTGGCATCTCTATCACTGTAATTAGGATTTATCTGATTCCTCCACCAATAGATGGCTAATGGATCAAGGCTCTGATGACTCTGGATACAGGGAGGGAGGAAGTGATTCAGATCGAACTCTAATGACATTGACATCAGACTTAACTGAAGTATGTCTAAAATCTGTATCATAATTTTATTGTCTCATTTCTTCTTGGTTTACAGGCTGAATGTGATTAATTAAAAAAACTTAGAATTGATTTTTCTGATTATCGAAAAGAATGTTCAGTTTTTTTTTTTTTTTCATTTCTTATCCAGCATTCAGATATTTGGTCTAGACCAAAGACCGAGAATTTCACCCAGTGCATTGACCGCTCAAAGAATCAGAAAAGTAAGCAATTCTTTACATCTTTGTCAACGGCCTTTCTACTTTTTATGTGTGTTCACAGACATATTGATGTTTTTTTATGTACAAATTTGCAATCAATTTCTATGTTTTTGCTTGTTCTAAGCTTCTAAGTGTTGTTTTCTTGGCAGAGCTAGATGCAAAGACAAATGGCTATATTCTCGTAAATGCTAATGGTGGTTTGAATCAGATGAGATTTGGGGTCTGTTTGTTGTGTGTTTCTCATTGTCTTTTATAGCCTGAAATTTTATTATTACTATAGTCTGATGTATCAATAATTTTATAATGCAGATCTGTGACATGGTTGCTGTTGCTAAGGTTATGAAAGCAACACTTGTCCTTCCCTCACTTGATCACACCTCATATTGGGCTGATGAAAGGTTAGTTTCTTTGTGTACTGTGCTAATGTTTCAGGTTACCTGTTTTGCACCTATCAGTACATCAGTTCCTTATCTGATTCTTTTGAGTGTTGAATGCTTAAGCTAATAACCTGCATTTACATGATATTGGATATGAATATGTCATGCTACATAGTAAGACAAATGTTGTTTCCACCCTAGTGGATAGACAAGAAAGTATGAAATCCATTCTTAGGAATTGAATGATTCTTGCAGCCTGTCTGACCAGTTCTCAGAGATGCATTTCCACACTAGCGACATAAGGCTTTCTTCATGTGCCTTTAAAAAACTTACATCTCTTGGTGTTAACATGTGGTTAAGTTACTGTTATTCCTTAGATTGGTATTCTGGATATCTATTATTGGGTGCTTAAGTCACATAAGACTGTTGCATGGAATGCATTGTATTTGTATACATATCATATAGCCTTTAGCTAATTGATTGTTTTGATATTATCTGCAGTGGCTTTAAAGATCTGTTTGACTGGCAGCATTTCATTGAGACCCTAAAGAATGATGTTCACATAGTTGAGACAGTCCCACCTGAGTATGCTGGAATTGAACCTTATAACAAAACACCAGTATCGTGGTCTAAGGCTAGTATAAACTTATCCCTGTCATTTGCAAATGTCTATACAGAAAATATGGAATGCAACTATCACCGAGGATGGTTGTTTCTGTTTTTGGCCTGCTATGGCAATCATTTGAGCGGCCCATTCATATGACTGTTCAAATGGCTCTGATTCAGTCAAGCCATATCTTATGTGATACATGTATGTAGTATTACTGGTTCCTTCTGAGATTAGAGTAACTAATATACATTCTTTTATTTAGGTTAGCTATTACAAGGGAGAGGTCCTCTCATTGTTGAAGCAGCATAAAGTAATCTATTTTACTCGCACGGATTCTCGGCTCGCTAATAATGAAATCCCAAGTTCTTTACAAAAGCTAAGGTGCCGGGTAAATTATAGGGCGCTGAAATATTCGACTCCAATTGAAAAACTTGGAAACACTTTGATTTCTAGAATGCAAGAGAATGGCAGCCCTTATCTTGCTCTTCATTTGAGGCAAGTGAAAGAATTTATCTCTTATGCATATGAATACTACTTTCTCCTCACTCCATACTCTTCTTGTTTGGTTTGGCATGAGTAAGCATTTGTTTTCA
The DNA here is from genome assembly GCA_038382065.1 of Adansonia grandidieri. Lineage (NCBI taxonomy): Eukaryota > Viridiplantae > Streptophyta > Magnoliopsida > Malvales > Malvaceae > Adansonia > Adansonia grandidieri. The sequence continues at coordinate 3,444,560 of JBBYHK010000018.1, read as the reverse complement.
TGAAAATGGGTGTATTGTATTGTCTTTCCATTCATGATAACCTTGATGCGTTCACATTACTGCGAAGAAGTGAAGGCTGATGTATGTTCTTGCCTTTTTTTTTTGGTTTGCTTTGTAGATATGAGAAGGATATGCTTGCATTCACTGGCTGCAGTTATAGCTTGACAGCAGAAGAAGATAATGAGCTACGTACGATGCGTTATGAAGTCGGCCATTGGAAGGAGAAAGAGATTAATGGAACAGAGAGAAGATTGCTTGGAGGCTGTCCACTGACCCCTAGGGAGACTTCCTTCTTGCTCAGAGCATTGGGTTTCCCACCAAGCACTCGGATTTACTTGGTAGCTGGTGAAGCTTATGGAAATGGAAGTATGGAGTCTATTAAGGAGGATTTTCCGAATATCTTGTCTCATTCCTCCCTCGCTACAGATGAGGAGTTGAAACCTTTCAAGAATCACAAGAACATGTTGGCTGGTTTAGACTATGTTGTAGCCCTTCAGAGTGACGTATTTGTTTATACATATGATGGAAATATGGCAAAGGCAGTCCAAGGACATAGGCGATTTGAGAACTTCAAAAAGACTATCAGCCCAGATAGGTAATTTTCTACCAATTGGATTTCAACTATTCTAAACCTTTTTGATCTGGTTGTTTCCTTTGTTTTTTTGAATGAATAGTCTTGTAGCATCTAATCATTATCATTTCCGGAGCAACATGTGTATAAAAAATTATCAATCTGTTGGTGCAGGTTGAATTTTGTAAAACTTGTGGATGAATATGATGAGGGAAATATTTCTTGGAAGAAATTCAGTTCCAAAGTGAAAATGCTTCATAAAGATCGAGCCGGAGCCCCCTACTTTAGAGAGCCTGGAGAGTTTCCAAAACTTGAGGAGAGTTTTTATGCAAATCCGCTTCCAGGATGCATCTGTGAAAGAACAAAAGAAATGTAGAAAGCTAAAAACACAGCTTCTGCAATTTGTCTTACTGCTACGAAGTAAAAGCTCAACTGAAAAGGAGGGCGTGCCAGCATTGTTTCAGACATACTATTCCAGAAGGACGGCATCGTATAACACTGAAAACCATGACTCAATTCATTGTTCGAAGAGTGCCTGCTCGAGGGGGAAAATCCCGGGTTGGCTTGTAAACTAACACATGAAAGTGATCATCAATGGAGGTATTAGCAGGCCACTGCAGATAAGTAAGACGTACTATTCTTAACAGATGCAGTTGATAGATAAATATTCCTTTCCTGTCTATTTTTGCCTCTTATCTTTCATTTTATAAAAACAATTTCATTTCTTTTTTCAAAGAAATGATTCAGGTTGCTACTGGAAAGGAAGTGGGGGGAGGGGAAAAATAAGGTGGCAATGCTTCCATGCCACCAAAGCTAGAGTTTGAATAACTGGTGGAAAATACGATAGGATCATGATACTGATTGAATTGTATTATATCTAGATGTTAAATTTATAACACGAAAATATGACTTCAATTAGTGCTAAACTCTACCTTATGAAACTCAGTCAACTTAAGTTTTCTTAACTCATACATAACCTACTTGCTTGCTTGACCATATTTTAGTCTGACTGCTATATTATTAACATGAGACAGACGTTTGTTCCTTAGATAGTAACTATGACCCATGATAATAATAATCATCATCATCATCATCATAAAGAATACTAACTGTACTTGATTTCTGATTAATGAAATGACAACATTGGACGAGAAAGGAAACTACAGATACAGATGCTTAAAGGAATCTTTTTTTTTTTTAAGAATAAAAAAAAGACAGAACAAGACAAAACGAAAACTAGAGGAGCAAATCGAAGCTTACAAAAAGAATGTATGTGTATCTAAAACACTTAAAAAAGGGGAAAATTCAATAAGCTACAACTGCAAAATAGAGTCCACGAGGTCAGACAGAGGTGCAAGTTCTCCTTTGTCGATCAAATGGAATTCCTGCATAACATAATGACAATCAATGACAAATCTTTTTAGATTTTGGAGGCATTCCCCCCAACCTCGACAAAAAAGGATAATCATTTACCGCATGCCTTATACACTGTTTTTTAGGCTTTTTATTATAGCAACAATTGTTCTTTCGAACTTACCCAAGTAAAGAGAACAAAATGCTTAAAGCAAGTATTCAAATGAGCTGCTTCTTTCAAACTCACAATCTTCTGAAAATGTGAGTGGTAAATATGGGCATATACTCGGAACAATCTTTTAAATATTGTCTTCACGACATCTCGAAAATTTGGTGGAAAGGGTGCCCCTGTAACCATATATATATATAACTCAATTAACAATAACCAAAGGCTTCCCATTTTTTTGGTTCATTACAATATTATAGATTTATACTAACCCAGTTTTTGAGGGAAAATTGCTTCATCGTCTAGCTGAGCTTCAATCCAGTCCATCAGATACTCAACATACTTTGGAGCTGATACCTCTATAGGCTTCTTAATAGTAACTCCATCCGCCCATCTATACTCATATCTGCCATCATCAATCAACACTTAAACCAAACAATTTCAATTTGAAATCCAGACCAGCTGAATGTTACCTTTTAAGGATGATTGAATGAATGAGTTCTACAAATAGATTTTTAACACTTAAATTTTAAATGGAAATCTCAAGTTCCATTCTCAAGCAAACTACACAAAATTGTTAAGAGGAACTGACTAAGGAATTAAGTATATCATACTTTGGTCCTGCTGTCATCGTTGGACAGTTGTTTGGAGTGCAGAATTCGGTTAGGGTACCATACAGGATATTCACCTGATTGAAGAAATCCACCGCTGCATGACAAAAAAGAATGCAAATTAACATAAAATTCAGTTCAGAATAACCAGTTCACAATTAACCAATGATTAAAACTCTGGTTTTATGATTATGAGTTTAAGAGCCTCTCAGCAAAGAAAGTTTTTTGGGGTTTATCATATTCATATACTCAGATTCTTACTATTTACAGCTAGCCACTCGTTGATATCTTCTCCAGGTGGTAGTCTAACAGCTTCTCTCAAGTTCCCACTACCCAAGGTAGCATCAATATGCTTTTGAAGCTGAGCTCCCTGCATATTCATGAAAATTGCTCCCCATCAGCTTTATATAACATAATTGAAAGCTATATTACTCGGATACAAGTATGTGCCCAATGTATGTATGTTTTTTTCTTTTTAATTTTTTCATGTATTTAGATGGTCATATCCCCATATGAAAATGCGCCGGATATGCATCTAATACGGATATATTCAATTTTTTAAAAGTATTTTCATGCATTTAAAGGGATCATATCCTAGTATGAAAATGTGTGGTACACAGATACTTCAACTAAAATAGAGAGAAGAAGCAAAGATTGAAAGCTCCCAAAGACCCAAAGACATGGTAACAAATACTAAACCCAAACAATAAAAAGGGAAAAAGCAACACCAACCTTGCTTCCGGATGGAGCATTCTTCTTAGGCCTAAATGTCTTCTGGTTTCTGCACAGTGAAAAGATCAGCGAATCCATATCAGGAGAAAAAAGATTTCAAGTTTTCAAAGATGAAAGTTTGAAATTACCACATAGCATCCATATTATTGACCTTTCAGAGAATCCAATTTGCCACTCTGAGACTGAGATCAACATTAAAAAAAAAAAAACTTCCTTTTCTTATGCATGGAAAGAAAGCTGCCATCCACTTCTTATAACGTAATCTAGAATTCTTCAACATAAAAAACAAAAAAGTTGTTTTTTTTTTTTAAATTGAAGTATCGAAATCATTTGTTTGGTATCATCCATCGAAAGCAGAACTAGTAAAACAACTTTAATCATGAATGTGAAATTGATTATATGTCAATGAAAATTTGCAAGAATCCTCGTTCGACATGCAACAGAGAATTCAGATGGTTTTTCTATGACTATTTCTCGAAACCCCACATATTTATAATCACAAAACAAGAAACAAAATAATAATAAAATATTAAAAAATAAAAAAAATAAAAAACAGAGATCATCACCGTAATTCTTAAAGACACGGAAACGAGAAGTTTTGGAAAGAAAGGAGATTTGAGTAATTGAAATGGAGCGAACCTGCTACCGAGGCCGAACAGACTCATTGCAAAAGGAGAAACCTTTGACGTTTCTGGGGGTGTCGAAGTCTGTGCGTATTTAGAATCAAAATGCAGGAAGCAGAGGTTAAAGAAAACAAGAAACCGTATATAATTTTATATAAAAATCGGAGAGAAGAGAACGGCTTTGGTAATTAAAATAAGAAAACATTAAATTAATATATATATATATATAAATATATATATAGAAAATGCAGATAAATGACAGACTGGCAAAGACAGCGAAGCTCTGTCTCTTAAAAATTCTGTGAAAGAAGAAAACAGAACAGAACCTAGCCAGACCAGACTGGGTCCCCTCTCTCTCTCTTTTATTTTTTTATTTGAGCTTGTATTACCATATTCAGAAATGGGAGTTCAATATGAACATATAATTAATTTTTAGTTTTTTTAATATTTTAAAAATTAAATTTTTATAATTATATATAAAATATAATAATTGGACGTAAATATTATAAAATATATATATATATATATATGTATATGAAAAGGCCAAATAACAGAAGCCCCTGCTTACCTGGCTTGTAGTCCCCCTATTTGACCTATCTTTGCTCTATAAATTTTATTAATTATTTAATTTTTTTAAGAAGGAGAGGATTGGTTTCTAACGATTAGGATTCGGTAAGGATAATTATATTATAGAGATTTTGTTAAGATGACTTCGAAGTTTATTTTAATATTTTTTTTATATAAAGTATTATTTTATTTTCATTCATTACATTTTTAAAGGATTAGTAAAATTATGAATTATTGTATTTAATTTATTAATTTTAATTTTAAAAACACCTGTAAACAAAATCATATTATAAAACCCTTTTTTTGCCCAAAAGAATGATATTGTAAAGTTGATGATGATTCAAACGGTTGAGACGAGGTAACTAGTTGGAAAAAAAAATTAAAGAAATTAATTAATAATGGAGGATGAAGGGAGGATTGGGTGGACTTAAGCTGTAAGGATTTGCTGGATTTTGGATGTGTGTTGTTTGGGTGACTAAAAGGCAAAACGTTTTTTGAATTTCTGAATTGGTTTGGATTGAAGCATTTGATGCGTCAAGCTTGCCTTCTTCTATTGTTTGTCATTTCCCCAAAAAACAAATTTGGCTCAGTGACACAAATTTCCAGCTTCCTTAGGGTACAAGTATCAATAGCAATATTATTATATTATTATTATTATTTAAGGGCCCAACAATTTACTATGTATAATTTATTTTTTTTAATCAAATGTGTCGTTCATATATTTCATTCAATTGCTTAACAGTTCATCCAAACCTTTCACCGACTTACTAGTTCTTCACTATTTTGTTTAAACTAGGGATCTAATTAGGTCAAATCGAATTAGAATAATAAAAATTGAGTTTAACTCAAAATTTGTAATTTGACATTCAATTCGACCTTGATTGAATTTTAATCATTTAACTTATGCTCGACTCAAAAAAAAAAAGTTCGTGACTAAGTAAAAATTTGCAAGAACTCAATTACTTGCATTTGAGCTCAAGCTTTAAGTTTGAATAAAATATGTTTAAAGTCTTCTCTTATATATTCCGAAGACAAAATTATAAATAGATAACTAAAAATTATTTTTATATAATATTAAAAAATTAATATTAAAATACTCAAAACTTGAGACGAACTCATTTAAACCCCTAGTCGTAAGCACTTAGTATAGTAGTTAGACCTTTCTTTTTAACAGCTATAATGAAGACCAAAAAAAAAAAATATGAAAATTTCCTTCTCTAATAACTAACTAGAATAAAGACTCGCATTATAATATAGACAAATTTTTTCTTATTTTTTGTATATTTTACATTGATAATGAATACACTATTAATATAATAAGCACGCAAGCATTTTTATGGAATGACTAGTCTTGAGATTAACAGGCATAACCATCTCATCATATATATACATACATACACATAATCATGGTCAAGAAAAAAGTGAAAACTTCAGATAATGATACATGCTAGCATGAATGTATCATTTTTTAAAAGCATTCAAAATCCTATGTTGCCTACGAATCATAAGTCTGAGATTGTAAGCTTAAAAGTTTGACAAAACAATTTTATCACCTAATAAAAATTAGGTTGAATGGAAACAGTGCTCGAAGGTTTAAGAACAATATATAAAAGTCCATATATAAAGTTTGTGGTGAGTACCTTACTCCTGTATCAAGAAAGGACTGCAAGCTACTGATTTGGATGCCTTTCATCACAATTACAGTTTCATCGATCATGTATGCCACAAGAAAATTATTTTTGAAATGTCACAGGCATTGCATTTGGTTTAAACTCAAACCGCACAAACTATCCTAGTGCATCAACACACAGGAAATTGATGATTTTGCAGTATAATTTGTATAATGCTACCAACACGTCCAAGAAAAACAATTCAAGAAATGATACATAGAGACTAAAATAATAAAAACAAAATAAATAATATTTAATTTTATCAACTTAGCCAGCTATATATAAGATTTTGATTCTAAACATGAACTTAAAAGACAAATGTAAAGACTTATATTCTATCAATGCATTATTTTGAACTATATTTTTTCTAAATCTTATTATACATTATTGCTTTATAGGAAGTATATCAAATATCAAAAAGTATTAGATCAAAGTTTATATAATGCACCCAAAAAATATTAGAGCAAGTGATATTCTTTACAACCATAAATATAATCAAATAAAAATATAATAAAATCAACTTAGACTCAAATAAACTCAAACACTATTAAAGAAATGAATTATAACTTAAAATGCTTCATGTAATTTCCTGACCGACAAAAGCATGAAAAATAATTGTAGATAAAGTAACTAATGTAAAGTTGCAAAAGTATCACTTAAAATGTAAAAATATATGAAAAACAATTATGCATTTTAAATAAGTTATAAAAAAC
>JBBYHK010000018.1:3390958-3420229 GCA_038382065.1 Adansonia grandidieri | reverse complement strand
GGCTACTTTTTTAACTGTTGATTATTAAAACGAACTCTACTTTTATAGACATAAAGTAGGAGCAAGATCTAGTCAAAAGTCAAAACATAACTAAACACAACGAACCTTATCTCGAGGATCCCGTCCGTACACGTGGTCAAATAGCCTATGAAAATGATCCGAAGGATCTTAACAAATAAATCCTTCCCCCCTACAGTGGCGCATCGCACGCCGTGAGGTATTAGATAAAAAAAAATATTACCGTTTCCTAAAAAATAATTTAATTAATTAATAAAAACAAATGCTTAAATTAAAAAAGATTTTATTGCATTGGATGCATTAAATTAAATGAATTATTTCCCAACAGAACTTTATTTTGGGTTTTCATTAATTTTCCATAATCTCTATCTGTCTGTCTAAATAAGCTTTGTCTTCGAAACTCCTTGAGTCCTAACCTACGCCTAAGGAAGAAAGAACAGCGACAGAAAGAAACTGAAACTGACTGTCTCCTTAAGTCGTTTTTTATTTTTTGCATCTTCAGAGCTTCTTATTTGTTTTTTTTTAGTTTTTACAAAAATATATTATCATCTTCGACGACGCATACGAGGAAAGGGAAAAACCTTATTTGTTTTGTTTTTTCCTTTTTGGGTTCTTAAAAACCTTCATTAATTACCAGAAACTTAATAACGGTAATCGTCGTCTCTTTTTTTATTTCATTCCTTTGGTCTTTGCTTTTACCAAAACAAGAAGAAAAAAATAATAATAAACTGAAGATTTTCTTTTACATTAAGTAGATTTTTTTTATATGGCGGCCGCTTAAAACCCTCTCTGTTTTCTTGCTCTCTTTTTAATTTTGGGTTTTTTCTTCTTTTTCTTAATTTACTGATTCGTGAAGTTAAAAGGCGAAAAATCGTTTTGTTGCCGCTCCAAATCGGTTTTTGGAGGTAAGTTGTTTTTTTTTCTTTGGGGTTTTGTTTTTCTTGTGTGTTTAATGTCTTTCTCGAGGTTAATTTTCAGTTCCCATGTTTGTCTGAAAAGCTCCTTTTTTTTTCCCTTTGTTTTTTCTCCGTTACTTTTAAGCTCTGACCTTCTCGGATTCACTATTTCTCTTTAGATTGTTGATTGGGTTTTTTCTTTTTTCTTTTTTTTTTTAATGCTTGAATTGCTAGATTTTATGAAAAAATGTGCCAGTTACTGTATTTTGGAGTATCATACTTTATTACAAGAAAATTGATGGTTTTAATTTATTTATTTAGTTTGTTTTAACTTTCGATTTTTTTTTCTCAAAGTTTGTTCTAAGTTATAGCTGAAGTGTTTTTTTTGATAGAAGGGAAGTAGCTGAATGATTTTTCAACTCAGTTAAACGTTTAATTAGTATAATTGTGTGATTCCGAAGGGCGAATTCAGTAATTCCTTGAACTTGTTTTTGTTGATTAGATATATAATTGTTTTTAGATGATCGATTATGAATTGTTGATGGGTTTTCATTTTCTTCTCCACTTGAATGGCGGAAAGTGACCAAGCTAGTTATTTTAGTCAACTTTTTAATGAAACGTTCAATGTTTTAGCAATTGTGTATGTTTATTCTTTGTTCATTTTGTGTATGTTACCAGTTGAGAAGCTTTAAGGATGTCTAAGAGTGAAGATTCTGGTAGCCCCGGATGGAGTGCATCGTTTTTCATGCAGACGACGGAGGATGTTGCAAGAGCAGTTGCTGCCGCTGCTGTGGCTGCAACTGCTGCTCATTCTCCACGACCATCTGCTGTATATTCGTTGAAAGATGAAAATAGCGGTAGCCAATTTCAGAAGCTACAGCATCATATTTCAAGAGTGTTAAAAGGCTTCTCTCAACCCCCTGAAGTGAGAAGTGGAACTTACAATCCGGAAGTTCTGACCAGCCAAAAGCGTCAATGGGCAAGCTTTCAGTTGCAATATTTGGTATGGTACTTAATTCAAGTGGACATGTTCTTGTTAATGCTACTCATACTTGCGTATGGATTTTTCTCAGCAAGTATCCACCAAGGGATGTAATCCTTTTTATCTAGCTGTTATTTATGTATGTTTGTTTAAGTCTTTCAGTGCAGCATTCAGTTCTCCTAAAAAGTGAAGTGATTGCTTGTCTAATTGTCCATCAATATATATACATAATGTATATATTGTGAGGCCTAATGTGATGTCGATAAACCTCTTATATTTTACTTCTTATATATTTGTAATTTTGTTTTACTGATAACCAAAACTATCAGTGTGTTTTCATAACATTTTGTTGTTAAGCGTGCAGGATCACAGATCTTTTAAAGAACCATCAAGGTTGTTCGAGAGCATGGTCGTCGTTGGACTTCCTCCTAATTGTGATATTCAGGCACTTCAAAGGCAATATATCACTAGAAAGTTTGAAGGTTCAGGGAAGTCACAAAGTGCTCTAAGTTGTCAGAATAATTCTCGTGTCGAACCTTGCTTTGAACCCCAGGTTGGTGTTCTTCATAAAGGAGGTGATTTCTTATATCTTGAAGGCAGGTCTCATGTGGAGAGAGGGAATAGGGGATGGGGGTATGTTTTTGAATATTGATTCTGTCTGCTACTTTCAGGTCTTATTTGTTTACCCCCCAGAAAAGCAGCTGCCACTTAAATACAAGGATCTTCTTTCATTTTGCTTCCCTGGAGGCGTAGAGGTTGGCTAATGGTTCTACTACTACTACTACTATTTTCTAGTGTTTAGTTGGGTGTGAAATAGTCATACAAAAAATGAGTTTAACTTATGCTGTAATATGAATGCTCTGTTGAGCGTTTTTTTTTATTTAATTTTTGTTTCTTTCCGGTGTAAATATGTATGTGCAACATAGATGCTCCTTTAAGCTGGGATTTCTAAATTCAGTTTGTGCTATTTTAGGTTCACGCTGTTGAGAGAACTCCTTCAATGAGTGAGCTGAATGAAATTCTTCTTTCACAGGTATTTGTGCTAAAATGTGATATTAAATGTTAATGCTATTCCACTTGATGTTAGATTATCTAGAGTTGTTTGCTTTTGTATCTTCTCAATCGTCCTTGTTTTGGAGATTTACCATAAAAAATTGTCTAAAATGAGTTCTAGATGTATTTAACTGAATGCTTCAGGCTGCATGATTTGAGTTTTAATCACTTGATTGACACTATAAATTAATTCCTTTTTTCTGTACTGATATAAAAGTGGGTCATATATGAAAAATTTATGTTGAGTTTAGGGCGGATTTTAATCCTTGTAGCCTTACGATATATTACCTAATTCTAGCATTTGCATTAGTTCCATTACAATATTTAATGTTAAAAACGTACATATGCACACACATGCACTAGTATTTGCAAAATGAAAGTCTACGTTGTTTCAAATGCTAAAGTTTTCTGTCACAATACTTGTCTTGCAGGAACACCTAAAACAAAGTGACCTGTCATTTGTATTCCGGCTACAGGTAATGTATGAAATATTATGCTATTTGGTTCTCTCTTGTTGAAATCTTCTTTGTTCATTGTGTGTTTTCTGTTTTTAGTTATGTTGCCTGCGTCTTATGTGATTGAAGTTGGACATGCTGGATGTTGATCACCATTTTAAAGTTCTATAGATGTAGAGATAGATACTGAGAAGTAAAACTTATGTGAATCCTTCCAGCTTGTTCAGCTCCAGCCAGAGCTATTAATAGAGGCTAGTGTATTCTGGAATTTTGTTGAACTGACTTGGTCCTGTCTTTTTTGGATTCCAAAATCCCTGTTCTTGTCGCTAATCTCTGCTAACAGATTTGATTTCAATATTTGTTATGGTTGTAATTGACACTTTTTTTTTCTGGGAATCTTTTTCCCATCTGTAGGTTATACTTGATCTTTAAGTTTACTAGATCACTGTCTATAGCTCTATCATGTGTATATTTAATGATGATTGCATTTCGTTGTTTCCCTCATATCTTCGACTGATTATAAGAAGGTTAATTTGCTTTTGATTTGCCGTGTAAGTTCTAATTGCCTTTCTTGTGACATTGTAGATTATGGTAATTTCTTATTATTTTTTAATTTTTTGTGACTTCTGTTCTTTCGCCCTCTAGGTTGCTGATAATTCCACTTTGTACGGATGCTGTGTGTTAGTTGAAGAAATAGTACAAAAGCCCTCTGGATTGCTTTCCTTGATTTCGGATAGACAACCTGTCTACCCGTCTTTGAGTCGTTATGTGATGACCACTGGCAGATGTTATTGCATTCTTTCGAGGCTTCCATTCTTTGAGTTGCACTTTGGTGTTCTGAATAGGTGTGCTTTATTGCTTTTCAGATACAACAAATAATATCAATGATAACTTATGGACATCTTAACTTATTATTATTTTCATTAAGGGCAAACTATAGCTTTATTTGGTCTTGAATTATTGGATGTTTTATTTGCATTAAACCTGTGGGATAATCCCTCTTGATAAAATCTTGCGGATTTGCTGCTAGCAATATGGTTTTAGTTCATCTCACTGGTTTCATGACTTCTTTTGCCCTTAAAATTTTTGTGCAGCATATTTGATGAAGAAAGGTTGGAACGGCTAACAAAAAGTATTGGTGATATAGATTTAGAATTGTCAGAGAGTTATGGCAATGAAGCAAATCTAGATGATGTGTTAACAGATCAAGGAGCTCTGGAGGACGTGCTGAACAGAATGAACGAAACCTCTGAGTTAAGTTCAGGCGATTCTAAACCTGGTGATACTGATGATGGGAATAGCTTGGAGCATCAAATGCTTGAGAGGGACTTTGACTCAGACAAAGCTGTTAATCATGATACAGTTGTTCCTATTGATCCTGAAACCGAGACATTTAAAAGAGAAAAAGAATCTAGTGGTGCATATCCTGAAGATTGTGATACTGATATTGATGATTTCACAACAAATAAGCAAGCAGCAGAAAGACCTTTATCAAATGCTGTTTTGCCTTTTCTACGCTATTATCAGTATGAAAGCTCTGAATCTTCTTGCAGGTTGAATGTTTGCAATGCTACTGTTTTTATAGTTGCTTACTTATTTCTATGGATATTTATATGGTGAATCAGTTTTATATTGTTTTGCTGAAGTATGTTTTTGTGTCTTTTACATTTAGAAGTCTTATCTTTTGGTGATTTTTTTAATAATTCAGAAAGTAGCACTTTCATGCTATTAGTCGCTTCCTACATCTGCAACTATGCGAATGAGTATTACTAGGTGACCTGCTTTATGTGTATAACACGAAATTTTAATATGGTATGCATTGTTTTCATTGATCATTTGGATGAGGTTTTTTTCCCTCTTCATCTCTCTAACTTCACAAACGCATGTATTTACGTGTTTATGCACACGCATACACTCTTTTTCTGGTTAAGTGACTTGGTCATCATTGTCTGATATAAATATGGCATTTATATGTCCATGCAGTTTTCAAGGTTCTCCTTGTGAAGACAGGAATTTGAGGAGTGATGTTGATGATACAGAAACAGAAGAGGCATCTATTTCTGGTCAGGAAGATTCCAGTGATCACCTTGATATCCTTGCATGGGCTAAGGTTTGGATATGTCATACTTTTAAGTTAATTTAAGCTTTTAACCTTACCCTTATGGCATGCAACACTTTTTTTTGACATCTTAAAAAAAGGGATTCCCCTCAATTTCCAGGCAAACAATCATGGATCGTTGCAGATACTCTGTGAATATTATCGGTTACCTTGCCCAGAAAGGGGTTCAAAACTTAGGTTTCATCCTTTGGAGCATCTTCATCCGCTGGAATATCATAGACCTGATGAAAAAGTTTTGCGTATTGCTGGTTCGACCATTGATTTGAGATCTTGCAATACAAGTCTTGAATTTGCTGAGGTTAACCACGAGTATTAGTTTCAGTGGATGGAATAATGTTGCCCTTCTCATTTCAGACTTAGCGGTTCAATTGCATCTCACTATTGTCTGCTTTTATCAGGCACACACTGCCCTTTTGGCAGAAGAGGAAGCAAACGCTCTATCAACATGGGCTGTTGCATGCATGTGTGGATCTCTGCGGCTTGAACACGTAATCATATAAACCTGTTTCTTCAGAGAAGCATAACGTGCTGTTTTAGGTTTACCTCTAAGTTGATTGTTGTTGATGTCATGCTTTGCTTTTTGGATGTCATGTAAATTCTTTTTCCTCAAGGACTTTTGTATTATGAAATTTTAATGACATAATTTGGTTTTACACTTTCCGAGTGGACCAATATATCCAGTGGTGGATGGCGATGCTGCTGCATTAGTAATTCTAAAATTTGATTCATTAATCTTTGAAGTGCACAACCATCATTTTAATCATAAAAATTTTTTAGATTTGTCCTGATATTTTAAACCTTGTTCTATTTGTTATCATGACATAATCACCAAACAACATTTATCTTGGTTTTGTATGCGCATATCTGGGTCTGAATTGACAGTTCCCTAAGTTATGACGAGCATTAGCGATTTTATTGTGCTTGGTCTTGTATGGATTGTTGAGCGGTTAGCAGAATTGATTTTTCTTATCCTGCAGGTGTTAACAATTTTTGCGGGGGCATTGCTGGAGAAACAGATTGTGGTTGTTTGTTCAAATTTGGTAGGTATTAAGTATCATCTTCATTGATAGTAGTCTTTTTCTGGTTCACTAGGTTTCTGCTACTAACCTTTATGTTAACACCTGATGAATATGTTGCAATTATACTGTCCTAACTATAATATCAGTGTATCACCTTCCATGGCCTGTAGGGCTGTTTGCATCCATTGGACTGGAACGCTTATAGTTAGATTGTAGCTCGGAGTTTGCATAGATGTGGATCTATAATTTTTATATTTAGGAGACTTCAATTCTTTTTGAGTTCTTCTGCTTGACGTTTATAACTTATATTTGAACAATATGATTCATGTTCTTTTTTTCTTTTCTTGTTTTTTTCTCTTTAGTGGTTAATAGTTAAAAATTTAGACCCTCTGCATTTATATTAGATTTGAAATTATTTGCAGGGAATCCTATCGGCTACAGTTTTATCAATTGTCCCTCTGATCCGTCCATACCAATGGCAAAGCCTCTTGATGCCAGTATCGTCTCTTAATGATCTCTTAAGGTTTTCTAAATTGATATTTAAACTGTTTATATTTCAGTACTGACATTCATAAATTTCCAGGTTTTGCCAGATGATATGCGGGAATTTTTAGATGCGCCTGTTCCTTACATTGTATGTTTTCAAACTTGGCTCCTGCTTAATTTCTCCTTTTCTTGAAAAAATGCTTGATGTTGGCATGCTTTAGTTCTTTAGTTTCAAAGGAAATCTGACGTCGTAGTTTGTAGATATGTACGAAGGAGATTAGATGTACTTATTGGATGATAATACTCATGTCAAAAGGAAAAGGAGGGTAGACTAGATATATATCGAGCTAGTGAGGATATCATATTAAGTAGAGCACAATGGTCCATGTAACCCGTTTAGCTGAATCTACATAATAGGAAAACGTTTGGTTGTTATCGTATATGTACTAATAAAGACTCTTGACTAGGTTTCCTTTCTGGTTATCATCTAGAAAGTAATATAATCTTTCTGAATTAATTTTCTCCCTGTAAATATGTTTTCAATGAACTATGGCAATTATGAGAGTTCATCATGTAGTGGAATATAGATTTTATTGCACCCTTGACAGTTTGTCATAATTAGTTTTTTTTTTTTTTTTTTAATTCCTTGATGTTCTGTAGGTTGGTGTAAAGAACAAAAGCAGTGAAGTGCAGTCGAAGTTAGCCAATGTCATTCTGGTTGATGCTAATAAGAACCAGGTTTGCATCTTCTCAGATGTCTACTTTGCATCGTAACTTATTAGATGCATGAGACATTTTTTTTCCCTTTTTGATAATGACTATGACATCATTTTGTTTTCTAAGCCATAAAAGTTGCAATATGGCATAATAATGTTATTTCATTTCAAATTCTAATTTTTTATTGCAATAGTGGCTTCTTTTGCGAATAAAGATAGAAGTTTTAGTTTGATTGGTATACTGTACTTTCTCTCCATTTCCTCTTATTCATTTATTTATATATTTTTCTGGGGTGGCGTGCTTGAGAAATTATTATTTCAGTGGTTTGATGTCCCTTTGTTTTATGCTACCATATATCTAATATGACAGTTCTCATAGATCTTTTTTATTTTTCTCAGATCATCAGGAAGAAGTTAATCACACCGTTTTCAAATTTAATCTGTATGTTTAAAAGCCTGTTTTCTTGCTTAGCTAACAGAAGGGCAAATTCAGAAAATTGCTTGCTTTTAGTTTGCATATTTTTAGTGCTTACAAGTTTTTACACGATATTTCTTTACCTAGTTTCTGTTGTGCATTTGAACAGGATGTTTGTTCTTGAGACATCTTTTAGTTTAAGATTTAAGCCCTTCTGTTCTGTTCTAAAACTTTCTTATTGCATGATGTGATAGATAAGGGCATCAGCAGTACCTCAACTGCCACAACATAGGGAGCTGTTTGCAAGCTTAAGTCCTTATCATGCAAAGCTTGTTGGGGAAAGTTATTTGGGGAGGAAAAGACCAGCACACGAGTGCACGGATGTGCAGGTATGCTTTTTTCATCTACATCAGTTTTGCTTTTTCCATGCAAATCTTAAAGCCAAAAGGCCTTTTACTGACAAGTTCACTTTAACTACAATGTATCATGGGAAATTATGCGATTCAAACATTCTGAAGTGTGATTCACATGGACTCCATATGAAATTTAGCGGACCTCCATAAAATTCACGATTGGCATTGTAGAATTGTATATTATATGAACCCTTTCCTGACAGCATACTAATGAACTTGACTGGTGAGATTGTAGTTTGACACTGTTTTCAATGTGTAGAGCATCATCATTATGGATTAACCTCATGTACAGAGTGTACTCTGTCAAACTTTGTTTCTTGCACAATGGTATCATTTACCTTCTATGAATGAATGGCTCGTAGAAACTGAGCCTTTCTTCATTGTTTGATAATAAAATCTTATACAAGACTTGTTATTAATTTACTTTTTCAACTTTATCTGTATTATGCATTGATTGTATTGTGAGGTCTAACTAGAAACTCTAATTTCTACCATTTTGTTGTGGACTAGACAACCACCATATTCTGAAGTTTATAATTCGACTATGTCTCTTTATTTGGGAAATTATCCATGATGAATCATTGAATCATCTTTTATTTCATTTGTTCTGGGTTTTGTGTACTTGCTTCTTCAAAGTCATCCAATGAAGTGCTGCTGTCATTTAAATGGTTTGCTAATTGTTGTTTTTATGTGGTATATGTTATAGATTGAAGCTGCCAAAGGTTTTCTATCGGTGTTAAGATCATATTTGGATTCTCTTTGCGCTAACATGCGGTCACACACAATTACAAATGTACAGTCCAACAATGAT
Organism: Adansonia grandidieri; assembly: GCA_038382065.1. NCBI lineage: Eukaryota > Viridiplantae > Streptophyta > Magnoliopsida > Malvales > Malvaceae > Adansonia > Adansonia grandidieri. The sequence goes on along the minus strand of JBBYHK010000018.1, from coordinate 3,410,846 downwards.
AAGGTTTGTGTTCCATTGAATTAGAATATTTCAGCGAAGCTGTTTTGTTTGGGTGCTTCTTCAGTAGCTAGACAAGCCTAAATCAGTATATTATTTACAATTCGGAATTGTTTAGAATTTTCTAACATCGATATTGCTGTTACCGGATACAAATTACAAGTTTAGCATGAAAGGGATATGTGAGGCGGTCTAAGGATGTCAAAACCATAATTAGGCTTTTGTCGGATGGATATTAGCATGCTAAGTAGTAATAATTTCAATTAGATCAAAATGCACCTGGAGCCTGGAGCAGTATGTGCATTAAACATCGAGTATTTGTTTAAATTAATTGCGTTATTCCCTCTAGAAAGAAGATGTTAAAAAGACTAATGTGATACAAGCTTAAGTACAGGCATTTAAGCCCATGAAAAATTTTTGCCAGGTAGTACAATGAACTTTTTACAGGGAATGTCAAAAAGGAAATAGGATATATATTGATATTGATATTTTATATTTCAACATTTTATTCAACATAAAATGTCTAGTGGGGAAATACTTGGCACAAAATTAAGTCATTTCCAATCTAGTCTTTCAAGAAAAATTTTGGGTTTTCCCCACATTTTGGTTGAGGATGTTTTCTGAGGATTTATGTTCTCAAAATTTGTAATTTTAGTTTTATGCCTGGCTAAGCTACCACAAGCTGAACATTTTTATGCGGGTTTAGTGCTGCTTATGTGTGTATGTGTGTGAGAATTTAGTCTTTGGACTGGCAGGTGAAATATGGAGTTGTATAATGCAGTATTTATACGTCATGTTTTGCTACCTTGTATCGTTCAAAAACAAATGATAAAATCCTGAATTTCTTCTATGTTCAGGTATCATTGCTTTTAAAAGAGAGTTTTATTGATTCATTCCCTAGTCGTGATCGACCATTTATGAAGGTGAGTCCCTAGATTCTTATCTAATCTCTAGATAGTTGCCACCTTTCCTGATTTCTGAATAATTGTAGTGTATATTGAACCTTGTTTTCCTCCATTTTTTATGTTTTTCATTTTCTTTCATTTCTTTTCAGACGATTATTTTCGTATTCATTTTTTAATAGTGCTTATGTTAAAATAGTAAATTTCCAAAAAAAAAAAAAAAACACTATATTGACAGTTTTCCTCTCCTCCCAGCTGTTCGTGGACACACAACTCTTCACTGTACATACAGATCTTGTTCTCTCATTTATCCAGAAGGAATAGAACCACAATCTTCCAAAGATGGCTTGGTATTGTAGTATTGTAACTTGAACGTAAGTTTAGTAATGTATAATGTCAAATTATATTATTGATATCGGCAAAAAATTGTTACAGGTTTGTAAAATTCAACCCAATTCACCCTCTTCTCTGGCCATTTTCTACTTGATACCCGGAAAAATGAAAAGTAATAACAATTAAATGAGACATTTATACTGAATGAATGGGATTTTGATCAGGTTTAGCAGGGTGTTTGAATTAGGCATGGTGGCATTAAACTTTCTTCGACAAAACTACCGTGGTTGAGTAACAAAGCATGGGAAATATTTATTGAGCAGATGTTTTATGGCAGAAAGAGTTGATGTTTAGCATATGCAGGTCAAAATTATGCATTCAAAAATGGCGTAAATTTTGGAAGAAATATTGTTAATGAGAGTTTATTGAATTTTCCTTTTCATCCTTATTTGTGATGTCAAATTCAAGGCAAACAAATTCTTGGTCATGTCTCACGAAGCAAAGGGGATGAAAGAGAGAAATGCTGAGGCAAGTACGTAACAGGTCTGAGAATAAATTTACTATTGCTTGGCCTTCGACTGGATGAGAGTTGAAAGTCCGATTCTGTTTCGGAGCCTCTCTAATCTACTTCTTTGTCTGGTCTCCATTAATTATACAGTGAAAGGACGATGATTATGACCTGAGCTCTTTTAAAGCTCAAACTTTCAGAGACTGTTTCAAGTCCTTGACAGTTCCGTATGCTAGAAGACTCATTTGTCTCCTTTGTGGATGTTCAGGGTCAGCGGCCACCACCGTCATTGCTTTTGGAGTCAAATTCTTCCGATTCAAAGGTGGGTAAAACACTTTAATGAATCTCGTGAGGCTGAAACAATGATTCGTTCCTCAATCTCGAGCCTCCTCTCTATATGCACCTTTGTTGTTCTTGTATACAATCCACGCCTATCAGAAGCTTTAACTTTGCTGGCTTTGTCGTTCCTTCCTTTGTGTCAAACGGGTTGCTTGGAGCCATTGGCTCATAAATTGTTTTCATGTTACCATACTCCCTGGCGTAGCAATCTTTAGCAATATAGCCAAATCTGCTGCAATAGTAACAAAAATCTGGGAGTCCTTCATATTTGAAAGAAACCCAAAGGCTTGGAGCTGTCTTCTTACGACGGTTAAAACCAGTTTTGGGTGACTCATTGACGAAATTGCGACCTTCATTCTTCAAATCTCTGACCAATTGAGACCCGTACCGGCATCAAAATCCAACTCCACAAGAACTGGAAAGTTGTCTGCAATCTTCAATGCCTTTTCCTTTTATAATATGGAATGTAATTGAGAGGCATTTTATGAACTCATACGACCCAGTACTTGCTCTAAGAAAAATCAATCTCCTCAATCGTTTGATCACTTGGCCACTCATTTAAGCATTAAAGACTGTCCATAACTGACCGAGGACCCTGTACTAGTGTTCTACCACTCTTAGCTTGTCATGTTCTGTTTCATAGACAAACAAGAAAGCATTCTATTCTTGCTCGTGTACCTGCAATTAACGTCTCAGGGGCCAACGCTTCGCCAGAGTGGCTCTTAGTGGCCCCATCTTGATAAAACTCTGTCCGTCACAGCTCTCCCAACCAACGATTGTTTTTTAACATGTTGGTTCGATATATCTACTGGTTCTTCTTGTAGATTAAGGAGTCGTTGACGACCCTCCTTATATGGCTTCCCAAATTAAATATAAACAAACTTCAACAGAATTGATACAGTGGAAAAACTGCTGTCCAAATTCCTTTCGTCAGATTGCGAGAATAAAACACGTGAATCTGCTTACAAGGAATAGAAATAGACAGGGAACAACAAGTAAAGCTTTGAATGGGTTGAAAGGGGAGAGAGAGAGAGAGAGAGGGAGAGAGCCAAAAAAGTGCTGTAGAAACTCCTACAATGAATTGAGGAGAGTTCAGGATTCTCGAATCTAGGGCAAGCAACTATTTAAGGTTTTTTTGCTCTCTCTCAACCAAACATTTGTTTAGCAAAAACCTGACAGTATCTGTCTTTGAAAGCGGCAGAGTTGGTTTAATGGTGTGCATTATAAACTGTCCGTCTGTCATTGACTATTATTCTGCAGGAAACGAGCTATTCTTGTTAGCCTTGAAATGGCACTCACATTCACAGCCACAGGGTGTCGTCCCTACGCTAGGTATCTTCACCTCTTGAGACACACCTTCTGCTATGGCAGCGCATGGTTTGGATTAGTGGAGTTTGAACTCTGAAAGTAATTGGGAATAGTCCGTGAGTGGCAAGAGAGTAATGAATGGGAAAACAACCAAATATTTGGCAAAGTGGCCAATGCTAGGGTCATAAACTTGCTGGGTTTTTGAAGACTTGAGCGGCCATAAATATATTTGTAAGCTATCAAAACTGTTTCAGGAGTAGCATGCTGGAGTTGAGTTGACCACGGCCAACATTTGACATGGGAAGCTCAACTGGAGCCCTGAAGGAAAAACACTGATGGCCAATGTTTTTTTCAGGAACATCAACAAAGGTGAATATTTTTCCATTACCTCACTGAATTATAGGATCCAAAGACTTTAATTTTTTTTTAAAAAAAGTTCTCATTATGCATTAGTCACTACTTTTGGGAGCAATGTGATGCAAGAAAGCGGGCTCTACCAAACTATGCTGAGGAAAAGAGAATTAAAGGCCAGCTTGTTTAAAAGTGTGAGCCATTTTTCTTTAAAAAAATAATTTTTCATTAACCTGAAAATTTTTTACGTTAATCATCTTTTTTTTTTGGATGGTTACTCCTATCCAAGAAATGCAATATGGAATTGTGGAAGGCCGTTCTGGACCTCTGGTTAAGCGGGTATTCTTTTAGGAAAAAAGGTGCTATGCATGTGTCTGAACTCTGAACCTTCCGGGAGATAAAAAAGGACAACTTTGTGAACAGTGCCAAAGAGTCCTCTACTTTGTACAACCCACCTGCCAAACTTATACTAAAAGAATAGTTCCTGCCTTGGAATTCAATGCAACCGAACAAACCAAATAGTCCTATCAACCCACCCAGAGTGTATAAATTTATTGAATCTTAATATTTATAATTTTTTTTTAAATAAATATAATCTAGGTCTCTCTTTTGAACCTGAATCCATTAGCTGTAACTATTATAGGTGTGATAAACGAAGAAAAGCTGCTATAGAGCTGAGGTGATATAATACCACTAGTTTTTCCTTAAAAGAATATTAATCCTTGAGTTAAGCAAGCCAATTGCAAAGAATGTATTCTTTCACCACTCTCCACTAATAAAATAGGTATAAATCAATGGCAATGGTTAAGACAGTACCTGAGGTGATTTTCGCCGATATTGCAGGACTTAGCTACTTTACAAGAAACAGACAAACCAGCCCATGTTCCTCTTCCTTCAGAATTAGGTAAAACAACAGTCAGAATATCAATATATAATTATACATATAACATTGAAAAAAACAAAAGGTAGATGAGAAAAAAATTGGGAAGAGTTAGCCCTGGTTATGCCCCAAAAGAACCCTAGAACTAAGCATTTTCATTTTCCCAATTTCCCATAATTGAAAAAAAGATGGCACAGTAAGTGGGGAGGGGAGGGTCCTGGGGGATACTGGCGGGTCTGAGGTAAAGGAACAGAAAAAAGTAAAAGAGTTAGTAGCAGTAAAAGCCCAAAACCGTACAAACTTCTGAGGAGGGCAGGCATTTGGGGTTCAGACACCAACTGTTGTTAAATAATAATAATAATAATCCACTACAGCTTTAGTTTATGGGTTTCAGAAGTGTTTGTCAGAGACAAGAGCTGCCAACTTTGGCAGCTTATCTGCAGGACCGGAAAGCAACTGAGAGGTGCAGTCATAATATGAGCAACTGCTCTCTTTCTCCCTCAGGATGTCAGGGGAGATGGCAGCATTATAATCAGAAGCATTAGTTTTATCCATGAACAGAAGATTCTGCCAGGAAATGGTCCCTGAAATAAATATACCTACTCTACACAGTCTACATCAGCAGCAGCAGCTCTCAAGTAATAAGTAAATGGCCAATCCACCAACACACTTACTGAGATAGTAAAGCTGTTTCCGTCTCTCTTGTTCATGACTGTTTGGGTCTAGATAACTGCTTTTTCTTCTCCACCAACCTTTCTTATTAGCTTTGCTTTCAAAACAGTTTTCATCTTCTTGAATGATGAGTGGAAGAAGCAGATTTCCTTTTACTGCATCTCAGTGGCAAGAGCTTGAACACCAAGCTCTAGTCTTCAAGTACATGGTCTCAGGCATCCCTATACCGCCTGATCTCCTCTTCACCATCAAGAGAAGCTGCTTGGACTCTTCACTTTCTTCAAGGCTATTCTCTTGCCAGCCTCAACATGGTAAAGCCCCCAAGCTACACCCACTTTAACTTTTCTAATGAAATTTCGGTTTTTGGTTTTTCTTTAGCTGTTTTTCCCGCTTTTGGATCTTTAACAATGAGGTTCCTGTTGTACTTGGCAGTTGGATGGAATTGTTTCCAGATGGGATTGGGGAGAAAAGTTGACCCAGAGCCAGGGAGGTGTAGGAGAACAGATGGAAAGAAATGGAGATGCTCGAAAGAAGCTTACCCAGATTCAAAGTACTGTGAAAGACACATGCATAGAGGCAAAAACCGTTCAAGAAAGCCTGTGGAAGTTACTACTGCAACAATGGCAAACCCTTCAACAGCAACCCCAAACATCTCATCAATCACCAAGACTCACTCTTCTTTATCTTCTCTTTCTTCCATGTCCTTGCCCTCTGAGTCCCAGCAGCACCACCAACTTCTTTACCCTGCTTATCATTCTCAGGTCAGTCATCCCTTTTTGTATCCCCATGCACCAAGACCTGGGGCTGGCCTGTCACCTGAAGAAAACACCACCCACTGTCTCTTGGACTCTGGCTCTTACTCCCAGACAAACATAGATTACAGGTTCGGTTACAATGGACCTTGAAATTTCTTTTACTGTACTTGTTTTGATGTTTCTACTGCTACTATTTACTAATGAGTTTTGTTTGTTGTGGTTTTTATGAAGGAGAAACAGTTATGTTTATGGGCTGAAAGAAGAGGTGGATGAGCATGCTTTTTTCTCCGAGCCTTCTGGGACAATGAGGAGCTTCTCAGGTTCATCTGTGGATGATTCATGGCAGCTTGCACCATTAACAATGAGCTCATCTTCCTCAAAGCAGAGGAGCTGCTCTGGCTTACAGAGTGAGTACTCTTACTTGCAGCTTCAAACCCTCACTGATCACAACTCAAAACAAAACAAGCAGGATGATGATAATGATGATGAGCATCGTTACATCAAATGTGGAAGGCGTAACGAATTGGAGAAAGGAGAACCCCAAAAGACAGTCCATCGATTCTTTGATGAATGGCCACCGAAACATAGGGATTCCTGGCTTGATTTGGATGATAAATCATCAAACAGCTCATCAGTTTCCACAACCAGGCTCTCCATATCCATCCCTTCCACTTCACATGAATTTTCCATTTTCAATTCTCGATCTCACAACGGTATTATAGATTTTAACTTTATGCTGGTTCTTTTGCTCGAAGCCACTCGTTTACCTAATTTAAGAGTCTCAGAACCTCTTTTTTTTTTTTTGCAGATGGTTGAGTATCCAATGGTAGGTTTCAGCATTAGCGGCCAAGAATGTACTTAGTGGGGGTCACTTCTTTCTGTGAATTCTGACTTGTTTAATTAGTCTTTCCTTTATTTATTTCTTCCTTTTCTTTTGCCTTTTGTTTTTTATTGCAAAATTTGGTGAAATTGGGTTTTGTGTTTTTTTTAATGAAGGATCCAATGACTTCTATCTTACTGATTCCTGTTCTTTTTCCTACTGCAAATGTATAGTTCATAAATGCTAAGACATGAATGGCTCCTCAAAACATTATTTGCCGGTACCTAACAGTGGGGGGTATGTTGCTTTTAATTTCAAGCACTTAAACTCAACCTCCTGCTGTTTATTGTAATAATAGTCGGGGGACCCTATGTTCCCAGGATTTGATAATTTGTCGCTTCTGAGTTCACCTAACTTCAGTCTTGGAAGTTTTGGCGAAGCCAAATGGTCCCTTGGAAGATATCTGCATAACTGCTTTCTACATTTCTGCCCTTGTTTTGGGAGAAAATTATATATTTTCCCTTATTGTTTTCATTATTATACAATAAAGACAATGGTTTTTCTTTCTTTATTTTTGGTTAAAGCAAGGTAATTATCTCTTATGGTACTAAGAAAAGAAGACAAAAACATCATTTGTATGGTCCATAATAATTGAGAACTTCGCCAGCATAAATTATAGTTAAGATGAGGTCTATGCTTTTCTCTTAAATTCATTTTCCAAATTTCAAACTATATTTTTTATCATCTAAGTTGAGAGCTGTGGCAACTGCCGAGGAATTTCTCTCGCTCGATTACTTTTAGGCTTTTCGAAAAATATATTCCACTATTAAAAACAGGAAAAAGCATCTTCCAATTCCATACATGTTTGGTTTCAGAGATGCAGGTCAGCCACTTTTTACCATGTTCCATCTCCTACTTTGCCATAACTATACATACAAACTTCAGTGTACCACTAAGCCTTTTGTTACCATCTCCTTCAATTCCGTACATGGAAGTCTACGTTCTCGGGTTCAAATCTCGCATAGGCTTAGAGTTTTAAGTCTCGAATCCGTGACACATACCTGTAGTACTAACTCATTACATACTGCAGTATGTAATGTACCCATAATAACCGGAAGTTTCCCACAGTGTCTACTTGTGATATGCTTTTTTTAACTAAAAGCAAAAAAAAAGAAATCGACGTTTACCATTGTTAACGCAAAAGCAGGCTTCCAGGCCAGTTTAGATTTGTTCATTATCTATGTTTCATCAGAGGAATTTTGTTGAAGTCATGGGTATTTTACTATAAGCTATAACTTCTGGTCTTGGGGGGAGTTACTGTAATACATTTCGTTTGATATGGCTAAAGCAATGTAGAAAATCTTGGGCTGTAGTAGACATTGTCAATGAATTGATTAAATCAGGCAACAAGAAAACTGGTTGGTCAATGAATGAAAGGGAATTGTGTGCGGTAAAAAAAAGAAGACAGGAGCCCCCCCCCCCCCAAGCCAAGCAGTAAGGGAGCAGTTGAGGTGAGGTCAGGTGGTCAGGTTTCAGTCAGATTGGGTCAGGTTAAAGCTTTGGCATAAAAAAGGACTTACTTACCCCCCGCCTGCTGCACTGCTCCTCTGCAGGTTCTGGTGGGTGGGTAAGTAAGTGGGTTGCTTTGGTTTACTTAAAAGCCTTTACCCATCAGCAGCATCAGCTCAACAGTGCGCAGTGGGCACTTATCTATCAGCAACCGAAGCCTCAAGCTGAAGGGACACTTTTAATACCCCCCCCCCCACCCGTTCCCAGTTCCCACACGCACGTACACACCCCCGTCCCATCTGACTTTCTGTCAGACTCTTACAAATATCTCACAGGCTTTAAAGCCTTTCATCTTACATTTTTATACTCCACTTAAAAAAGGGGGGGAAACCTCCAACGATGTCGTTTCAAACGTAAACTAATTAACTAATAGTAGCAAAGTTGAGCCGTCTGTAAAATTTTTGTTAGTCGGACTGAACGACTGAAACCGACACTATTCGTTCCATTCGTTTCCGCTCGTTCAGTTATTGTTATGATGGTTCGATTATTTTTTATTTAATTGTATTTAATCAATCGATCTGTAATTTTTAATTTTTAAATTTGATTGATCAAAAATTTAATATTTAATTAAAAATAAAATAGTTCTTCAAATTTAATTATTTATCAAATAATTTAATAAATTATGTATTATTTATAGAATTAATTTTATCTAATTTTTAAAATTTATTTATTTAAAGTTAACTTTCATATCTTTCAAAATAAAGATTTATCCAACTGCAACAAATATATATATATATATATTTTTTTTCTATTCATACTTCAAATATGATTTATATCAAACATAATCTATTGCAAATTAATCAAGAAATATATCTTTTTTTTTTTAAATTTTCAAATATAATTTTTTATCTTGATAAATTTTCTTATAGTTTTATATTATTAGCTTTTTATTTTCCTTTTAAATTTTGAAACACACCGTATCAATTGTTATATCGCTTTTAAATTCAACAAATAATTATCAATTTAAAAGTCAATTTACTTTCCCTATAAATAGTGTGTCTTACGATTTTCGTCCTTTTTTAAATTTGCAACTTTCCTATAGTACGTTTTCAATTTCATTTTGTTTTTGACACGTATCTGCTAACCATTTTTCACGTTCTATTCTGTTTGATTTGATGATCATAGCCATCTGTATTTCAGTTAAACGTATCGATTCTTTACTCCACGTTCGATCACGAATAGGATTTGCTATTTTAGTTGGCCGCTTTTTTCCCACTTTGTTTTCTGTTTTTATTCACTCAGTTCAGTTCTTGCTCTTTGTTTCATACACCCAGATTGCTAATATTAAACATCGAGTAATCATTTTATTTTCTTCTTTGAAGATTTTTTTTTTTTTTATCATCTTCAATTAATGGAACGACTGGATAACAAAACCAATGCCCCCAGGAAGGTTTGTTCCTTCCAACAGCTTTATCTTAATATCCATGATTGAACTTCAATGGTTGGTTATTTTTCTATCTGTACTTTCTGACGATTTTTCCTTTTTTTTTGTTGGGGGGGTACCCAGATGAGATTTGCACCGAAAGCTCCTCCTCTCCGAGCACCGAAGCTCGAGGTTAAAACGTATATATCATTTGGTACTTGGAATTGCAACGCTGGGCGCCTGTTTCTTGACTTTGAAACTTAGTTTTTAATCTGTATGTATGTATTTTTTTTTCTTTGGTTGTTTATGTGGTTCCAGTGAAGTGGTCGAAGACAATGATGCTGTTCAGGCCAGGGATTTGCTGCAACGTTTAAATGTACATATGTTTGCCATTTTCTTCATGTTTATCTAGCATTGATATTATTTGTTATGTTGTTTTCATTTGATCTTTTTTCTTTCTTTTCTCAACAGCAAACTTCTGCAAAGACAAAGCCTAAAGTTGAAAAGAAAGGTAAATTCTTTATTCTAGAAGGATGTCATTTTAGTTCCGGTTTTTGGTTTTTCAGCCTTCATTCGTATTCTTTATATGGTGCTAAAAATAAATAAACAAATAAATCATCACCTAAAATTCCTATAGATAGAACAATGCTAGTCCATGAGACTGCATTTCATTGAGAAAACTTGATCTTGTTTATGCAGTTAATAGTTGCATGATCGCATTAGTGCAAGAACATCTTTCAGGCATAGTTGTGCCTCATTGTTCTTCAACATTTTTTGCCTATCATGTGCTATGAAATCTGATGCAACCAGCACCTTAAATAGAGGCCAGATTAATAAAAACATCTCTACTCTAATCATTGCATTTAGACTTAAAAAACTTTGGTTGATCAGTTGCTTTAGTTTAATGGTAGATACGCTCTGCAAGCTGTATTAAAAGAACTGGAATTTGGAAAGATTACATGCATTCCCTACAAGTTGAAAATATTACTGGGTTTTACAATATAAATGTGAGTTCTTAACTCACTTTTCTTGACATGCAGTTTCATCTTCACAAGTTGCATTTGGTTATGGAGGAGCATCAGCTTCAATAAAATCATTTGGTCTTCCCAAAGGTGCAAGTCGTGGTAGCAGAGAAACTTTTAATGGTATGCTATCCTTATATAAGCTGTCTCGCTAGTGATTGGGATTCCTTTCAGTCTGATATGTAGTGTTGATGTTTCTGTAGGTGGTGTTCATACTCCAGGTTTGAGAGAGGAGAAAGAATACAAAGAACCATGGGTATGTAAGCCTATTTTACTTGCGCATGGGTAAAAGTGTCGGATGTAGGAGTGTGTTCGACATGTATTTTAATTTTTTCTAACTCTGAAAGATTTTTGAAAGATTATATCCTCATATTCATATCCGATATACGTCAGACACGGATACTTAAGAAAAAAATGAAGATTGGGAATTACGTAGAGATAAAGTTTGGATTATTAATGCAAACAATGATGACTCGGCCTGTTTACTGGTTTTCTATTTCTCCATTGATCGCTCCCTCTCTGATTGTATGCTATATTTGGCTTAACGGTTTTTCTTTGTTTGGATGCTTCTGCAGGATTATTACAGTTATTATCCTGTAACCCTTCCTATGAGGAGACCATATTCAGGAAATCCAGGTATGTGGTGAGCTTCATTTTAAGAGCAAAAAGAAATACCTACATTGTAAATATAGACCACATTGTAGTACTGACAGTGGCCTTAGCCAACTCGGAATGTACCATCCATTTTCATTCACCTAACCGGCTGATATCCTATGGATGGTTTGCTTGAAAGTTCAAACATCTTTACATCTTCTAGGTTGAAATTTGAGTAGCTTATATTAAATTTACAACTACAGCGGTTCTTGATGAGGAGGAGTTCGCTTCAAAGAATGTAAATTCTGATGAAACTTCGATGAAGCCAGCAGTACAGCTTGATCTAATGGTTAGTATCATAACAACTGAATCAAATATTAAGTTGTGCCTAGTTTCTTTATGCTGATACTCGCTAACGGTTGGCAACCAGGAGGAGAATTTGGAAGCAAGCATGTTCTTTATTCAGTTGCCACCAATTTTACCTTCGATAAAGCAAACAGGAAGCTCAGCTGGGCATGAGGTTGATAGTAGATCAAAGCAAGCTGTGGGTGTAGGTTCTGTAAAGAAGAAATGTGGCTTAGATGAGTTACCTGCAGGTCACATGGGTAAAATGCTAGTGTTTAAAAGTGGTGCTGTCAAGTTGAACTTGGGGGATGTCCTTTATGATGTGAGTAACTTAACATTGTAAGAAAAACAACCTTGTCATGTTAACAAGGTTTTACTTAAAACTCGTAGATAGGATGCTTAAGGGGCTCTTCTCTTGTATAATTTTCGATTATGTTTTAAACTCAGATATTTGATGTTAATGATGGTTTCTCTGACTTATAATGTGTTTCAGATTACAGCATGATAAACTTTTGTTGGTTTACTATTCTGAACTTTTTTGTCCCGAATTGATGCAGGTTACTCCAGGTTCGAATAACGTGTTCGCCCAGGATGTTGTGGCTGTTAATACTACAGAGAAGCATTGTTGTGTTGTTGGGGAGCTTAACAAGCGTGCTGTTTTAACTCCAGATGTAAATTCTGTTTTTAATAGTTTGGCTGATCGTTGATGGTTTTTGCTCCTTCGTATTCGGTTAGTAGTTTGCACAAGAAGAAATTGAGAAAACAAAATTATTTGGTTATTGTTTCTTATTGATTCTTCAGGGAAAAAAAAAATGATACTCAGTCGAGGTCTGAGGTTCCAAATCCAGCTTAATTGCTGACACATAAATAAACTACTGAATCAATCAGTTTGCCACAAAATGAATATTCTTCAATCTGAGTTTTCAGGTATAGCTTCTCGGCAATCAGTTATTAAAATGTCTTTGGCGCTTAGAGTTAATGAAGAATTACTTCCAACGAGTAAAACAACTGACTAATATAATGAGCAAATCATGTCATAGTATCATTTTATTACATTACTCTTACAGAAATGCAACATGCAGTCGGTAATTCTTGTCCCGTTCAAACTCATTTTATTTCCAAAATGCGAACCCGCCATACTCGACATGTTAGCCTAGCTTTGCCAGCTAGATTTAGTGTAAGATTATTTGTCCTCCATGCTTTGGTTGAAGAGTCATAACAGTGCATGGGGCATGCGAGCGTGAAGGTGAAAGCTCGAATGAGAAATGTTGTAGAATCATAGCCAAAGCTACCTTGCTTCACGCATACCCCAACCAAAGGGGAAAATTTGTTAATCTTGATCAAACAAAGAAAAAAAAATGCTGCAAATTAATGCAGAACAGAACAGAACAAGGTTCATATTGCACCAGAAAAACAACATTCTCAATTTTTCTTTCTTAGTATGTTCTTGTACATGTATAACAAAACAGCTGTAGGTGTAGTTGTTGATACATGTCCCTTAGGATTAAGCAAGTTTACCAATTCTAGATTTTACTACCTAACAAGATACAAAATGATAGGTTCTGGTGCATCATGCTGACAGCATGCAAGTGCGCTGTCAAACTACCAAATATGGTCATATTACAAAAAATTCTACTATTCCTAGAGTACCTAGGAAAAATCTCAATTTCTTAACAAAATGCCAGTTGATCTTCGGATGCCTTTGAAACTCCTTTAGAAAATCTTGCTGGTTTGAACTCTTCAGCATCGTCGCCCCAAAGTCCCGTACTTACGAGCCGGATGGGCAGTGTTATATCGACTCCAGCTGGAACAGAGATTTTTTTAATCTTGGCCTCTTTGTTGGTATGTTGATATAGAGCTATGACAAAAGGGTACAACCTCAGTACCTCGTAAAGTATCGTTGTTACCTACAAGAAAATTTCAATTTGATCAACAATCATTGCTTCTGCTGCATTATGACTCGGTGGATACTCACAATCTTAAGGTGGCTTATAGCTTTGAAATCGGGCTCATTCCCTCAAACCTTTAGGACTTCCTCTATTGCCTTTTCTTGCCACTCTGGATGCAAAGCTAAGACTATCATTGCCCATGTTAGCAAGCTCGCCGTCATTTCTTGGCCGGCAAGGTAGAACTGTTTGCATTCCTCTATTATATCTTCAATTGTCATCCCTCCTTCTGCTTCATTTTCGTTTTCTAGCACAGCAAATTGGTTATTACGTTGCAAGAGCAGGCCCAGCAAGTCAGCGGCCCTCGCTTGTCCCATCCTCATTCCATGCTCTTTCCTTTGGATTATATTTCTTAGGATTGATGTGATGTCTTTGTTCAATTTCTTTCTCCCCTGAGTCTTTTTTAGAACAAATCTGTAAATAGCAACAGATTAGAAGTTGTATCACATAATATTTATTAAATATCACAAGTGAATGGAAATGCACCTGAAACCTGGAATGTACAATGATTGCATTGATTCAAGAGTCAATGATATTAGCCTTTTTTGGAGTTGGAAGATTTTCTTCCCTTCTTCATAGCTGCTTCCAAATTCTGTCCTGGAAATAGCATCAGCAGTAAGCTTTTGAAGCTCAGGCCAGACATCAATCTTGCAACTTGATTACGAAGTAGCAATTTCCTTCCACTGCTCTATCACCTGTTTACAACTGACTGAGAATATTGGAACCATCCCCTGACAGAGCAATTCAGGAAACAGTAAGAATGTCCAACTGAAATAGAGGGTTTGAGAACAACCCAATTACCAAATCCTGTTCTTAAGCCTGCCTGGCCTCAAACAAATAAATAAATATATATATATATATATATGTTGAAGTAATTGAGTTGAAATATGGTGAAAAACAAGGGCTGCCTGAATGAAACCTTGGGTTTCTCAAGGGTGAAAGGCAGGGTTGATCAACCTTCTGCGTTTAGACCAGTGCTCGCCCTCGAGAGTTGTGAGCCTTCTGACAGAATGAGAACAAGAGGATTTAATGGTGGCTTTTGGAAGTGACCTTGCTTGTTGGCCAGCAACTCCTTCATCAATTCTGGATCATTTATGATTAGCCTTGGTCTTGTTCCTGCCCAATAAAATGATATCTTCCCTGCATAAAAATAGAGGGAAAAAAAAGTTAGAAAAACTTGATTCTAACACTTGAATTGGCTACTTGGTGAAATTTCTGGAATCTGCAAAGAATTTGACATTATTTCTTGATTAACTAAACATGATCACTATTAAAACTTCTATTAACAGTGGGTAAAGAGAGATTAAATAGCTTATGACCTGCCATATTTCTGAACATTATCAAGTGTAAAGGGATCACCACGTGGAACAATCTGGTGACTTAGATTAATAGGCTTGGACCATGCTTTAGTTATCTGCTCTCTAAACGCTTTCATGTCCCCAACCAGCAGATTATAAGCTCTGCCTCTGATTCTTTGCTGCTTTAATAGCCTTTCCTGCCATTTGGGTTTCAACCAAATGGAATGCGAAAGTCTTGCAACCCCATACAGGAGGATGAAAACCAATGAAGTGGTTATTAAAACAAAGCAATCCATCCAAAAGTTAGCCAAGCACTCTGTTTTAAGTGAATTTCAGTATCTGATGAGACTTCTTGAAACCTTGTAGGGCTTAATTTTCTAAAACTTAAGGAATATATATATATATATATATATGTATGTATGTATGTATACAGCTGTTCTGTGGCATTATCTGCTTGATATATTTGACTTCAAACTTCATCTCTTGTAGGAAAAAAAACGGAAATGTCAAAGATTTAATAACTTTTATATTGCCACTAAATAAATCGTCTGTAAGACCTTGAGTCATTGACCATTTTAACTTGGAGAAGAAGGTAAGACAAGTGTATTCCTCTAGTCTTTATTTATTTGTTTCGAATCTTTTGTAGCTTGAAAAATTGACCAAACTGGTGTCAATGATATGTTTTTTTTTCTATCGAGCAAAACTAATTCATTTGGTTAGCGTCTTCTAGGTTGTTTTGGATACCAAGAGACAAGATACCCTTAACTAGATGCGTGGAGACCAGGTTCTCTAGGCCAAATATTTTATAAGTGACAACTGAATTTGAATTTCTAACTTGAGTTTTATTATTGTTATAAGAATAAGAATTGAGTTTAAATTTATTTGCATTTGTTACACTTCTATTGGGTTCCAACAGCAAAGGTTACTTCTGACAAACTAACATTAAACAAATCCGAACTCCTATGGGCTTGTTCATTCGTAGATGGGCTTTCGAACGTTTTTCGTAAGAGCTCCATCTCTTAGTCTCAGATTCCTTGGGTCTCCCATCTCCATTCCTTCTGCTCGACAAAAAACCCAAAATATGGCCCTCAAAGAAGAGGAATAATAAAGTAGTTTCAAGGAGACTATTAAACCTTTCTTTACCGACTTGCCGCTTACCAATCTACGCCAATAAAATGTGAGATAAAGAAAAAGGAAAGGCTTTCCGAAGAAGTCAGCCATTTTCAGTAAATACAGATGCAAATATACAAGGAAGAGAAGTTTAACAGAAAAATCATCATAAAATGCTTTAAAAATTCAATAAGTGTAGAATAATAACAAAAGTTATAGTCTACTCTACGACTTAAATTATTAACAAAAATATATATCGTCATAAGAAGTAAAGTAGAAAAAAAAAACAACTAAAAACAAATTCCAGGAAACAAAAGGTTTCAAAGATAAGACATGCAGGAATTTTTGTTTGAGCTTGTACATTGTTATTTTCTGCTTAAAGCATCGATA
This sequence comes from Adansonia grandidieri, assembly GCA_038382065.1. Taxonomy (NCBI): domain Eukaryota; kingdom Viridiplantae; phylum Streptophyta; class Magnoliopsida; order Malvales; family Malvaceae; genus Adansonia; species Adansonia grandidieri. The sequence goes on along the minus strand of JBBYHK010000018.1, from coordinate 3,394,344 downwards.
GAATTAAACTTGTGTTCATAGGTAGCATCAGATTAGATCTTTATTTAAACAAAAATTATTTTTTTATTTAAATCTTATTTAGGCTTAAAATTATCTTTTATAAATTAAATAATAATTTAAGTCACATCCATTTAGATTATTAAAACTTGATCTTCAATCTGAATTAGATCTATCGATATGGATAAATAATAATATAAGAGATAATTAATTGTGTGTTGTTCAAGTAATCCATGAGAAACCAGAGGATTAATAGTCAGTTTCTATAATTGGCAATTTGCTAAGATTGATAAAGAGATGTGAGTACAATAATCTCTAGCTAAGCTAGCCTTCAACTTTCCTACACCAATTGGTAGCTGAAAATGGATTTTGCCCGTTACCTCATAATGATGCTATAAAGACCTCACTTTTTTTTTATTGGTGAATTTCCCACTACAAAGAAATGAGTTTTTATCTCTTTCCGATTTGGACGTTTGCCCAGCCGAATGTATATTGCCTTTTAGTTGTACGTTGGTTCTCCATTCATCTACGGTGCTTGAATTTGATTTGTTCATAAACACTAGCTAGGCTGCTGGCTTACCGGCTTGAGGAAAAAAAAAAGGACAACAGTAACATTATATTTATTTAAAGATGGAATTATATATTTAATTTATATTAATTAAGTTTAAATAATTTTTTAAAATTAATTTATTTAATTCAATTTAAATTATTATTTATTAATAAAAAATTATTTAAATTAAATTATAAAAATATTTGCTTCTATAAACCACTGCCAGGCTTAAGAGCTACTATTTTCCATTTGAAGTTGACGTCAATGCAAACTAACCATCCTACACCCAATCGCAGCCTTGGACCCCATATAATTAAATGAATTCATGGATGCAACTTGGAACTTGAAAGTCTTTAAGAAATTTTTTCCATGTACAATCACATCGTTGCAGTGAGGACTGTCACTTTCTCTAAGTGCAACGCACAAAGATATATATATATATATATTCCTTGCAAACCACGGTCATAACGAATTGAAAGCTAAATGAAGCATGATCCACGGTGTGATTTGAAGTCACTGAAATTTAGGACGCAAATGAAAATAATTGAAGATACTGTACAATATTGTATTATATATTAAGATTAATTAATATATTATTTATAATAATATTACTATATTAAATATAATAATAATAAATTTATCGTATTAAATACATTAAATTAAAAAAATATTATTATATATAATAAGTTTAAAATAAGCAAAATCTTTATATAAATTAGGGTCGGTGAATGACAAAACTTACTGCAAAAACTTACGGTAGAATTCTACTCGGACCATTTATCTAATTATGGTGGGCTTTTTTTTTTTTTTTAATAATGAGAGGAAGTACTGCAAATAAGGGAATGGAATGTTGTCGAAAGATGAAAGGAAAAAAGATTCGAGCATACCTTACAGCATTAAATGTAGTGCCAAATTGTGATTTATAAGGTGAAAGAATTAAAGAAACGGTGAATTAAGGCTGAGTAATGCTGAAAAGAGGCCGAAAGAATTGCTGCAAGAAAGTTCGAGAATTGCAAAAAGAGGGTTTCAAAGGAAAAGTTTGCCTCAATACCAAACGTCTAAATCAAACAATAATTTTAATGGCAGACATGACGGGACCAGCTTCTGCCCCACAAATTGAAATTGGTGTTGCCCTTAAAATTAGGGCGCCTCACCCCCAATCTAGTAGTCCAAGATTCCGAGCTTACTGTCCCCGTAGACGATATTTGAAATTTTCTTTTACAACGAAACCTGATTTTTGTCTCACTGACTCCTTAAATGCAAGTTTGTCGATAAATATCAGTCCAAGTATTAATTTTTAGTAGCTAATCTAATATTTTTGCACCCCGTTAATATCTTACAAGACAAATACTAAGTTATAGATTTCCTTTTGAGGACAATAAATGGGCATACGAGATAAATTATAGTATGGATGTTTAATTATAACTTTTAAAAATAGATTAAAAATTATTAATGCTATTTAAATGAGATGAACGTATTAAAAATTCATCATATATTTTACTTATTGTTAATTAATTTTTTTAAAAATTAATATATTTTGAATGAAATAACTTATTTATATTGCAATTTTTGTATTAGCATAATTAAATTTCTGAGATTAATATTAACAATAGGTAAGTCAAAAAAGAAGTCAAAGTTAAACTTGTGACCAAAATACACGTGGGAGTGTCACCAGATTTTTAGCCATGCTCTAGGGGAGGGAATAGCTGGTTATTGTGGTGTACCTCATTTTAACTTTTTTTAAACATAAAAGCATGGAGTAGGGAGCAAATGGAAATGCGAAAAACGATTTCGAGAAGATCAGGTGTGGGGGTCCACTCGTTAACAGGTGAAATAGATCCACTTGTCGCCTGTTGGTCCAATTGATTATCTGATTTAATAAAGGAACAGAAAATCGCATATTGCAGTACAACTATACCGATTAAAACATAGACAGGTCCTGGAAGGTAATTTTGTCCTAATATTAATTCCTAAAATATATCTAAAACTAAAATATTTCATATACTTCTGGAAAGGGAAAGGAAGAGATGATGAAAGAGACAATAGAGAAAAACATCCAGTTTTGCTTATTTTGCAAAAATAATTTATAATATATAAAAGAATTCGCTTGACTAATATCTTTGAAAAAAAATTATATTTAATTTATTATTTTTATTAAATTAAAAAATTCATTTTAAATTCTTAATTAATATCATTAAACATAAATTAACGTTTTTCTATATGAAAAAGAGACCAAGTGAACAAAATATTCTCTAAGAGGTCATCCGATTTCTTAGCTGTATTTGGACGCGAATTGTGTATACATAATTTAACCTTTTTCATTTGTCTTTTTTTAGTAGTACTAAAAATTAAATTTCAAAGTGCACGTTTCTTTATACAATTTTACTTAATCATCTTGATCATTAGTTATTTTTCATATAAATATTTATAAAAACTTATTTTTAATTAAAATAAACGTAAAATTTATTAAAATTATTGTAAAATATACAAGCATATGAATTGTAATCTCACATTTCTTAAATTTTAAATTTTTTTGTAATTTTTTTATTTATTAACATTTTGTTTTAGATTAAATGTAATCGTTATATAATAAGAGATATTTTTAAATTTTGTCCAAATTTTTTTTTTTCAAATAATTTTAAAGTCATATCGCCTCGCGTAGCTTTTATATGGATAATTGTGGAAAAAAAATTTTGAAGGAACATATGCTGTAGTACATAAATAGGCAGACATATCACAAAAATTTCTATTATAAACATATAAACTTGTACCATTGGTTTTGCCTATATATGTGAGGTTGCCAACAAAATCAAATAATAATAATAATAATAATAATAAT
>JBBYHK010000018.1:3322979-3334243 GCA_038382065.1 Adansonia grandidieri | reverse complement strand
TTGTTGTTGTTGTACAATGAAATCACAAAATTAAATACAAAATTCATTTAAATAGTAATTTTAAAAAACAAAGATATTTTTGTTTATCCCAATTCTTTTCTAATTTTTAAAAATTATACGATGATATTCTTGATAAAATTTATTTTTAATCCGGTGATTATATATCCAAAGTATTTATTTTCAATAAAACTTTTAAATTCTATAAAATAAAATTAATAAATATTTTTTAAATATATTTAAAAATAAAAAATATAATAACTTTTAATTTATAAAAAAATTTCATCAACAACACATCAAAATAGATTCATATATCTATTGATTTTTGTCACTAATCAACTCCATATTAAAAAAAATTAAAATAAAATGAAAATGACATTCAAATTGTTCTCTCACAAATATTAAAATAACACCAAAAATAATCAACATCAAACTCTACTTTTTTACTATAATAATAATAATAATAATAATAATTTAAAATATAGAAATCTCCACATACCAAGACAAAAAATTAATGTTGTAAAGTTGTTTGAAGATATCTCGTCGAATTGTGGGACCATTCATCAAAAGATTACAGATTTCCATCATTGTTCAAATGCCACGTGTCCGATAATGAACCCACTCGTAAATCACTCGTCGAGTCATCATCCCCGGGTCTGAACAAATTACATAAAGCAATCCCATCCCCATTAAATCCCCAAAAGTAAAAAAGCCAGTGGATATATCAAACCCGATATTATTTTTAATTGTATTATGTTTATGGTAATAGTTAGTTTAATAAATATAATTAATGAATAACTTTTTAAATAATAAAAAATTTTATAATTATATTTTATTGTTAATATTTTTTAAAAAATTTTAAATAATATTGGTGATTTGATTAACAATAAGTCAATCAATATTTTTATAATAATATAAATTATTACAATCGATTAAATTAAATATTAATAATAAAAAATAAAAAATAAAAAATTATAAAATTATAAAATTAATATTACATTTATCATATCCACTTAAATTTAAGGTTTATATTTAAAGAATTAATGGAACTAGAAATATTTAGACAGGAAGGTTGTCCGACCATGACTGTCAAACCTACATATATTCTCTCTCTCTCTCTCTCTTTCTCTCTAAAAGCTCCCATAATTCAGAAAACCTTTTTTCTTTTTTTTTTTGAGATTCGATTTAATCGGCGATCTTTCCCCTCTGGTCCTTGAGAATCCCTCGTCTCTTTGCCAGACTATAATGCTTCAGATTTTCAAGGTAAATATATAAATAAAGGTTTTATTAATCAATGAGAGAGTAATTTTTAAGTTTAAGTTAATATATTATTTATAATAATATTATTATATTAAATATTAAATGTAATAATAATAATTTTTGCAAACATGTTCTGTCTTTGTTTCCCTTGTATACTTAAATTAATGATTTTTTTTTCTGAGTTCATTATTTTTCTTTCTTTCTTACAAGACTTCGATTTTACCATCTTATTGTTTTTGTTTTTAATACTGTCTTCTTCTTTTTTTTTTTTTTTTGGTTTTCAAACTGGGAATTTTGGGGAGTTTAAGAAAGTTTCATTCTTTCCTTTCAAAAAAAAAAAGATGTTCTTCTTCCCAAATACCTGATGGGTTTATGCTTTACTGTAACTTGAAGTTCTTTTTTCTTCTGTTGGTTTTTGAATTCCCTTTCTTTTTCCCTGAATGTGAAGCAAATCTAGTTCTTTGTGTTTAGTTTAATTTTTTTTATAAATAAAAGATATAAACATTTCTATTGCTTTGTTTTTTTATTTTTATTGATATTTCTGATTTTCATTTTTGTTGAAAAAAATATATATTACTATATGTTTAATTTTCTTTTTTCTTTCTTTTTTTGGTCTTTTGAAACTCTGTGTTTTAGCTGGGTATTTTCTGAGTACATTAAAAAAGGTGCCCTTTTTTGGAAAATAGAATCTGCTTTTTTCACATCTCATCATAAATATTAAAATAATAATAGCAAACAATAATATTAAAATAATGATATTATTTTTCATGTTTGTTTAACTGATCCTTTTGTGTTAAAAAGTAGAACCTATGGAGGTCATGATTTCCTTTTTTCTTACAGCAGGCCTTTTGTCTCTTTTGCTTGAAAAAATTGCCTCAAACAATTCCAACACCTTCTTCATGTTCAGAATATGATTATGGTTATTTAATATAAAAAAATAATAAATTATTAGTTTTTTTTATTTTTATGTGTAACACATTTAACAACTGTTGTCTTATCTTCAGGACTGGTTTTGAATCTGATAGAACTCTGAGAAAAAAAGAAAAAAGAAAAAAAAAATGGAGGGTGAAACATTATCAGGGCGTGGCGATGGTGGAACTCAGATTGATAGCAAGGTGGTGCAGACATTTCAAAACAGCTTTGTTCAAGTTCAGAACATCTTGGACCAGAATAGGCTGCTGATCAATGAGATAAACCAGAACCATGAGTCCAAGATCCCTGATAACTTGAGCAGGAATGTTGGTTTAATCAGGGAGCTCAACAACAACATTAGAAGAGTGGTTGATCTTTATGGTGATCTTTCAAGTTCCTTCACCAAATCCGTGGATGCTTCATCTGAAGGGGATTCAAGTGGTGGTATGAAACCAGACGACAAAGCTGGTCAGAAGAGAAACAGGCCTGCTTGATTCCATTAGACACAAAACTTTGGGGTTTTTTTTTTAGCAATTCTTTTGCATGGTAGCAACTGGCAAATGAAGAACTTGAAGCACAGAAAAATGGTCGGATTCTGTAACTCTCCCCCTTTGTATCAGTGATGAATCTGTCTTCAGTTTTCAAACTTAGTGCTCACATTTGTTAGAGAAAAATAATCAGTCTAAAATTTCTTCTATTAATTGCATTGTTAACTCCTTTGTAAACCCAAGATCTAATTGAAAATGAAGCACGTCTTGGTTTTCATTTCCAACTTTGCTGCTGTTTTTGGATCCTTTGGTAATGGATCATAAAGATTACCACCTTTAAAATTAAACCTTCTCTTTCTCTTTTTAAACGTTTTAAATGTTAATTTTTAGTTGTTGCTGATTAAAAAAAAGGCCCAAGGGCTTCATCAGTTTATCCCAATTACCTTTTCTCTTCGACAAAAAGGCTGATAGATCTGTAAGGGATCTTTTTCAGAGTGTTTTACCATGAAAATTGAAGGTTCATTATGCCTACTTCTGGAAGTAAACTCTGCCCCCTTATAATACCCTTTTCCAACTTCAATCCAAAGCATATATTTCTTCTAGACCTAAGTTGAGAAGAATCAAAAACTGAAGATGTGGATCTGAAGATATACTGTTTTTAGTCCTCTGCGGTCCAACAATTTATATATTTTATCATATTTAAATTATTTCATGTTTATATAAATTTTAATATATTAATAATTTATATAAAATACATTTAAAAATATTTATATATTTATAAAATATTTTTAATTATTTTTTATATTATATTCGTATCTATATATATATATATTAAAGCTGCTCTTTGCTGAGAAATCACTGTTCTCTTGCTTGCGGAGAAACTAAAAGCTGATGCATATACATCTCTGTGAAGATGCTGTGAAAAACTTAAAAGACCAAAAAAAAAAAAAATGAAAATTGAAGGAAAAGCTGAAAAGCTGAGCTTTTGGATCCCAATCACACACCTACCACATGAACAGAATCTTAGTCAGAAAAAAGAGATGATGAGCTTTTTGACTGCTTAAAAACCACAACCAAATTGTTGCAACCAATGGCAATCTCTTTTTTTGGTTGGTATTTGGTCAAGGAAAATAAAAATATTATATAGAAGGTATTTTTAAAATCAAAGCACTAGACTAATTGCATGAGACAGATAGATAACATGCGTTTATAAAAATATTCACACATAAATATAAAAATAGTTTTTATTAAATATATAATTAACTTTTAAAAATATAAAAAATATATATTAAATACGTATTTATATTAGGCATTAATTCATATTTGAATAATATGCATGAATTGGAACCCAATGGGTTCTTCTTTTGGGGTGGAGTTGAATTTCTCCACGCTTAATTAAAAATATATATATTACTTTTATTATTAAATTATAATCGAATCAAATTAATCTCATTAAAAAATTTTAAAATTTTATCTAAAATCTAATTTATACGTAAATCAATGAAGAGGTATACTTTTATACTTTGGGTTTTTTTCTTGTTTCCTTCTATTTATTTTCTTTATGTAATAAATGTCTTTTATAATGACTCATCCAATTAAGCAGTTTCTCTTTCTCTTATTAAGCAGACGTCTTTGTTGATGGACCCACGTTATATGGCAACATAATTTCTTAATCTTTTGGAGAGCAAAAAAGAAAATGCCCACATGAGCATTATTGCTTTTTGGGAATGACTTTGTTTCTGGTTTAGATTTTTCAAATTGGTGGTGAGGGAATTACTTCATCTACCATTTGGTCCATTCGCCAAACACACAACATTCAAGTCACTTATATTTATTACTATAGCCTTTTTCTATCTTACTTGATCTCGGTTGTTAGTATTAAATTTAAGTATATATCTAATATAAATATATTTAATTTTTTTTAAATTTTTTATATTTAAAAGATTATACTTATATTTAAATATATAATAAATATAAATATTTAAAAATATAAAAAATCAAAGTCACGTAATCTCCCATTTATCTTTTGATCTTCTCTAACCATCAAATGTTGCTTACACTAATATTCTGATAGTAATCCAATTAGAATATTAAGCTTTATTACTGCTAAATTATTAATATAAAATTTTATAGTATTCGCTTTCATATGGACCGTTGCAACAAAATGTCGGCTAAAAACCATTGCAGAGCTAATAGCCATAAAAAATAAAAAATTAAATAAAAAAAGCTCCTGGCATATCGTATTGGTAAGAATTGAGAAAGTGTAAAATATGGATTCTAATTAATTTTATACATGAAGATAAGAAAGTAATTCAGTAATTTATGTTATGTTTATATATTATATTATATTATATTATATTATATTTAAAATATTTTATATTTATATAAAATTTAATAAATTAATAATTTATTATATATATGAACAGAAATATTCAAATTATTTTATATTTTAATTATTTTATTTATATCATATTAATATTATTAGATATAATATTATCAAATATAATTTAAAAATCAGGCAGCCTTCCAAACTTGGGCAAGGTGGGTTGCGTTGCTTTGATCCGATCTGACCCGATAAAAATATATTAATATTAATTAAAAATAATTATTTATTTTTTATTATTTTTATGTAATAAATTTAAATTATTGAATTAGATTAAATTTAAATTTAATTTTTTTAAGTCTGCAGCCGAGGCCAGAAGTGTCAGGCAACAACATTAAAAGAAAAAAAAAAAGTAGTAAAAATCTACCATCTGGGAGACGAATGGTGATCAATGTTTGGGCCATAAATCTTTTGGGCTTTTTTTCTTCTTTTTCCTATTGATGTGAACAATAAAATCGATTCTTGCTTGACTCGAGTTTTTGTTGGTACTATTAAGTACAAGAAAAAGTCACAACGCTGCGTTTAGAGTGAAAACCCTTAAACAAAACCATCGATTTTTTCAAAACGAACCGGTCCGCCAGGCGCCGGCAATGCCGGGGTTAAAATTGTAAATTTGTCCTAAACAGAAATTTCGGTGCCCCGTTTCTCATTTCCGCCATCAACGACAAATTCTCATTTTTCCCGAAGAAAAAACGGGGGAAAATGAGGAAAAAAAAATCGCTTTATCATATAACGCGCTAACTCTCTCCTTCCAAATAATTATCTTTAAATCTTTGTAAAAAATTCAAAATTAAAATTCCTTCATATTTTGAAGACTTTATTTCCCTTTTTGTGTTGTTAGGGTTTTTTTTTTTTATCGGAGATCTAGGTTTGGTGACGAAGATGCCGGTCAATCTCACGCGCAATGCGATCGCGATGATCAACGGTGGCGATGTTAACTCCAGGCCGTTGGTTCAGGTTCTGGATATTAAGCTGATTGGCAACTCTCAGGAGAGGTACCGGTTTCTGTTATCCGATTCCGAGTCCACTCAACACGCGATGCTCACCACTCAGCTCAATGAACAAGTCAGGACTGGACGAGTCAAGAAAGGATCTATCATCCAGTTGATCGATTACATTTGCAGCACTGTTCAGAATCGCAGGTGCAAATTTCTTTTCTCGATAATCTTTGATTGGATATCAAATTAATGAGTTAGCCGATTACTTTGAATGTTGATATACAATTACTTTGAAAAATCACTGCGATAAATGTTGGAAACAGATTCAAGGTTAAAGTCTACTTTTGTAAATTTAAACCATTTCATTTTAATACCAAAGCAAAGTTTGCCTTGGATTTTTTGCTTGAAGATGAGAGAAATTCAAGTTCTTATACATTAGTCGATTAATTTGATTGGTTCCTTGAGTACAAAGTTGAAGGAACTTTAATTAAATAAATTATTGTTACTAACTAAATTAAAAAGTAAGGCTATGACCATAATGGAGAAGATTATTCGAATTCAAAGTATTGGATAAAGTACGCAGGAAATTAAATCATAGTTTTCATTCTCCAACGTGTATAATTTGAAAGCAAATTTGCTATATAGCCTTCAGTGAATTACGTTAACTTTACATGTTTTGGATAGTGATTACCTCTCATGCCTTATAGTCGTTACAACTTACTAGAAATTTTGTTGCTCTCAATCCTTATCTCTCTTGATTGGAGTTGGTAATATGATCATTTAAGAAGTCTTGGATATATTTTTTTTGTTCTCTCTTGTGTAGGATCATTGTTGTGCTGAATATGGAGACTATAATTCCAGAGTATGAAATAATTGGGAATCCAAAAGTTCTTACAGGTTCTGACTCAGAAACGAACAAGATGTCTAATAACAATTTGGAGCCGTCTGTGAAGTCCAGCAATAATAGATATAGTGCCCAAGTTCCTGATAATAATGCCCAGAGTTTCCGGCCTACTATTCAACCTGCATACCAGCCACCTCCAAATTACAAAATTCATGGCCCGATAATGAAGAATGAGGCACCGGCACGGATTATTCCTATTGCTGCTCTAAATCCTTATCAGGGACGTTGGGCTATCAAGGCTCGAGTGACTGCAAAAGGGGATCTTCGTCGCTACAACAATGCCAGGGGAGATGGGAAAGTCTTCTCCTTTGACCTCCTTGACTCCGAAGGGGGGGAAATACGCGTGACCTGTTTCAACAATGTTGTTGACCGCTTCTACGATGTTATTGAAGTTGGTAAAGTTTACTTGATTTCAAAGGGTAGCTTGAAACCTGCGCAAAAGAATTTCAACCACTTGAAGAATGAGTGGGAAATATTCTTGGAATCAAATTCGACTGTGGAGTTTTGCCCTAATGAAGATGGCTCTATTCCAAGACAACAATTCTCCTTCAGACCTATCGGTGAAATAGAGAGTGCTGAAAACAATTCTATACTTGATGTTATTGGTATTGTGATAACCGTTAATCCTTCAGTTCCTATTTTGAGGAAGAATGGTATGGAAACTCAAAGAAGAATTCTGAATTTGAAGGATGCATCTGAAAAGAGTGTTGAGCTAACCCTTTGGGGTGATTTCTGCAACAAGGAAGGTCAAAAGCTGCAAGAGATGGTCGATTCTGGGCTTTTCCCGGTTTTGGCTGTTAAAGCCGGAAAGGTCAATGACTTCAATGGAAAATCCATTGGCACTATATCTTCTACGCAGCTCTTTATAGATCCAGATTGTCCAGAGGCTCAGGACCTGAGAGACTGGTTTGAAAGAGGGGGAAGGAATACTGCTTCTATCTCTATTTCTAAAGAAATTATGCCGGGAGGATCCAAAAGTGAGATACGTAAAACCTTGTCTCAGATCAAGGACGAAGGTCTTGGAAGATCTGATAAGCCAGATTGGGTCACAGCAAAGGCAACCGTAGTTTTCATTAAAACAGATAACTTCTGTTACACAGCTTGCCCGTTGATGATTGGAGATAGACAATGCAATAAGAAAGTGACACAGTCTGGTAATAAAAGATGGCTTTGTGACCGTTGCAACCAAGAATTTGAGGAATGCGATTACAGATATCTTCTCCAGGTTCAGATTCAAGACCATACTGGACTGACATGGGTAACAGCCTTCCAGGAATCCGGTGAAGAGATCTTGGGATGTTCGGCAAAGGAAATGTATTTGTTGAAATATGAATTGCAGGACGAGACCAGATTTGGTGAAATTATTCGCAGCAGTCTCTTTCACCAATATCTGTTCAGGCTTAAAATCAAAGAGGAACTATATGGTGATGAACAGAGGGTAAAAATCACCGTCGTGAAGGTTGACAAGGTAAACTACTCTGCAGAAAGCAGATACCTTCTTGATTTGATTAAGACGAACTTGCCAATCAAAAAACAGTTCTGAACCTAAGTAATGATTTTAGGAGCTGTAGCTTTTGGTAATATGTAGTTCGTTAACATTTCTTTGGCATTATCGGTTACATAATTGCTTATAGTGAATCAAATGTTGAATGTCGCTCGGATCAAATATTTGAATGACCTTTCAAGATTGTATGGTGGCTGTAATTCTGCATATTCTTGATCCTGAAGCATACCTTTTTAGTGAGAATCAAAGCTCTATTGACATGAGCTGATGCTATCGTTTGTGCAGCATAATTTTTTCGGCACTCGTACTTTTGACATATTGAACTTTAAATCTAATTTGGTGCCCGACTCATATTTAAATATAGACATAAAAATATGATCGTCCAAATAGAAAAAGAACCTAAAAAACTTGAGTATATTCATGGAAAACACGTATCATATTTGACGCACATGCCTGAGCTCGATTGCATAGTTTCAATGATTTAGCTGCAGGGCGGAGGCAATTTTGTATTTACCGTTTGTCCGTGCCTACTTAGTTTGAAAAATGATGTAGCCAGCTAAATTGCATGTATTTGCTATGGAGGTTTGTAACAATTTTTCTTGACCGATCATATATATATATATATATATATATATATATATATGTTCAAGATGGATCCAGAAGGCTTTGTGGCAGAGCAATGCATCTTGGGATCACGGATTCTGCACCGATCCGTTCTACATGAGATTTTTTTATTTAAAAAGTGTTTTTCAAAATTATTATTGTAATTCTTTAAATGTTTTATATATTTTTTTATATTTTTAATAAATATTAGATATATATATATACTAAAAATATATTCACTAATATTACATAGACTTTATATGTATATAGGTATATTATATTTATACTAAAGAAATTTTTATGTTAAAATTGTAATCATAAATAAATTATAATATATTTTTTATAATATTAAAGTAAAAATAATTAGTGGCAAGTGGAATTGAACACCATGTAATGGTTATGGATATAATCAATATCTATGGAGATTGATGTTTTTAACAACTACACGAGTAGACGAAAGTGGAAAAAGTAATCTTCATCCCTAGCCCCTCAATTGTCGTCTTTAGATTTGTTCTATTTCCAAAGGGGACAACCGGAATTAGTATTCGCTTAAACCTAGATTTAAACTATGATTATAAATGTATTTTGCATTTATTATGATTTCATACATAATGAATCACGTTTATTATAATTTTAGATATAATGAATATTATTATAATTAATTGCGGTGAATTTTGATCATGAATTTCTTCTAGCAAAAAAAACCAAAGTTGTCTAAACGAAAGTAGAAATTTCAGAATTCACAGGGTCTCAGCCAAATTAAAAACGAGCACAGAAGATGAAGTTCATTACTGGAAAAATTAAACAGATACATAAAGATGTACATCATCTCAGAAATTATATAGCTCAGCTCCGCTTGACAGGGTCGAAATTGGCCACACCAATTACAGCTCCAACAATGGCTGTAGCCACCACACCACCAGCCACTATGCTGAGCAAGAAGTTCTTGAGAGATGGGGTAACACCATCAGCAGCTTGAGCCACGTCAGGGATCACTATGGATGTCGTCAGTGCAGCAGCTGTTAACCCAGTGACTACCTTCTCCTTGAATGAAGAAGAAGAAGCAGCCTTGACTTCAAGCCTTCCATTGTGTCTTGTAGAAGCGCCCAATGCCCTTGATGGCTTGACTGGAAGTGGCTTTAAGAAAGCCTCAGAGGTCGGCATCCTGTTTTGGCTAGCACGGGTTAAGGGCAAAGCCATTGAAACAGCTGAATTGGAAGCCATTGATTTTTCTGGTTTCTTCACCTTGTGAGTCTGAACCAACACCTTGCACTTCTATGAGTTTTTTTTTTTACTATGAAATAAAGATGGGACGGGACGAACGAGAGGTGGGAATTTGAGATATCGGCTGCCCAGGTGGCATTGTCATCTTTATCTCTGTCCTACATGGCAGCCTCTTAGGTTGGAATTGATGGATAAGGTTATCTTGTTGGTCCAATCCCCAACAAGCTTGAAATTTGGGTGAGAATTTTATGGTTGGTCATTGGCCACCCAGTGAGAAGACTGATTTGATTTCTAATTAACTTACGTGGTTTTTAGCTTTTTAGGTTAATTTTAGGCCCATTAGATGGGCTATTGGCAAGTCTTCCAGATACTATTTTATTGGGCTAATAAAATACTCTTATTTTTTTAAAATATTCATATTTATCATATTTAATATTAATATAAAAGTATAATATTTTATATACAAATTTAAAAAATTAGTCTGAATCATATCAAATACATATCATATATGATATTCATCTTGTGTAAAGTAATCGAAACTTGAAATAATTGTTTGAGATAATAAAAAAAATATTTTTCCCAACCTCAAAAATTACCCCAAGAAAAATACAAGCATATTTTAAAATCATATCTAACAAATACAGTTTTCCTCTATTCATTCGACTGGCCTTTATTTTTGTGTGGCATTATTTTGTTTGTTTATTTTTTGATTTTGGGAAGAGGGTTCGAAGTTCGAATCCTATTCACTTAACGGTTAACAGGGATCATACACCAATCCACTTAGCCAAACGTTCGGTTGCTTGTGGCATTATTTAATAACGTCAAGCCTGCAGCAGAGAAAACAGAAGTTTTAGCAAGTAGAAACAAGACCATCATCGAGTAGGTTGATGAATGGCTGATGCCGCCGGTGACCCAACATAGGTGACCCGAACTTCTTGAGGCAGGAGATTATATTTAATGTCAAGAGCTTCAAAAATTCTTTTCAGTTCCAAGACTAGTTCAGATCTCCGCTGCTCTTATCCCCATAGTTCTGAAAGTTTATTGTGTGAGT
>JBBYHK010000018.1:3299946-3322879 GCA_038382065.1 Adansonia grandidieri | reverse complement strand
AATTCTTTTCAGTTCCAAGACTAGTTCAGATCTCCGCTGCTCTTATCCCCATAGTTCTGAAAGTTTATTGTGTGAGTGACATATAGACCCATTTTCATCTTGTTATTATTTTCAATGTCCTTAACTTATACACTGTGCCCAGGCCGCCAATGCTGAGGCTCACTTTCCAGGTACCTGAAAGAACGTTTCAAAGTCATACACAACTATTGTAGAACCAGTTGGATCAGAAATCGGCGGTTTAACTAGTTCAACACACTATATAAAACCTTCCATTAACTGCAACTGGACCGATAGAAAATTAATTTAATTGAAAAAAAAAATCAGAAAAATCGGTATAACAGCCGACAATTAAAAGTTTTGGAGTCCAACATACTCTTTTATTTTAGCTTCCAAAGCTCCAATTTGCTCAACTGATGTGGAAACATCAACAGTAAACTCCACCGAATCACTCATCTCAGGGCTCCTGTAAAAATGCTGATTGGTTTGGTAGCTAGAACCGAATTGGGATAGAATATTTTCCCGTTGTCGTATCTCAAAAACACAGTTGTTAGAATATTCATCTCTTCAACCACCATCTGGAAGGTCAAAAATATGTCAATCATGGTGATCTTGAATCTTAACAGAGGTAGATGCTTTCTTGGATTAGTCATTCACCTGGACTCCGTCAATGACGCAGCGATCACCAACATGAAATGGGTGCATCACGGCTACAAATATGATGGCTTCGAATACGGTCTTTGCTGTGTTACCGAACATGAATGCGACGAGTAAAAGCTGAGACGAAACGAAGACGAGTATTTGGGTCGTCAAGAATCCCATCATAAGTAGCCATACGATGACGATAACAACGAGCAGAACGACTGAGATCGGCCTGTTCAGCTCTTCCATTGCGGTTTTGGTGTCATTTAAGGAATGTGCCGAAGATTTGCTTTCAGTGCAAACATTTATCTGCAAACAAGCAGAAAGTCTGTAGTGAATCCGTCTTTTTTTAGGTTCCAAAACTTCTAAAACGATGCTCTATAACTTCATGTCATAGCTTACGACCTACCTTGTCCAGTACGAATATGTTGATACATTTTTTAACATAGGTTATAAGGATACGACCTTCCTAAAAATTTCAAAATACATGAAAAAATTAAAAAAAATAAATTGAGTATACCCAATTAAATAAATACTTATATCTTATATATCCGAATTGAAGTAATATAGGTTACAACAAAGGTATTATAAGCAAGCAGCTTCAAGATAATATTTTTCATTTTACCCAACACTGTTACACCAATCTACTTTTGCATATTTATAGAGCTCAAATGTCAAAATCCACATTCTAACATAGACCCAAAGATGTTTGAACCAATACTAGAAGAACCAACAATCCAAATCGTCCAAATTTAATTAGAATACAAAGGGAGGCGTATCTTAGAAAAAGCACAAGGAACATGAAAGAACTTCTCAGCTAGTTCTTTAAAGTTGATCTCTTGATCTTCCCAGTTTCAAACAGCCCCTTCAATCAGTGGAAGCACATTGTTGACTTCCTCCTTTTTCATGAACCGCAAGAGATCTTCTTCTTCGATATACCTAGCGAATTAATGCGAGAGAGTTGAGACAATTAATAGAATAAACAAATGATACAATTGAAGATTTCCAAATAAGTTAAAGGTTAATGCTTATTTGCTACCAGGCTTTGCTACATTCTTGAAAATCCGATTAGCAGCCGCCTTTGCTTCCTACTCGCTAGTCATTTCCTTATCATTTTGCTTGTTCTCCTCATTGTCGACGTTTTCGATGAAATTCGCAATCGTAGACAGCCCCGAACCACTTATCACATTGATTAATCCGTTCAAGGTCCAAGCACATACTATTTCTTGCCTCATTTTCTTGGGCCGGTCTATATCAATCGTCTCTTGCTTTTCCCCACTCTTGCCATTCTTCAAGTTCTTGAAACTCAACTGGCCGATGCTTGTACTGGGCCGAAAATTGTCTGCCATCTCCATCAATGGAGGCCCCGATAGAGCTCGAAGAATGTACTGATGAAAAATCGATTCTTGAATCCGATCGTAGAATCTTCGACATTGGAAAGAAGAAGCCAATAGCTTTATAAAAATTGTTTTCTCAAGCCACATTGCTGATCCAATGAGACAGGAAGCAAGAGCTCTAGTAAAATATAATTTAGAATTCGACTAGCTTCCTTCAATATCTTAACTCCGCGGTTAAATAACAAGCCCCATGCTCTCTACTTCTTCTTTCCGAGCGTCTTACAATTTTCAGGTTATACCATTTAACTTTCACATGAACATATTTTAATTTAATTATTTCTCTTTATCTTTTCATATGATGAAGACTAAATTATAACTCAAAATTCAAAATAAAAAAATTGGTATTATTAAATGATTCATTCTTGAATTTGTCAATTATTTACCATTCATTTAAATTTATTGAATTATTTAGTTTAGCTAAGAGACGATGAAATCTTATCTACAATCAAAAGCTAATTTTGTTAAAACCCTATTCACAAAGATTAAGTTTAATTATTATATTTTTGTTCATATTATTATTTTATATCATATCAAATTTTATATTTTATTTTATTTATATTATATAATTATATCGTATTCAAAGTTATTGAGTTTGATTACGTTAACTTCAGTGATAAGGATTGACTGAGTAGTAGGCTTGCTTACTTGATTTTTTTTTCATTTTCCATATGGAAAATAAATAAATAAATAAAATTATGGTTTGTTTCAGAAACAATTAAACGTGGAACAGCTGTTCTTCTAACAATAAGATCGATGACACCCAACAAGAATAAATGGATCTTGTCATCTTCCATGATTTTTTTTTTGAGGTTTTATGTAGATCCGATAAGTGTACGTATATTTTATTTTATTTTAATTTTCTATTGTCTAATAACTTAATATGCTCATAATATTACAGAACAAGATTTATATAATTATTTTAATATGATATTATAATTATTATTTTATATTTTTAAATTTTATTTAACATGATATGGTAATTTAAATATGATAAATTATATAAAATAAAAGAATAATGATAACCGTCCGTTGCATTCTTAACTATTATAAAGATAATACAATAAAAAAATATTAATTTATTTTTATAACATTTTTTATAATAATATTAAATATTTAAATTCGAATTGATTTAGACTTTAAAGCAAAATTTTCACTTAGGCCTTTTGGACTGCCAATGAGCCCAAACCAAGACCAAACCAAACGGTCCCAACACCAAGAGCGTGCGAACTTCAACATACTACGAGCGAGTGGGAGTGGGATTTAGCAGAAACATTAAAATAGCAAAAACCGTATATCTTTTCATTTTCTCTGACAGCGCATTTTTAAGAATTGCACGCGCGGAAAATTATCTCTCTTATTTTACCATTCTTTATATTTTAACATTCTGATTTTTGAACCTTAAATCAATAAAAAATAAAAAATAAAAAAGTAGCACACGTGCGCGCTTGATGATGGACATGCTTTGTACAGAGAAAGAGCACACTGTCACGTGCAGCTCTGCCAGCTACAGGAAGTTGAGCACGTGCCTTGGACCAAGTCATAAAAAGAAACAAAGGGGCCATTTTGGAATTATTTTGTTAGCTTTTGTTCAGAAGTCTGGAGTCTGGAAATTTCATTGAAATCGAATTTCAGAATTCATTTTATTATTGTTAAAATATTTAAAAAATATTTCATATTATTATTTATTTATTTTTAATATTAAAATTAAATAAAAATATTTTATTTAAATTAAATTAAATTAAATAAATAATTCGATGCATGAACTTGATTGCACTTTTTGTGCCGGCAAACGAAACTTTTTTTTATTTTAAGCTAAGTTAGCCCTGATGGGTTTTTGATTTGGATCTCTAATTTGTTGGCCATAATAATAATTAATAATAATAATTTGATTTGACTGATAGTTTGTGTTGATATAATGACAGGCTCTAAGTATTTTTTTTATTAAGAAACTATAGGATTTTAATAATCTTTTCACTTAATAAGTAAAAAAAAAAATTGTAAGTTGATTTATTAATGGGTTTTGTTTATTTACAAAATTTTATAATTTTGGTTCTTATGAGTTAAGTTTTATATAAAAATTTTAATTTAATTTGAATTATTATTTAATTATAAATTTTTTATTTATTTTTAATTATAAAATATATATATTAATATTAAAATAATTTTTTAATATTTTAATAATATTTATACATTAAAATAGATTGTGAAGTCGACTACCCAATGAGAAAAAAAATCTTTAGATCACATACACACATATTTATAAATTTAATTAATAAATTTATAAGTTGCAAGTAGTAATGGAAGTCATATCTTTCCCCAAGATACAAATTCATTGAATACAATATAAAGGTTGTATACACGTATAAATTAGTATTTTGGCTTAGTTATGAACTATCTCGTCTTTTGTGAGTTGTGATCATAAAGTGACTATCATATTAATATTTATTTAATATAAATATATTTAATATTTTTTTAATTTTTTTATATACTTAAAATATCATATTTATATCTAAATATGTGTTTAATTATGTATTTAAAAAAAATTAAATAATATAAGTGTCAATTTTTTTAAGATAATACCTTATAAATAAGGTCAATATTTTTATCCAAACTTGTCGGATTCATAACCTGACCTAACTCTATAGGTCAGTTTGTTTTCTTGCAAATAGAGTTCGAAGAGGGGACTTTTTTTTTTATTGAAAGCTTCAAATTCAGGGCAGAGTGGGCAAAATCCGACCCACCCTAACCCGTTTGCCATTTACTTGCGTACCGTCCAATGTAAGTGTAACCAGAGGTTGGCGGCGGCGGTGGCCAACCATGCATGGGTTCTACTAAGACAAAGGAAGATGCCTTTCAAACCTATTATTGCTAGGAAATGGTCTTTGGCTTAACTAATACTTCCAACGGTATTGGCTAAGATTAATTAGAACACTGCTCCACATGCACTTGTTTTTGTTACAAAATTATTATGAAAAAAAAAAAAAAACTATGTAATGTACCACAGATTTGTGTTTGGTTGTTAAGAAACATGCCCACTTGTACTTTACTGGCAAATTATGTGTATTTATCCATTGTTTTCTTGATCTACTTCTAATATCTTCTTGTCTTTTTCATATTTTTTGGGGCTCCTAATTATTGGTTTTTTGGGTTTTTTTCTTGGAAATTTTAGAAGTATTCAAAGTCCACACATTTCTCTTCTTTACATATCCGTTCAAAGCTTTGATGCTTCTGCAATTCCATGAAGTCTGAACAGTAGCTTGCTTCCTTTTTGAATTAATGTGTTCAAACTTTACATGCTAATGGGGCTGAATGGGGAAGGTAGTATTATTTTCTGAGCACTATTATTAGAGAAAGAATAGCTATGCTATCGAAGATCTGGATATTTCTTAACTTGTGTTATTCGAATTGGATGATGTATAATTTAACACCAAATATGAATATATTTTTAATATAAATATATTATTTTTATTTAAATATATATTAAATATAAATATTTAAAAAAAAATCATATAACATAGTGTCAAGTGAGAGAGAGACAGAGAGATGTGAAATGATGTTGATTCTCTTTTATTTTAAAAGTTCTCTTTGAACGCATCTCAATCTAATAAAGTTGGAAGATGACATGTGTTACTCTTGATAAATGTTCCCACCATCCTCAAGTGGAAAGAGAGCTCTTTTTTTTTTTTTTTCCAACTGTCTGGATTTTCTCCATGTTTCCATTTCCCCTTTTTTTTTCCTTCTCTTTGCGATGGGATATTTATTTCTCTTCTTTTAGTGTGAAAGTAATTGATCGAAATGTTAATCAAGTCAACTATAGTGGCTGCTCTCAGCTGTCCTATTTCATCTCAAATAATACATTTAAGTTATTCAAATTTTAGTATAAGTTGCATATAAGTTTAAGACTGATATATTAATTTTTTAAAATTTTTATATATTTTAAGGGTTTTAAAAAAATAATATTCCATTATTTATAGCTAAATAAATATGAAATAAAAATTCAGACTAAGGTAACAATATACACTTGATTGCTCACAAACCCTCTTTTTTTTGGGGGGGGTTTCCTTTGGTTCAAAAGCTAGTTTGGGTTTTTGCTATCATGTCTGATCCTGTTATATTTTGACTTCTGAGATTCCTTATATATGACCCTACCTGTCTTCAAAAGGTTAGCGTTATTCATCAGTTTTAATTTGGTATTTTGACATTTACATCATTCATGGATTGGAATTTTTTTTTTCTTCTGGTTGAAGTTTGATCTTCACCATAATTGAGTTCCATAGTCCATACCAGTAAAAAGTCCACACCAGATAATGTAATGTATATTAACTATATTAGTCATTTGCTTTTTCAATCTTTAGCAAATTAATTTACAATGAAAACCCATTCTTTTTCACATCAATTCCTAAGAAATTGGATCCATTTGCCTAGGAGATAAATGAGCACAAGCTCTGGCTGATGCTACGGTAGAACTACCGGTCCTAGAATGAATATGGAGTTCAGTTATTTTGCCTATTGTTCTTACTTTTTAGTTAAAGAGTACCTAATCTATTTTACTCATTTTCGTTCATTTCTATTTAAGTTTTTTTTTTAATGTATTTGAAAGATTTTTAAATGATCATATTTCTATATTCTTATCTTATGTATAATTAATGGTGTCGGATATATATACTTAAAAGAACGAAGTATCAGAGCTTCCGATTCCATTCTAACAGAATGAAATCCTTGAGATTCCACTCTGTTTATCATGGTGTATATGCACAAGGTACAAGGTTTAGACAGACAGAACTTAAGGAACTTAATAGTTGGTTATGGGAAAGCATCAACTGGTCCCTTTGTCTACTGTTTCAGAACTCAAAAATCCAAGTATGGATATGGTAGTCGGGCTTTTCAAAAGCACTGCAAATTTGCAACTATGCTGTAATTCAAACGTAACAGAAAATAAGCAAAAATCTGTTTAATTTTATGTTGGGATTTTGAAGCCATGTGCTTAAAAGGCAGTGAAAAAAAAGCAAAGAGTTTTCACTTTCTCAACTCTTTTACCTTTTTCTTTTTAATTTTATTTCGACTTTTTGTATTGCTTTAATGGTTCACAGTGTGAAGATAACATTGAATCTTCACTCTTCAGAAAACTTTAATTTTTCACCTTCATAGCTAATCAAACATAGAGCGAATGATGATCGTGATGATTATCATAAGAAGAAAAAATGACTTAAAAGTTTCAATTTTGAACCTCCCCAAACCAATAATTACAATTTGGAAGATGATTATCATGATAATGAGCTACAATATGAAGCCATTAGCAATGGCTTGATTAGTTTTCAAGCTAGTAGTTTCATAGACCGGCAGCTCCTCTTGATACCTTCCGATTTCAATGAGATGATCTAACTCAAAAAGATCTGAACTCGAATAACTCAAAGCATCATCTTCTTCTTCTTCATCGTTGTCATCATCTATATCGTCGACAAGGCCTCTCAAATCGAATTCACCAGTACCCCTCAACTGATAGCTCCTTAGATAATCTTTCTCCTTGACAAAATTCTTCAGCGCTGTTGAAGAATCTTTAGCACTCTTTTGAACAGTTGAAGTCGGCACTAAACTTGGATCGTCTTGATAAATGCATTTATGGCCACATGGCCTACAATCTTCATCAACAATGACACTAATTGGACAAAATTTAACTGATCTTTTCTTGCCATTGATGTACTTATTATTACCTCTTGAGGATGGGGTTTTGCTCAAACAAGACCTGGAGAATGAAGTGGCTGATGAACATGTTGATTTCGATTTGCGTTCGAAACTCACGTCATCGGAAACCCCGACGGAGCAGATCTTCACTTTCTTGGCGTTACCATTGAAAATGGAGTTCAAGAAGTTGGTGATACGACCACCAGGGGAAATAGGCTGCTTCACTTTCTTCAATTCACCATATATTTTCAAGGCTTTCAGTTTGGTCGTCTTTGTGAACCCATCGCCACCACCTTCTCGCTTGACCTTTTGTTGGTTGCTGTTGTTGGAGTTTCTTGGTTCAAACCGCATAGACTTGTCGAATTTAGCAGGTGTTGATGATCTTCGTGATGATTTCTCTTTATAACTCGACTCGGCTTCGGACGACGAGAAGATTCCGCCGCTGCTCGAATCCGATGAACTTGACGTCGAGTTGAAATGCACAGTTGAGCCATGACTACTCTGCTTCTCAAACCAATTCTCAATCATAACAGCCCGTCCAAGACTTGAAACCTTCCTCTCTTCTTCAAAACAAGCATTGCTCTGCTTCTTATGACACAATGTACCCTCATCTCCATTTTTCGACTCATCGATGGAACGGTAAATAGCATCGAGAAGACTTGAAGAGAAAGAAGGGGTTCTTCTTCTTTGAGGAACCATAGTTTCCATCACCGAACTCCCTCTTCTATAAATATTTCTTTTTGCATGCAAAGTAAACAAACAGAGGAAACAGAAGTTTATATTGGGAAACAAACAGAGCAATGAGATTAAAGAAAGGAAAACAAAGACAGCAGGGGGGGTTAGTTTAATGGTGACTAATTGCCTTTAGTGTTTGCTTAGAGGGTGTCAAAAGCTGCAAAGACACATTAAGTAGAATGCAAGCAGATCATGTGAAAAGAACTAAGAAAGATATAAAGAAAGGGAACTAAAAACAGAGGAGAATTTCTCAATATAAACTGAGACTGCTTTGTTTATAGTTTTAGCTAACTAATTCCCTTAGCTAATATGACCAGATAATTTTATTTATCTTTTCCTATACATTAAATAAAGGTATTATTATTGTAATTTGTGAATTAAGTAAGTCAAGTTTGTTTCAAAAAGTATCATTTTAAGTTTTTAAGTTATCATATTTCAGATTATTTTGAGTTTAAATTATTTTATTTTTTTAATCAGTTTAAATTTAGATCAATCAAGTTTATCGAATTTGATTATTTTAAATTAATTATTCGATCATTTTTAGTTTGAGTCCTTCTAATTTCAAATCCTTTTGAATTCAAATTCTTTTATATTTGGATTGATCGGTTTTGAATTTATTATATTTTCTAATCAAATTGAGTTAAATTAAATTTTAATTTGATGAGTTGATTGATTGAATTTTTTAAGTTTAAATTAAAATAAATAAATTTTTCAAGCTTTTAATGAAAAAGAGATTATAATAAAAAAATTATAAATACTTAAATTTAAAAAATATTATTTTAAAATAAATTATATAAATTAAATAAATTAAATTTTTATATTTCCAAAAATGTCCTTGGTATACGATACTCTGTAAGCTTAAATTCAAAGCAGAAGAAGAGAGAGGATTTGGACAGTGAAAGAAAGCAAAGCGGAGAGAGAGACTGCCATTGAAAAAGTTACAAAGGAGAGAGTGCCGCGCGTGCACGTGGGCGTGCGAGTAAAAAAATTTTGGTTGGGGCAGGGCCGGCCAGGGGGTGGGGTGCAGACTGCCAAGCCGCGGCAGGTAAGATTGTTGGGTTTCACTTTATATATATATAATACCAGTTTGGGTTTCGCTATTGTCAGTATTTAAGACATTTTTATTTGCCTTTTGTTATTAGCGTTTTACTTCTTTTACGAGGTTCTAACTTCTAAGGTGAGTCTGTTTTTGTTGGGGGATGACTTTTAAATTTCTTTATCTTGGGGTTAATTGTCAGGTCATTTTCACCCTCACTTTTCTTTGAAGTAATTGACTGTTATCACCCAGTTTTTTACCCACCTGAATCAGAAAATTTTTGAAAGCAAAAGATCGTCAGCTTTGATGGAGCTGGAAAAGGTTTTGCAAGTGTCATCTCATAATTTTTCCCCTCATTTTTTGTGACCAAGGACAAAGTACACAGGGGAGAGAGGCAGTTTTTTTCTTTAATTTGAAAGCAAAAGATAGTAGTTTAACTTAATTTTATTATATATAATTATTTTTAAAAAATAATATCTAATAAAAATTTAAATTTAAATTTTTAATGTATTTTTCTTATCCCAAACAAGGGTGCAAGGGAGATGTTGGGCTTGCAACTTATTTGGATCAGCTCAAAAAACTTCAAATTCTTCTTTGTTATTGTTAGTTAAGATCAAGCAACTCGAGCAGTTAAGTGAATGAAATTTAAGTATCGTAATAATTGATTAGAGTAGTTTATGAGTTTAATTAAATTTTTTTATATTTCATTAATATTAAAAATTTTAAATTTTAAATTTAGTTTAAACATAAATAATTGAGTTTAAAATTAAATATTAAAATCAAACTATCTTTTAAGTTTGAATAATTTCATTTTTACTTTAAATTAAACTGAACGTAGATTCTTAAATTTTTAAAAACTAAAGTTTAAATTGATTCGATTACACCCTTATCTCAAAAGATGATTTCTTTTGTAAAAGAAAAATGTTTGGTTGGAGATGAATTCAAAATTTTCAAATTGAACGATGAGGAATATATGCCCAAGCTTTTCAAGTTTTAAGATGCCCAAATTGCTTTATAAAGCTCAATCTCGAAAAGAGACGGCCATTTTTAATTTGGATGTATAACTTGTAATGGCCATTTTTCATTGTTTTGGACTGTTTTTTGGTGACTGGAAAATGTCAAAACATACAAATGCTTGGGCCTCGAAAGAACCTCAAACATGTAATTCACAAAATTGAGCAACTGCGAAATGAATGCTCCAGTCCAGCTCAATAAGATACGCATCTAAATATCCATCATGCACATTCATTTTTGGAAAAGAGACTCGAATCAATTCAACGATTTGATTTGGTGCATAAGTTTCAATCCTCAAGTGAAAATTCATATTTGGGTTAGGGATATGTGTTCTTAGACTTATCAGTGATGCTTAAAAGCGTATAAATTTGAATTCAAGTTTTAAATTTATAAAGATATCATATTTTAAAAGTAATTATATGAATTAATTAAATTAAATTTAAAATTAAATTTATAATTTTTATATCATGTTTTCATGGGTAAGTAGCATGATAAAGCAAACAACCAAAGAACTTAAAACTTAACTTAATAAGTTTATATAATTATTTTTTTAAAAAAAATTTAATAGATAGAAGGTTCAAATTTTAACATTTGTAATTCTTTTTTCTATTCTTGCTTTAACTACGACTTTTGTTATGCCAAAAAAAAAAAAAAAAACCAAAAATCAAGAACAACGAGGAAACACATTCTTTCATTGATATTTGATTTTTGTTTTACCACCACCCAAATACACAGTTGATGTACTTTATCCACCAACACTTGCTAATACAAAAAAAAAAACCCCACCAACGTATTTCTAAAGCTACAATGAAGCAGGAAAAGCTCAGTTGCCCAAGAAGGAAACAGGTGCCAGAACGCAGTAAAACCTGCTTAGATCTCAGCGGCAGGGATTTCTACAAGAAGTATGGCAGAAGAAATGAGAAAAATACATATCCCCACAATTTTAGGAAAAAAAAAAAAAAAGCAGCAGCAATGGGCTGGTAGCCTCCATTGTTGGCTCGATTACAAATATTGTTCATGAATCCTGGCTCGGTTTTCTTCCCACCACAGTCTAGCATGCATCTCTCCAAATCTTTCTCGGCTGCATACATGATAAAGGGGTATAAAAGTGAAGGAATCAAAGTTAAATTATAACGATAACTGTGATGGAAATTAAAGTAAATTCATGCTGGAGTTGCTTTGGTGTTGGAGTAAAAATAGTCGGTGAAAGCAGAATTATATGACTCAGTGATGATGCTGTCAAAAAAAAAAAAAAGATGTGTAGGCTAATAAATCTGTTTCTGATGGTCAATAATTCATATTCATAATTGTTTCTAAGGTGGACATTAATTACAGCATTGACCTGTGCTGGACTGGACCCATCAACCTAATGATGAAATCAAATCTACGGGTAAAAAAGGCTTTTTGGAGCATTTCCGGTGAGCATTCGATGCTCGTGTGTTTTGGATCTAGAGCTTAATTTAGTTGATTCGTATAATTATTTTAATAAGTTTAGGTTTAAATTTCAGAATCTGAAACTTTATATCTATCTATGGACTCCTTTATACCTAAAAAATATGCTTATGTGTTTTATCAGATGTTATCCTTACTCCACATTTTTCCCAAAATACCTACATTTATCATATATTCCAACATAATTATGAGAACAAGATCTTTCAGATATAAGAAAAAACTTCAAAATTTGAGTATATTCTTGTTAGAAACATACCCAAATTTGACACTCATTCTCAAATCCGAATAACATAGGATCTATCTTTTAACCAAGTGCCTTCACTTTTGGGGGGGGGGGGGAAGAAAACTTAATGCTTATGTCTCGATCAAAATCTCAGCAATTGAACTAATCAAAACAAGTAAAGATTTCTAATATAATTCAATCAAGCAGAAAGACTAAGCCAGTGATGACTATGTATAAAATAGATCAATAGAATTTGCCCCAATAGATAGTTGATTTAATGCCTCATAATTTGATATGAAACAATCTCAACGGAAAAGTTAAATGAAAATATAGGCTGTATGCTAGCCACTGAAAAGGAGAGGACAAGTTCCATCATATTCTATCATAATCCATAAACTGCAAGGGAAAGGCCATCAAATGAAATTCATCACACGGAAGACATCAAAACCTGGATTTCAACTAGCAATGATTTTTATTAAAACTTATGAATGAAAATATTAAGCATATGAACTAATCTAAATTCGATTTAGATAGTTGCAGCCTGTACGATGCACTTGTAGTTTGAGATGTAGCAAGTTTGCTAAGATTAAGTGCCAAGAACAGTTTGATGATTGGCGCTGATGAATTCACACAAGCACATTTCTCTATCAGTAATGATGGTCCTGTTCAATAAACCAACTATCACTGAAGTTAAAAAAAAATGTTCATTGAACCATACCTGAATCTAACTCGCCGGAGCTCCCTTTTGCCCCCTGGCAAAGCTCTGATGGTAATGTAAACCCCCGGTTCATCTTGTTCAACCCACTCAGTCTCAAGATCACTGGCATTACTGACAGATAGCTCTTCAGAGCGATCAGCCTCTCTTGATGAGCTACTCCTCATGGAGGCATCCATTGATGATATCTCTGTCTTGGCACCACTAATACTGGAAACCTTTGGGGTTGAGGTAAGACCAGAGTCACAATAATGCCGGGTCTGCATTGGGTGCTGATCCAGTGAATCTGAGGATGAGAAGACCGTTCCCATCCCTGTTGGACGATATAAATTACAAGGTAAGCGTTCTCGGGTCAATGGTGGTGTTACGGGGCTTTCTTCTGCTGCAGATTCCATTTTTGAGCTCTGTAAGGAATCAGAAGAATGATGTTACTAACATTTAGGTTAAAAAACAAACATGGACTTTACATGCAGCACACTAAGTTCAGCTCTTGACGGTATTAGTGAAGGGCGTTGAACCATGAAGTAGCTGCACTTCATGCACGATACGTTAAGCAGGTACCATGCTAGAGGAACTTGCCTCGTCTTCGGATCTCGGGGGTGTTGGTAGTGGAAATGCCTGGCGGTTAAGCCTCTGGACATTGTAAAGTTCCATGACCCTGTCATAATTCTCTGCCCACCATCTTTGAGCTTGCCATTTGTTAAACATTTCCCGACTAAGTCAAAGAAAATAAACTATATTTTAGCACTCCTGATCTTCATGAGATCAGAATACCAGAAATCAGAAATTAGTGGTTCATGTTTATGTTTGTGCTAAAAGCGGAGCAGATAAAAACATTAAATAATTCATTTAAGCAACATGGTGACATGCATTATGGACGCCAAGCACATTTTTTATCAAAGTTATCAGAAATGATAAGATAAAATTTGCCAACAGCCATGTAGTCTACTAGGAGTGCTAGGAATTCTTAGTTCTACTAATTGGGATCAAGCCTTAACAACCCCAACTACTAAATATAAAGATAACATTCGTGTCATCAGAATAGAAGTCCTAATTTCACAATGATGATACTCTACCAAGCTATTGCCCTTTTGTTTTCACAGGTCAATGACTTGAAGGCCAACCATGACCAATATAATTGCATTATCCTCTTTAATGTCAAAGGAATGGGGCACTAGATTGGCTTGTAAACATATTTTGACTAAACATTTCCCCTCTTTACTTTGGGTCACTATATAAAAAAAAAGAAGAAGCTAACAACCATCCTTACGTAGGGGGGAATATTAAAATTTTCCAAGTGGCATCATTGTGTTTGAATTAGTGGGATGTGTGGTCTTCCAAAAAGAAAAAGCATTAGGAGTCTGAAACCAATGAAAAGCTTTATCAAGCATTACATCAGATAAATGAACATGAAAGTGGTAATGGAAAATACATCAAGACCTATTAAAATCCAAATTTTCTAGAATGGAAACAAAAGCCAAATGTGGCCAAGGCCATAAACGATAGGCAACAACAATGCCCCCCCTGATCAAATGACTACATTTCTCCGGTCACTGTCAGTAGAGAACATGGAAAGGTAAAGGTCGTAGTTCGGGTCCTCATTGGCAAATAAAAGCTCAGTAAAGGTTCATATATTTTGGCTTGCATGTAGCTTTCGAGTAGGAGACTATACGAAGAAAAAAAATAAACAACACAAATATAATATAAATAAACGAAAATATTAAAATTTATATATCTAAATTTATATTAATATATAATTTTAAATATAATTATAATATAAAAAATAATAAAAACGTAATATAAATATATGAGATATTTCCTAATTAATTATAGACGAAATGACAAGAAATGGGTCAGAAGTCAGAAGAAGACAAGGCCACGGAGAATCAGGCGTGAATGGAAATTCCTTTTGGGGTTTTGTTTGAATGAAAAAGAAAGGGAAGAGAGGCTTCCCCGACACGACGACAAGGCTTCAGCGAAAAAGCTTTGAACACAATCAATCCTGTCCCACACCCACCATTGATAGGGCACAATGAGTTCTTTTTGGACTTTTTACTGGATTGCTTTTAAGTAGGCGTGAATCCAAGCCTACCTACCTACTGTTAACACTTTGTAGGGCCCTCATCTAAAAAATCCTTTCATTTTCTAGCCGAGGTTGCTAAAGTGTATGTTTGGTTTGGATGCCGCATTAAAAGAAAAATACCACTAAAAGTAAGGGAAAGTGAATGTAAATTTTTACTGTCTTTTCCCTTTTCGACCTTTTTGTTTCAATTTGGTTTATATACAAAATTAAGTTTCATCAATTTTTTTTTCCTTATTTTCCCTTAAATAAATATCACTTTCTTTTAGTGAGAACTTTTTCTAGAACCTAATTACCAAAATTATAAAATTCAAGACTAAATTTACATGAAAATTTTCTACCTAAAACTTGCAATTAGTACTCCAAAATTACTATCTTACACTAAATTTTACAAATGTTAATAGTTAAAAATATTGAATCAGATAAATAAATCAAATCGATTTAATCAAAATTCTAAAACTTATTCCTCTAATTTAGAATTTAAAATCTAAATTTTAATAAATCCATAAAAAATCATATTAGACCTATAAAAATCAATTTTATATATTTTTAATGATCAGATTTGAGCTTTTAATTTCATATTAGATACACTCTTATTTATTATTTATTTAGTTTTTATTTTTTTAATTAAATAGACTGATCTAATCGACTAAAATGATAATTGAAATTCTAGATAATTAGACATCTTATCAAAATTTTTTCAACTTTAATAAATATGTAAAAATCAACAAAATAGTAATACATATAATTTAGCTGCATTTAGGGAAAAAAATCTCTCAAAAATATAGTTTTTTTCCACAGCAATCAAAATCAAGCATAAAAATTTATGATCAACGAATAAAAGTGGCACCTTTTGCTTTACAAAAAGAAAGTCTTTTATTTATTTTTTATTTAAAAAATAGTCACTTGCTAAAAGATAATGTCAATATTACTAATAAAATAAAACCATAGCCATATCAAATTGACAGCCAAACAACTTCTCAAGTCCCCTTAAATAAAATAAAATAAATTCCATCAAAACAATAATTTTATTAAAAAAATAAATCCGTCTAATGATGTTTCCATTCCATTTCTTGGAATGGAAATTTCCGAACAGTGAGAAAAATTTCTAAAATAACTATAACCGTACGACTAAAGATCCAAACCTGGAAAATTGAAAAAAAAAAAAAATGAAGGCGTACCTGAATCGTATTCGCTTGAGATCGTTGCCGCCACGGGGAAGTGAAACGAAGGTGATGAGTACGCCGGGCTCCACCTGTGCGATCCATTCTTTAGGCTCATTTTCTTCGATGAAAACGACCGATTGGACTCGGCGTCCGCTCACTGATTTCGGCGTGGTTTCTTCGCTTGAGCTCGATATCCCTTTCAACCTTGCTTCCATCTCTTTTCCCCACGTTTTTGGCGTCGCCGAGCTCGAACTGCCGGTCCTACGATACGACCACCTGAACCCGTCTGAATCCTCGTCAGACTCTTCGGGGTTCCTCAACCGGCTCTGCGCCGTGCATGGATTGCAATGCCTGTACACTCCCGACGCCTTTAGCGCCATGTCCTTCAACTAAGACACCAAAAAAAAAAAAAAAGGGAAAACAACTCGCTTCAAAAGCCAAAAAAAGACCAAAAAACTCAAAAATCTAGACATCGTAAACTCCAGAGTTAAGTTACCTGAGAAGTGAGGGACTTGATGGCTTGGTTTTGCTTAGTGCTAGAAGCAGTCGAAGAGTCGATTTCCTCGGGTTGACTCGGTGAGTCATCACCGGGTTGCTTGGAACGAGCTATGCAAGTCAACATTGTTATTCTGGAATTCCGAAAAGAAAAAAAAAAAAAAAAGATAGCGTTCAAAACTAAAGTTCCAAAGAATTTGAGAACTAATACTATGAAACACTAATAAATTCGCCAGCAGCTTTTCTTTTCAAAGGAAAACAGAGCAAAACAAGAGAGATTCGAGTCTTCCTTACAGAGAACGAAATTTCAATGTGCTGAGAAATCTGAGGATCAATCGTTGGTTTTTTTTTTTTTTTTTTGCAGTTTCAAGAAGCTAGAATTACACGAGACTCATTCAGGAATTCTTTAATGCAACGATAAAAAAAATGATCAGAGATTCCCTGCAGTAAACAAAATCAAAGCAAATTAAAACAACAAAAGAAATTTAAATTTAAATTAATACATATATATATAAATCACCTGTCGATTCTAATCGGAGGAGAATGGAGGCATCAAGCAGCTGCATTTGCTTTGGTTTTCTGATTCTGTTTGAAGGGTTGCTTTTCCTTTTCTTTTTATTTTTATTTTATTATTATTATTATTATTTTTTTTTTTTGGAGAATGAAAGGAAGAAGCGAAGAGCGAATCGCTATAATGGGACAGTGATAATTGCAGGGTGATGTGAAAACTGTTAAAACTTTTGCCTTTTTTTAAAAAAAAAAAATTTCTTATTAACCGGCAACCGGATTAATTTACCTGGGTTTGGGTTTTTCTTAATTTTTTTTCCATTGTTTGTACGGATATAGAATCGGCGGGTTTTGCTGTCTTATGTACTATTAGTTGGAAGAATAAGATGGGACTGACTGGAACAGGGTGAGAGAGGGAATCTGGTGCGGGGTGCAGCATGGCTCAGCTTATGTTTCCCTTTTCTATAACCCTGTGATGATTTTATTGGCGTCGATCGAATGGTACACTATGATAAAATAACATGACAAGGAATATTAAACATATTAAAATTTATAAAACGTAATTAATTTAATTTAAAAAAATGAATAAGTCGATCAATTTTTTTTTACGCAAGCAAATGAAATAATTGAATATAAATTAAGCAGTTTACTCAATTATATTAATTATGGGTTGAATAGGATAATTGGATTTAGTATGAATAGTATAATTATGAGTTAGCTAAGATAATTAGATTAGATGTAATTAATATAATTTAAATAGATAATTTATTTATTTTTTAATTAAATATCAATTTATTGTAAATAAAAAACCAAAAAGTACGATTGCACTAAATCGATAAATCAAATAGGGTCAACTCCAAACGCTTTAATTATTTAATTAGTTTGTACTCACACGTAACATAATTATTAATATATTAACAATTATATAAATATATAATATTTTAAATATAATTATAATATATAAAAATATATAAATACATGTAAATATACAATTTCCTTGTTAGGCTTTGGGTTGTTTGAAAAGGCTTACCGGAGAAATTTGACGGGCTTTTGTTTAATTTCCTGTGGCCTCAATATACAGAACAGTAAAATGAGGCTTATGGAATTTTAATATTATAAATAATAAAAATATAATATATATAATATTTATGTTTATAACTTTATTAAATTTAATTAATGTTATCAATTCAATTACGTAAAGTATAAATCGAATTTAAATAAAAAATTAAAATTTAATTAAATTCAAAATTTCGAATTAAATTTGTGAAGAGAGATACAACTTTCTAATTAATGCTAGTAAGAATTAAGTAATTTTGTGCATGAATCATGCATTTTATATGACATATATATATTTATAAAATATATTTATTAATTTATAAAAGATGATTTTTTTCCTCCATAAAACTAGCATGATATAACAAAACTTGCTGCTTTTAACAGCTTATGGGTATGTATGATATTTTCAAATAATAAATGATTAAAATAAGTGTCAACAATTATAATCATAAATATTACTTTTATTTTTTTATCTTTTTGGATAATTATAATATCACCTGTAATTTTGAAGTCGAAAATCTATCGGAAAGGAAATAAATAATTCTTGGTGTTTACTACCTCACCGATCATAATAAATGGATTTGGTAATTTGCATAGGCATGTGTGAACATAAATTATTAAATTTATTAAAATTTTAAATATAAATATAATATATATTATGTTTATTATAATATTTTTATCGTTATTTTATTACATTTTTTTGTGTTCATAAATTATAATATATAATAATAAAATAGTTATTAACATAATAAAATCATACTTTTACATATTTATAATAGCATGTTTGATTCACATGCCTCATTATTTTATTACGAAACTATTCGGTGCGTACAATTATATGTTCATTGATTTTCGAAATAATCTATTCCAGTCTAATTCTTCAAACTCTCAGGATAGTCATTTTGCATTTCCTCTATTAAATAGTTATTTCAAACTTGAACGTAATACAAAATTTTTTGAAGAATTCAAATCTCATAATGTTCAATTTCGTTAGATCAAACTATCATTATAGTTATTTTATTTCGTTTCAGCTCTATTCTATTCTCACGAAATAATTATTTTATACATCTCTATTCTAATTTAGTGAACTAAGCATACCGTTTAAGTTTATTTTGCTAAATAAATCTAATAATCTATGTATCTAAATTTATATTAAAAATTATAACATATTAATAATTCATGTCGTATTTATAGTATATATATTTATATAAACTAAAACCTCTGTTATAATCTTATGACCAGTGATTTTAAATTTTTAGTTCTCTTAAAATTTACACGATATCGCTTTGACCGTCGTGGCTCCGAGCTAGAAGCCAGAGCTGGCATTTCTGGCAAAAAAAAACAAAAAAAATAAATCAATCGAAAAATTGAATGCGAAAGCGCCACTCCTAATTTCAATCACCGTTTAAATCCAATCTCCCCATGATTTCTGATTTCCCCACCAGCTCCGCCCGATTAGCTGACCACCATCATTTCGTCATCAATCCGGATGACCCCACCGCCAACCCAGAAAAATAAACTTAAAACGGAAAGGAAAGGTCGAAAGGAAAGACTGCTTCGTTCATTACTCAACCCAGAATCAATTCTTTCGCGCTGGGACCCGTTTAAAGGGTTTATTCAAGCTTAGATAACGGTCAATCCTGTGTTTCCACCGATAACTCCTCCGGCGACCGGAACTATCTCTATTCTCACCGGCGTCAAGTTTTACAAAAAGAAACCCTTGTTTTTTTTTCATAAGTCAGAATCAGAATTTTTAATCTCTGTTATTAATGAACGAACCAGCCCCACCGAACGGCATTTATAGATCTCATTAATTAGACGTTAAACGATGTCGTTTTTGCGGCGGAGGAAGGTAACGGATTCCTCAAAGTCCACGAACTCCGAACCCAACATCAAAAAAGATGGCAAGAGAAACCAACAACACGAGCCCCCGAGGAGAAAGTTATAGTTCCAAGAAATGATCGTGTTGGGACAGTTGTTGTTGGTACATTGGTTTCATGTGTTCGACGTGGTGGTTGTTGTTATTCTTATACAACCCAATGCCCGCTTCGGTCCCGCAATACGTGATGGAGGCGATAACGGGGCCAACGCCGAAACAGCCCGGGATCAATTGAGGAAGAAGGCTTGACGGTGAATCACCAGGTTGTTTTCGTCCCTGGGATTGATGACTGGTGGGCTTGAGCTTTGGGAAGGGCACCAGTGCGCTGAAGGGTTGTTTAGGAAACGCCTTTGGGGTGGCTCCTTTGGAGAATTGTATAAAAGGTATTAGCTTTTGCTATTTTTTTTTCTTTTTTGAGAATTTTGAGGTTTTAGCATTTTTTTTTTTAAATTATGGGTTTGCCTTGATTTTAACGAAAGGAAAAAAATGGAAGACCTTTTAGGAATGTTAAAGTTCTTTTGTGATGTTGCTTGGGTTGCAAGTTATTAGAGAAGCTTCCTTAAAGTTTATTGATTTCTACGTGACTTTGATGCTTCACTTTTATTTTCTTTCTTTTGCATTGTTTTCTACGATTAAAACCTTTTGATCATTGCAATTGCTTCTTCCTTTTCTTTTATGTTTGCTTTTGGGACATTAGAAAGGTATCTTTGGTTACTCTTACCGCAACTTGATCCGTCCCTCAAGTGGCAGTTTCGATTAGAATTTATAGTGGTACGGGTACCTGGTTTGATCATATGTTGCCTGTTCTGTCATGTAATAGTTGAAGCTTGTTGCAAGGGGTGAGGACATTATCATGAAAGCTTACAAGTTTTTCACTGGGTTACTATAAGAGTGCAGAGGTTCATTTTATTTTGTTTTTCTATAACTGGAAAGCTTGGGATCAGGTTGCCGAGTGGCAACTGACGTATGTTGGCCTCAATTGCCAAAATTGCTATCCCCTATCCATCCCCCATTTCTTTTGATTCCTCTTCTTTCCTTGCCATGCTTAGTTAAAACCATAAAAAATGCCATTATTAGGATTCTTTGCATTTGATGTTTTTGTGTTCCCACTTGAGTACTCCGCAGGATAATAATAATAATAATAATAATAAAAACATACTTGTCACTATGAAGAATCTCCAACTCTTGCCAAGTAAAATGCTACTTACACTCTCCAGAGGCCATTATTGAATCTTAAATGTTCTGCCAAACCTTTTTTTTTTTCCTTGTTTTAGGGTGAAATTACACTTTATAAGTGTTGGATTGCCTCTGGATTTGAAGAAGACCAACCTGTCTTTCCAATGAGCAATGTATTTACTTTGTTTCTATAGTCTTTAAGGTAATACTGGCTTCTCTTGACATTCCACAAAGATTATAGCTTTTGCTTCATGAATTTTTCTGGGCAGTTCTCTTTAAGCTGTTGCATATTATTTCTATATAGAGTTCTAACGTTTAGATTGTTTTTGGTTATAACGAAAATGAAAGTTTCTTTAGAAGAATGGGAATCGCTTTAAGTTAGACCTGTTATTGCTATTGTTTCTGGTTATACCAAAAATGAAAGTTTCACTATTAGAATGGGAATTGCTTTAAGTTAGACCTGTTATTGCTATTTACGCTGGCTCATGTATTTAACTATTTGTGAAAGTTATTGTCTATGAACTTTACTGAAGTTTATTCCCCCACCGTTCTCCCAAGTTCCTTGCAGACCATTATGCTGGGCTAAGCACATGTCACTCGATAATGAAACTGGACTGGACCCTCCTGGTATAAGGGTCAGGCCTGTATCTGGACTTGTGGCAGTTGATTATTTTGCACATGGTTATTTTGTTTGGGCTGTCTTAATTGCTAATTTGGCTCAGATTGGTTATGAGGAAAAAAACAATGTATATGGCTGCTTATGATTGGAGGTTATCTTTCCAGAACACTGAGGTATGACCTTGTTTTAAAATTTCACGTTCCTCCTAAAGTTATTCTGCCAAATAATTTTTTGCTAATGTGTATACTTTCGATGTTTATCTTTAGTAATTCTGCTGTGCTTACGATTTGAAATTAACATTGTGTTTATAACTCTCTGATATCAATTCTATTTTATATGAATAAATCAGGTTAGGGACCAAACTTTGAGCAGAATGAAAAGTAACATAGAACTCATGGTAGCTACTAATGGTGGGAAAAAGGTAGTAGTCATTCGACATTCAATGGGAGTCTTGTACTTTCTGCACTTCGTGAAATGGGTTCAAGCACCAGCTCCCATGGGTGGTGGAGGTGGACCAGATTGGTGTGCTAAGCACATAAAGGCAGTAATGAATATTGGTGCGCCCTTTTTAGGCATTCCAAAGTCGGTCTCAGGACTATTTTCTACTGAAGCCAGGGATATAGCCATTGCTAGGTACATTTCTGAATTAATTTCTTGGTGTGAGTTGTTGTATTCTTTCTGCAATCCATGTGAATCAATCGACATAACCTTCTGACACTGTTGATAGATGCTATGCTTTCCCACAATATCTGTTGCATTGATAAAATTTTCCCTTTCGAATGTCACTATAGATCATGTGCCTATACATCTCCGTGAGAGAGAGCGGGATAACTTTTCTAATGCTTTGGTCTTGTCATTCTGTGGCATCACTTTTACTAAAATCAGTTCTGAATCTGGCCTCTCTCAAGGCTTCTATTGTGATAGTGAATTGATGTTATTATTTCTTGAGTAAACAAAGCAAAAAGGTTAGATCAAATTGTGGGAATCGCTAAAATTTCAATCTCAATCCATTTTGCATATCTGTGACCGTCCCTCAACCATTTTGGCCCTTCTTTTGTCTTT
>JBBYHK010000018.1:3263385-3277145 GCA_038382065.1 Adansonia grandidieri | reverse complement strand
TCATGAAGCCATTAATGGAGGAAAACTAGGAGCTGTTCTCATGAAAGTGCTTAACTAATTGGAATCTAAAGCTGGTTTACTGTGATTTATTTTTGTATTTTGTAACCCTTTACTTATTTTGTTCCCTTTTTTTTTTTTTTTGTGGTGTTTAACCTCTTAACTTTTATGGTTCACGTTTGAAACTTTGGAAATGTAGCTTTGCTTTATGTTAGTAACTATGGAATTAGTACGGAACTGCATTTTGTATCCTATGAAATTAGTATGAAAAATGCCCGAGATTCACTAATTGTATTGATCAATTAAGATAAATTCTCAATTCAATCCTCATTCCCTGTTGTTGATTGTTTTTGAAGATAACATGGATAATGCATTTGTAAAAGCAACGTTGAAGTTGAATTTAATTGTAGAAATTTAACACTAGTATTAATTGTCCTTAAAATCGATTTTTTTTTTAAATAAAAGAATTCATTCAATTAAAGCAAAGAAACCAAAGTCGCATCAGTACTACAATAGAGGGATTAAATTCAAAACTTTTAACTTTCACTATTCTAATATCATAATTATGAGTAAAAATAAGTAAAAAAGGAAGAAATTTAAACATAAGATTTGCATGATTCAACTTAAAATATCAACATATATGAACAAAAAAAGAAGAAAAAACTTCATTATAAATAAATAAAATTAGCAAACACTTATTAACTCAACAGGCAATAAATTTATGAACATAAAGAACAATTAACATGTACCATTCATTCAAGTTTGGATTGTTTTCTTTCAAAGATACCCAAAAATCATTAAATAGGCGATGACAATATCCGAATTGATGCTGTTTTCTAGTGGTGGTTAAAACAAAGACAAAAGCAAGTCAAGAAAAGGCAACAAATATAACACTATTGTTAACAATGCTAGATTCATTCAATACTAAAGGACAAATGGATTTACACCATTAACTCAAACAACAAATCATGGCCTATAATTAAAATGCAATTGTTGTAGTTAATTACACTCAAAAATCACCAAAAGAAAACCCGCAAACCCGAACCAAAAAACAATAGGCAAAATGGAGCCCCTTGCCCCAAAGATATTAAAAAATTGGGAAAGAAAAAGTGGAAAAGATCAAAACGCCCGTTTTGGGCAGAAGACCAACCTATTTCTATATTCCACATTATCACAATAATGGTGATCTATGGCTTCTTAAGAAATACCCCCATGTTTTTGGAACATTGGGAAAAAGAATCATATGTAAACCCAGGCATCAAAAACCACCGGCCTGGGAGGATGAGAAAAGCAGTATACACATAGAAATGGGAGATGATGTAGTTATATGCACAGAACTAGGGATCTGAAAGTGTTGATATAGTGTGCGAGACTGTGACCGTGATTTTTATCACTCCGAACGTGGAAGTAAGAAGCCGAAACCAGAATTTTCACGAATTAATGATGGAGGATCAACATCAGCTATGTCGACTTGTTGCAGCGACTTGGAGATGTCATCCACCGTAAATGGGATGCTGCATTGACATATGAATTGGTGCATAAATATATCATAAAATGTGTTGGATGAAGATGATATGGGGTTTACTCTTCTACATACCTTGAGTCGTCATCTAATAGGAAAGAACTACTAACAGCATTATTGGAGTCCTCGGTCATCATGATTCTCATATTTGCAATGACCTGTACGATGAAGAGTTCATTTATAAATTTTGCGTGCCTCAAAAGCAGGGATTTCAAAATTTCGAAAGGGGCCAGAACAAACAGGTCTAGTATCACATGCCATATAAATCAACTTTTACATGTTTGGTACTTTGAACTTACATCTGATGACACACTATGTGTTCCATATTTGTCATCCCAGTACATTGTGCTGATTCTGTACAATTGTTGCATACTGAGTACCTGAAAAAGCAGCACACAAGAAAGAAAGATGAAGATTGAGTGAAGGAAAATGGAAAGAGGTGAGGAATCTGAAAGAGAAAGGGATGTACCGGGCAAAGCTCTTTAGTTATTTCATTCAAGGTCTTTTTGGGTTTCTGATGAATAACCTGAGTTGCAGAGAAATGGTCCGTCAATGAGTGATATAAATCATGATTAGAAATAATTATTGAACAAGAAATGCTATAAGATTAATCTAACCAGGAATCCTATAGCCTGTCTTATGTGCTTCAGTTCATCCCATGCAAAGCCCGCATACTGTTCAGAAGAAGAATTCAGGTAAATGAACAAGAAAAAAAAAGTTTAAGGGTATAACAATCATAAATGATTGCCGTGAGTTTTACCTCCTCAGTTGCCTCGTTGCACCACTGTTCTAATTCAGCCAAACCAGCTTTCACATACTCCCCATTACTGAATGAGCAACACTCACGTCGCAAAAGAAGACTGCAAAAATGTGTAAAGACAAACACAATACCATTATTGGGGGAATTGATCATAACCTTTGACTTTGTCACATAATCAAGTAATAAATGTGCATACGCATTCGCACACAGACACACAGAGAGATACCTGTTGAATAGCTGAACGTTGATGAATGAGAATATCTGAGAGAATACTTTATGGACTAAGAAAGGAGGTACCTGTAGAATCAGAAAAGTGAGGCTCGTAAAATCCCTAGAAAGAATGATTGCAATTTCTTTTTCAAGCAAAGTTTCAGATCTCACATGGTTTGCTTTCATTATATTCAAATATCGGTTCAAGCTTTTCACAATGCTTTGCCAATGAGCAATTAAAGCTTTCTGAGCAACAGCATTTGCTTGAGAACGTCCCTTCACCAAACTTGCCCGTGATGTCCTAGGAGCCTGCATTGCATTGAAAATATGCAATTTTAGGTAAAGCTGGGTATTTACTCATACTGATTTGTAGCAGTAGTCACCATATACGAGCGATTTCTAAAAGTAGTAGTAGTAAGTTACCAAGCTTCATAACCCACACAACCACGCATGCCCAATTCATAAAAAATTTCTCCATCTTATTTTCGAAACTGAGACAGGAACCCAAAAAAAAAAAATAGTAATAACCTGAATACACAATCCAAGAAGTGGAGAAATCTCTTTCTTTAGATTGTCTCTTATCATTCCATATATCTTCTCAAGGAAGGCGGTAAGCTGTTGCTTAAACAGTAATGCAGGGTACTTGGCCTCAACTTGCCGTAAGTCATCTAATCTATTAAGCCCACGACCAATAAGAAATGAAAGGCCGGCACTTTGGGGAGATGCACGTAGTCCCTAGAATTCATATTAAGACAAAATAAAAGCAGGAAATGAAAATTAATTAAATATATGGAAAGGATACGATAATTTTTGAGTGAGATTAAATAATAGCTTCTTACTTGAGACATCCTCCCAAAGAGTGAAGCTGATGCTGCTCTTCGCCTTTGTGGTGTCAAACTTCCAGCTCCACTTGCTTTAAGTGTGTGTTGGAGCAGCAGCAGTAACGTCGATGCGTTGGATAACCAATACGCTAAGACATCATTATTGTCCTGGACCTTCAGTAAGGTAGACATACTTTCCATTAATAATATTCTTTTCATCCAGAAAAGTGAGAAAAAAGATGAGGCATTGACAACTTGTAGTCGCTTTCAATCTAATTCTGTCAGCTTCTCAATGCAACGGCTATAGAGAGCTGATGGATTTTATTGGCTAATGATGCAGAAAATTATAAAAGCCAAACTATAGCTTACCTCTATGGCAGAAGCTATTGTTTGAATGATGCGGTCAAAGACAGTTGTTCTTTCAACTTCAAATGACCTCCAGTGAAGAAGACATTTGTATATGACACAGGCAGCAATCGGTTTGCTCCCAGAGAATCCCAAATTTTGTGATATACACTTGATCAGGAGGTCCTGGTTCTCCTAAAACTCAAAAGGAAGATTGGAAGAAATAAATCAGGACTGGTACAACCACATGAATCGGAATCTAATACTCAAAATTATCGGACAAGAGATTAGAATGCGCTTAATATAAGTGTCATACGTTTCAATGGCCACTAACCTGCTGCTTTTCATTGAGGGATTTCTGAGGTTTTTCCTCAGATTCAGGCTCACGTACATTTGATATGGCAAGAGTTGTGTCCTGAGAAGATACTGAGCAGTAAGCAATAATACAACTTATAAAGTATCATATATCCTACGAATTTTCAGTTTCCATTATCACAATTAATGATATTCCCTACCGATGGAACCTTTATTTCTCCGTTTATAACATTTCCATTCTCTGGTGTCCTCTGCAAAATAATTAACAAATACTCAGGATATATTTCTCTAAGCTTGTACTTTACTATATGAGGCTGTGTAAAGAACTAATAATAAATATTATACCTGAATAATCATTGTCCTTTGTCTTGCAGTCAAAGATTTCCCAGTTGGTGATATTGCCAGTGACTGCTGACGGAGTACTTGAATCTCGGATTCCGAATTTGCAAGCTTCTCTTCCAACCTGAAGCATAGAATGAATCAACTTTAAAAGGTAGAATGAAATTAAATCAAAAGCTTTTAATTGGACATTGAAAGAGCCACATGAGAAAAAGGAGGGCGGGAAAAGGGTGCTTGCAAAAAGAAGCAGAAAATGAAGTAAAATGTGTGGCAGACATTTGAGTATCATGAAAACTGACAACCAGAAAGAATAGGAAAAGGGAGAATTAATTGTTACTTTATCAGCTCTCAAATGATTGGGTCCCTTTTCTACCTCATTTGTTTTTCTTTTCAAAATTTGGATGCGAAGTACTACTAATTTATATTCAAACAAGTTTCTTTTCTACACAGACCTCTGCACAGATTCCTGAAGTTGATCCACCTTTCGCTCTGAATCTTCAAGTTTCTTTACCAGCTCTGCATTTCTAGCCTCAGCATCCGTGCAAGCATTACGAGCCTCCTCCAGTGCTTTTCTTTCTGATAGCAATGAAGACTGCAGAAACAAATGAACATTTCATCCCTGCTGTCATCATCAAAGTTTCTAAAGACTCAAGGACAAAAAACAGAAAGCAAAATTGAAGCTAAATGCTCGCAATATCTTGCAAGTGGAAGTCAATCCACATTATGAATCAAATGGTGATACATCAAGCAAATGAATGATTTATTAATTTCAGGTAATTACAAAATAAAGCCTAAAATATTGACATCAAATGCCTAAATAAACAGTAAATAGTGACTGATTTATTGTCATCCTTGATATTTATCCTGCAACTTCATATATTCATTAACACCAATTGCTTCATTTATTCAGTCTTAACAATTTCATCTGATTTTCAGTTTTCTATACCCTTCAGAACTTGTAGCCATTGACAGAACTTAAATCATATCAGCACATGGAGCAAAAACAAGATACATTCAGAGTATATACTTTAAATAGAAAAATAAAATTATTTTTGCATCTATCCAATTAAATTACTTATAGAATCTCATAGCAGGGAAATAGACACTACAGAACTGACCACAATTGTGCACGCTAGAATTCTTACCTTCAAACTCTCTACCTCAGCAGTTAAGGAATTAACCTTTTCTGTGTCCTCAACGATAACAGGAGTCTCCTTGATAATTGGAGGAGTTTCCTCAATAGCTTTCCGAGCAGCTTCTTGCTCTTTCTTGACTCTAGCATTTGCTTCTTCCACTTGTATTTGCATTGCATGCAAAGCATCCTGCAACTTGGCAATTTCTTGTGCCTTCTCCTCTTCTAAATCAGTCTATTACAAAATTAAAAAGCAAAGCTTTTACTGGTTAAAACAGATAATGATGACGTTTTACAGAAGATTGCAACAATACTAAACAATAATATATATTAGAACAAAAAATGGCATAAATTACCCTCAAACGTTTCTCAAACTGCAAACGCCATGTAAGTTCTTCCACGTGCTTTTCCAATTTGTCTTTTGCTTCTTTTAAAGCCCCTGTTTCTCGGGCAGCCTAAATAAATTTAGAGTAATGGTTATAACATGAGTTTATACTGCATTAAAGCTTTTGCGAGGAAAGTTGCACTAAGGAATATGATCCAACCATCTTAAGCTTTCTGAGCTCTCTCCTAGCAACCCTTCTCCTCCACCCACATTGAGTAGTTATTGCAGATTTCTGGAGACTCTTATAATAAGAGTATGCAACATGGCAACGCAAAGTAGCCTGAATGTTAAGAAAAGTACCCAGTCAATATTCAATTTTCTGAATTGAGTTTCATACCTTCACTGCTCCAGCAATGAGGTGTGCAAATTTCATCCCAGAATCATATTAATTTTATAAAGACTAAGAGAACATCATTAAGTAGTTGTAGTAGGACCTGAATGATGATTGCAGCCTTGGTTTGCTTTCTGAATCTGAATT
The DNA here is from genome assembly GCA_038382065.1 of Adansonia grandidieri. Taxonomy (NCBI): domain Eukaryota; kingdom Viridiplantae; phylum Streptophyta; class Magnoliopsida; order Malvales; family Malvaceae; genus Adansonia; species Adansonia grandidieri. Next base: position 3,270,841 of record JBBYHK010000018.1, on the reverse strand, counting down.
CATTCCGAGCAGTCATTGCTCTTAAGCCAGTCTGCAACGTGATTGCAGACAACCTTACTGTTAAATAGGATTCTCTGGCAATGTAACGCCTGAAGTTCTTTTGAATCTTCAAAGCAGCTGCTTCCCTTCTCAACTGCTCATACAGTTTGCAGGCTAATATGCCTAATTACATTGAAAAGGCAAACAGACAGGCATAAATAGGATAAACGTTTGAGTGAGATCTAGGCCAAAAAATAAAAGCATCCGAGAACCACAATTGCGTTTTAAAAAAATACTTCTATACTTTTACTTCTGAAGATCATCGGCCTCATTCATTGTTTTTGAACTTTTAATGACACTAAAAAGATACCTCGCCAATGAGATTGCAACATGATTGCTGCTTTACGTAGGGCAATGAACTCCCTCCGCGCAATATATGTCCGAATTTGCCTTTGAATGGTTCTGGCTGCATGCCCAAGCACTTCTGCTCTTCTGGCATCTAACTCAGCCATCTGACCAGCTCTGAGGAAAACTTTGGTCTTACCTATCTGCCATGTAAATAGTGTTAAACATAGTGTACTGCAGAAATTACAAACCCACTGAATAAATGCATGCTGATTGTTGCGTATGGATGATCAGATTTTAAAGTGCTCGTTGACATCATTCATCAAGTGTATATTTATTCATCAAAGACACTTAAATGAGCAGCATTAATGATAGAAAATAAAAGAAGTAGTTAACTATGCAAAAGAATTGTATACTTCTGTGACAGAGATGACAGGCTAAAACTGGTTAAGGGTAGTCTTTAACCCTAAAACGAGCAGGTGTAACATGGGAAAGGGTGGTCATCCTACTTGGATTACACTGCAATTATCATGGTTATCACATATCCTAACCATATTTTGTATGGAACATGTACCAGCCATCACTGAACCACAGTTTTGTTGTAACATGCAAAGATATAAGCAAAAAATTTCATTATAGATCACCTCCTGACCCTTACTGCCATAAATCTGATGGAGCTAATAGCCCATGCTTACCAGCGTAAAAGGTGCAGCATGGGCAATACATCACATATATCAATTATAAACTAGTGGAATGCTCAAGAAATTACAGAATATTCAAAAATTAGTTAACATTTCAGCCATTCTCCGTTTTGGCATAGATTTCAGCACACCTTGCCTTTGTGAATGGAGCTAGGACAGGAAAGTGGAATTACATTTCTATGATAGACAGGACTCCCCTTAATCCTCTCATACCATTTTACTTCCTAAATGTCATGACCACGATTAAAAGCTGTAAGGTTGTGTTTCAATTACCTGATAACCTTTCAATCCCATCTTATCCAGGATCATTTGACAGGCAACCTTGTCATCATGGCTACACATACAAACACACAAAAAAGAAAATGGTAAAATCATATGCAATGGTAGGGGAAAATAAAACTAGGGAAGCCACAAAAGACATATTACATAAATACCAACATCAACCAATATATCATGAAGGGGGCCATTACATGGTGCAATGGGGCTAAAAAAGTTTAAAAGCACATGTTCAAGTTCTGTACCAGGCACTTTATGAAAAAATATTGAAAAGAAGATCTTATTTGGAGCATCTATCACATAACCTTACAAGTTTACAACTACAAAAAGATGGGATTTAGAACTCACTTTCCCTCCAAGACTTCTGGAGCGAGAACACCAAAACGGTGAAGAAACTCATAAAATGTTCTTCTGGTTGGATATCCGGCACAGCTAATCCTAATTGCCTCAAGAACACCCTATAAGATGACACAAATAACTTCAACTGCCACGACCATCAAACGGACCAGTTTTGATAGTTTGGAGCAAAACAAATAGAGATTATTATACTGCTAAATTGTACTCACACCACATCGTAATTGCTGAATTATATTGGCATTCTCAAAAATTGCAGGCTTGAGGGTATTGTTTGGCTTCACACATCTGATATAGTGAGGTTCTGTTGAGTTCAATGTCTCCATTAAAGATTGAAGTTGTAGCTGCAATATTTGAAACATTTTTCGTTTATCATAGAGGAAATTATATAAAACTTCAAGTTAAGAAGTTAGTAGTTTTAATTGCAAATGAAAGAAAGGATCTATCAACTATGTCATCTGCCTCTGGCAACCGTTTATGTTAAGAGTGTCAGCACATTACTGAAATTGGTGCAGAACAATTTGATAGTTATCAGAATGACTGGATTTATGGTTTTTATAAGCACCGTAATGTGTATTAGCTTCCTTAATTTTATTTTCTGCATGCTTAACTTGAAAAAATTCTCAACTCAGGATCAATTTCGTGTCCACAAGCCGCGGTAGAATTAAGTTCATAGAAAAAAAAATCTTCGTTCATGGTTCTGAGAGTATTCATCGGGATATGGTTTTGCGAAAGAAACGAGGCAGGAAACATCATCCAAGATTTTATTGTATCTTATGATTTGATTTTAGCGAAAACTGGGTTGAGGAAAAGTGACACCCATCTAATCACCCATAGGAGTGGAGGGAATGCTAGCCAAAAGGTCATACCAAGGGAGATTTTAACTACGCAGCATCTGTTTCTAGTTTTAGATTTTCATTTTAGAAGAACATATAAGAAAGCAAGACGTATCCTAGACCCAAGATTAAATGGTGGAGGTTGAAGGGGGACACACAAGCATCTTTTGTGTATAGACTAATAAAAAAGGCTAATTTGGAAGATAAAATCGGACCTAGTGTCATATGAAATAAGATGACCAATAGTATTAGACAGGTCGCTAGGGAGGAACATGGTGATTCAAAAGGCATGGCGCCGCTACATAACAGTACATCATGGTGGAACAAGCAAGTAAAGGCAGCTATTAAGAAAAAAAAACAAATTTGCCATAAAAACTGAGGAAATAATAGAGATGCCAAAAGTTTTGAGAAACATATTGAGATTAAGGCTTGTTGGTTAGGTTAGGTTTGGTTTGAGCAGGAACTAGTACACTATGATCATGCCCAAAACCATAGCTATAGGGTCATGTATCAAAGAGTTATGAGAAGTACAGTTCATCTGATAAATACTGTTGATAAATGGATAGATAATACCTTAAAGCGTGATCCAATGGACGAAAATTTGGATGATTTTGAAGACTCCTCAGCAGGAGGAAACAAACTAGACACGAAGGAGCACTTTGAGGCCGTCAAAAGATCCTGATGTTCAGCCACTACATAATCTTTGTTCTTGTCAAGGAACAAATCAGCCAGATAAGTAACCTGGGGTGAGGACAACAAAACATACGGTTAACCTACCCTCGTAGTCAAAGAAACTTAGTAGATATACAAAGCAAAACAAGTTACCTCTCCAGCATAGTGAGCAATAGTAAAACTAGTACGAGATAGCTTTGGTTTGATAAAGCGCTTGTTGTTTTTGAATGTCTGGAACAACTTCTGAGCAAATGTTTCATGCGTGGATTTAGGAAACATGCTGCATGAAACAGTCAAGTAAACATGAAATCAACCAATAGCAACAATATAGTGACTTAGGTTTCCTAAAATTTCAACATTTCAATAGAGCAAAATACTAGCTGCGTACCAAGCTTCATCGAGAAGTGCAATAATTCCTCCAGGTTTCTGCAGAAAGATAGAGCAAGTAATTGTAACAATCAAACAAGATGCACGAAAAGACAGTTAATTGCGAATTCGAATTTCTTTCAATTTAAGGGATAAAAAGGAATACTTATAAAGAAAAAAAAACAATATCATATTCTTAGGAAGATTAGCTCATATAAATTAACAAGAGAAAGCAAACAACAATCTTAAACCTTCTCTATCAAATCTAATACATCCTGGTTATCAACAAATTCTATGTAGCTCCAATTGATTTCTTCTTTTGTGTATTCCTCTTGTTCCATTTTAAAAACATGCTGCAAGGACAAAATTACCATATATTCAGAATAAGCATATGCCAAGGTAGCATCTGAAGTAGGGAAAAGAATTACGTAGAAGTTACCAAACCTGATTGAAATGCTGCTGCAGTTTTTCATTTGTAAAATTGATGCAAAACTGCTCAAAACTATAGAAACAAGAAAACAGATGAAACCTTGTTAGCTACAATAGTAAATATTCCATTTAATAGTATTTCAGAGCAAATGTCTTACCTATTAGACTTAAAGCTCTCAAACCCATAAATATCAAGGACTCCAATCAATTGCTTTGAGTTTGGATCTTGTCCAATCGAAAAGTTGATCTTATCCACAAGCCTGATGGAAATAAAGAAAAAAGTTTCAGAAGTTCATGCACCATGGTTGAATACAAAGGAGTGATGAAGTTTCTTTACCAATCGAACAAGCGAGAATAGATGGTTTTAGCTAACGCATCCCTGCTACCGACCGCAGCAACAGGATCCAGGGGTCTTTTAATAATTTCTTCTGGGGTAACCATTACACGCTTTACTAGTGCATCTTCCAAGCTCTTGACATCACACCTATTATATATATAGTTTATGAGACATATTGATTAAAGAAACAAATATGTAAGATAAGAAATCAAAAAACATATTCAAGAAAGAGATGAATAGCTCATACTTGAGCAGCTCAGCTGTTGTATTAAGATGGAACCTAGATTTCTCATCCTTGATAACAGAAGAGTCAACCTCAGCTCCCTTTGCAAATTCAACATTCCCAAGATGTAAAATGGCAGCCACAACACGAAAAATTGCCTCCTGAAATGATCATTCATAGTGAAAATATGAATGCAACAACAAGTGCACTATTTTTTGAAACTAAAAGAATAGAAGGCTGACCTGCTCTTCCTCGCTGATTCCAACTACATCCATGGCCCTTATAGTTGCAAGGTACTCCTGAGCATCATCTACCCCATCCAATGCGTAGCAGTTTGATTGATTAAGGTAATTGAAAGATTTAGGCTCGCCCAACTTAAACTTTTCTCTAACCTGAAAATTGTCACAGAACACTATCAGTCATTGCCTCTTATTAGCAGCATAGGCAAGTCTAAATGCGCATGCAGATTGATGCAAAAAAACAGAAATATTTCATTATAAAAGCAAGATCTTAGTACCTCTGGTGGCGCTGCACAAAGAAGGTAAAAGCAGTGGTAATTTCTTTCAGGATTTGAAATTTGGCAAACTCGAGATCGTTCCAGCAAATATGTACGGACAGCCGCCCCAGATATCCTCCCATTCTTGTCAAATTGGAGCTCAACAAATTTACCAAAACGACTGGATAGTACCAAGAGGCAGGAAAACTCAGATAAACACATAAACTAATTCGAGGAAATGATAAATCAAACAATTGATTGGAGAACCATTGTTTTCGTATTAAAATAGTCTGGCCAGCAGCAATGGCTGAAATATGAACTAAAATTTGATCCATCTTTTTGAAACCTCTTTAGATCCAACATTTCATATTACAAAAGTGGGGCAGAAAAAGCTATCATGTATGAAGAAGGTTGTGATTTTTCAAATCCCAAGGCAAACATGCACTCACCTAGAGTTGTTGTTCCTAACAGTTTTTGCATTTCCAAAAGCTTCAAGAACAGGATTTGACTGCAAAAATTAAACATCCAGAACTAATAAGTCAGGCAAATATTCTCATTTTTTTCAACTCATTGTATCTATCATAACCATTGCAAAAACGAATTACATATTTAAGCCAATAAAGACGAGCCAAGACGTTGTTAGGTTTCAGATTCATCTTACTTCTAGAACTTGTTGTTCAACTGTCCGCCCTTCAACTCCAGATCGACCACCAAGGTATGCAAGGTATCGCATGAGCATCTTTGTAGTCTCAGTCTTACCAGCGCCACTTTCTCCACTAACTAGAATTGAGTTGCTTTTTCCCTCATTCATCATTGCCCTGTTTACATGATAAATCAGAGACAGCATTAATCAGAAATTCTGATGTCCGGTAGAACAGAGGGCATTTACCTATATGCAACGTCTGCAACGGCAAAAACATGAGGACTCAGCTCTCCAAATGCAGCCCCTTTATATTGTTCCATCATGTGAGTATCATACAGGTGCGGTAACCTTTGGAATGGATTTATAGCAATCAGTATATTTCCAGTGTATGTCTGAGGAAAGAAGCAAAGAACAGCACTTCAGCATGCAAAACTATGATGACTATGATGACTTCGAAATTAAATCAACATTTTTTTCTCAAAATCTACTTCAGCGTGTGAACAGAGAAAGAGAGAACAGAAAACATCTTACATAGATTTCATTAAGTTCATATCTCATAGCCAAGTTATGCAGAACACCAGGTTCATGCAAATATGAGAGCTTTGTCATGTCATCAACACCTCCAGGAGGTGCTTCAGTATCTTTAGGAAATACTTTCGAGATATTTGCCACAGCCTGCCATCAGTTCATTGGTCAGTAAGAATATAAAGAGTAGAATCTATCCCCCAAAAAATGACTGGAAAAGGTAAGTAAAAAAAGCAGAGAATCTGCTAGATGTAAACATCAAAGTTTCACTTTGAAATGACAAAATGAACTTTGGATGCACACTTCAAACTATATACTAACAGATTGTACTGACCAACTGCTAAGCTAGAAACAGCTTGATGTAGCCTTGTCTGCCTACAGAACTCGTAAATTACATTGTAGGATTGAAGTAGTGGAGTGAATCACTCACAAACATGTTGACATCTACTAGGAAATTTTTTTCACACTAATAAGTAGCACATGTTACAGATTTATATACCAACAAAAGGCAAAAATAAACTCACAGTTTTTCCATTTGTTGTGTGGACATGAACTTCTTCACCGCTGATTTTGAAAACTTCCCCATCAATCCATGCTAGTGTTGGATCTTCAACCCATACATGAGAACCTACAATAATGTTAACTGGAGCAGCCTGCAAATATATGAAAGTATTAGCCACACAAAGATGGAAACGAAGCTTACAAACACAAACAGTCATGACTGTCTGAAACAAGCATGCACGAAAGAATAATTCATGGAAAAAACATCAAAAATGAATTAATTTCTCATCCCCAATCAATAGAGGTTTCCTGAAACGAGCAATATGCTAACTAAGTGTTTGTCAAGACAAAAAATAGTGCTGTTTTAGTAAATACAGTAAAGAAAAGAGTATGACAGATAGTTGAAAAATACAAATTAAAAAAAAAAAAAAAAGATTAATGCCAATAAGTCAGTGACAAAGCAGCCTCATAAACAAAGAAATATTTCTTAGATTAGGTGTGAATTTCATAACAATGGCACGAAACAACATCAAGGATTATAGCTCGAACTTTGTTCACAAGAACCAATTTTGCAGCATGTCAAAAATGTTAAGCGTCCAAAAGAAATGATAAATTGTCAGAAAATGGCGCTCACCAACTGACCAGCATAGTATCATTGGTTCACTATGACATCCTTCAACCTCCATTTCAACTTCCAACTTCAATTATGGTACTAACAACTACCACCAATTTTTTTACCATCCGACACCCAAGACTAAAAGTTATTCATTATC
>JBBYHK010000018.1:3217108-3231901 GCA_038382065.1 Adansonia grandidieri | reverse complement strand
TAATTTGTGGTATTTGTTTTACTTTGATAATCTTTTATTACTTGTACTCCAATTGTTACAAAATTAACCTTGTTCTCCATATTTCTTGCAAAAAAAAAAAAAAAAAACTATTATTGCATTTCTTAATTTCTTAAAAAAATTAACTGCTATTATACAGTCTATTATTTTTAATTCTTAAATTTAAATTTGTTCGTAAAATATGATTATTATTGTCAATAATTAATTATGCATCAATTTTCAATTTATTTTTTTGCCATGCTCTCCATTTTTTTTTTAATTACCTTTTTTGATCTATTCAATTTTTTTTATTTACTCACAAAAGAATTGTGTCATTTTTTTATATTCTTTCTTTAATTTAATTATTTATCATAGCTCGTCAAATATAAATTCCGCATGTTAGATACAAATTATGAAATTGTCACTAATACTTTTTTTATCTAAGTGCAATTGGTCACCTTAATGAATCTATAAATTTAACGTGATACTAAGCTCGATGAAGATACTTAAAAATGGTAGGTTTTAATCTTATTTATCGTAACGAAATTTAATAATATGATTATATGCAGAGAAAGATTAACACCCTATTTAAGAATTAAATTATTACATCTATTATACCTTAATATGGATTTTATGTTCAAATTAATTTATTTTCTTAAAGCGTAACGAATGACGTATTTTAATTTAAAAAAAAAAGTTATCTTTAAGTCTTAAAACCTAAATTATGAATGTAATATTTCAAAAAGAGAGAAAATAAATTAAGATTATTATATTTTTTTGACCGATTTTTAAAAGTTGAAGAAGAAAATTCGAACTCTATTTATTAGATAAAAAGAGTGTACACTAAAAGTTAAATGTTTGAATGCATTAAAATTATTGGATTAATGATTTAAAAAGTGAGGATAGAAAAGTAAAATACAAAAAAAAGGAAACATTGTGTGTGGTTTTGCTGATATTTGCCATTGTCCACAGTAGATATACCACTCGTGAATGTAACATTTACCTTAATTTTTGTAAACTAAACTACGAATGAAACATTTCAAGTAGAGAGAAAGAAAGGGTTGATTAAGATTAATCGCCTGAAAAGTGAAGACTGAAGAAAACAAAAAGGCGCGTTTTGGGTTTTGCTGTTGTTTGTCCACAATAGAAATACTACACGTGAAGCACGAGGGAGAATCGAAGGCCGTTGAGTGGGGGACAGGTTTATACAAAACTGCGGAATCCTAAACAATCAATCCCTCTCCACTTCCCCCCCCCCCCCACCCAGCACCTTTTAAGACTCTCCTCCCATGTTTTGATAGCTTAAAAACAAAGCCAATGTTCCTCAACTCCGCCTCCATTCTCGATCATGGCTTCTTCTTTTTCCCTGTTTCACTCCTCTCTGGCCTCCAAACCCAATTTCTCATTGCTCCGGTATCAAAACCACACCAAATTCAATGGCCTTACCCCTACTGTTATCTCATGCACCTCCTTCTCCACATTCGATCACTCCCCGAGTACTAGTTTCTCTAACGGCAACTCCTCTTCTCCCCAAAAGAACAGACGCCTTGCGGATGAGAACATCCGCGACGAGGCTCGCCGCCACCTCTCCATCGCCAAAAACACCTTCTCCGCCAAATACGTTCCCTTCAACGCCGGACCGGACTCCAACGAGTCGTATTCGCTTGACGAGATTGTCTATCGGAGCAATTCCGGTGGATTGCTCGACGTTCAACACGACATGGAGGCTTTGAAGAAGTTCGACGGCACGTATTGGAGGGAGTTGTTCGATTCGCGTGTGGGGAAAACCACGTGGCCATACGGGTCGGGAGTTTGGTCCAAAAAGGAATGGGTTTTGCCCGAGATTGACCCGGACGACATCGTCTCGGCTTTCGAAGGTAACTCCAATCTGTTCTGGGCCGAACGGTTCGGGAAACAGTTTTTAGAGATGAACGATTTGTGGGTTAAACACTGTGGAATCAGCCACAGCGGTAGTTTCAAGGATCTTGGAATGACCGTTTTGGTCAGTCAAGTTAACCGTTTACAAAAACTGAAACGACCCGTCGTCGGAGTCGGCTGCGCTTCCACAGGTGACACGTCAGCTGCCTTGTCCGCTTATTGCGCGGCCGCTGGGATTCCGTCGATTGTCTTTTTACCGGCAAATAAAATCTCCATTGCTCAATTAGTTCAACCGATTGCAAATGACGCGTTCGTTTTGAGTATCGACACGGATTTCGACGGTTGCATGAAGTTGATCCGGGAAGTTACTGCAGAGTTACCGATTTACCTTGCCAATTCATTGAACAGTTTGAGACTCGAAGGGCAAAAAACGGCTGCGATAGAGATTTTGCAGCAGTTTGATTGGGAAGTTCCAGATTGGGTTATTGTTCCGGGTGGTAATTTGGGGAATATTTATGCTTTTTACAAAGGGTTCCAAATGTGTCAAGAACTAGGGCTTGTTGATAGGATACCTAGATTGGTTTGTGCCCAAGCAGCCAATGCCAATCCACTTTACTTGTATTACAAATCAGGGTGGAATGAGTTTAAGGCAGTCAAGGCAAATACTACATTCGCCTCAGCTATTCAAATTGGTGACCCTGTTTCTATAGATAGAGCTGTATATGCTTTGAAAAATTCAGATGGGATTGTTGAGGAAGCGACTGAGGAGGAGTTAATGGATGCAATGGCGCAGGCAGATTCGACGGGGATGTTTATTTGCCCTCATACCGGAGTTGCGTTGTCTGCTTTGATTAAGCTTAGGAGTAGTGGGGTTATTGGAGCCGGGGACAGGACGGTTGTGGTGAGTACGGCTCATGGTTTGAAGTTTGCACAGTCTAAGGTCGATTATCACTCAAAGGAGATTCCGGATATGGCTTGCCGGTTTGCCAATCCGCCTGTGCAAGTGAAGGCGGATTTTGGTTCTGTTATGGATGTGCTGATGAAATATTTGGGAGATAAAGCTCCAAATCACTAGGTTGAGCATTTTGTAAGCTTAGCAGTTTGTACTCTTTGAGATTCCTTCTTGGTTTTAATCCAGGTGTTACCTTTTGCTTTTTTGTTTTTGTTATTTAGATTTTGATCTAGATTGCCTTACTTAGCATAGAAATCATCTGTTATCCACGTAATTTATCTAAAATTTTTTAAGTCAGAAGCTTCAATGTTTTTCTACTATGTGGCTTTGGGGGCAATCAAACTTGTGATCTAGAATGTAGATAGATGATTGTTCCTCAAGAATCTGGTTACCTTTACTCTGCCTTCACCAAGCAAAGTTTGTATCTATGTGGGGTTAATTATGGGTTGCAAGTGTTTCTTCTGTGTATACTCATCATTCTAAGGAAAATGCTCAATTACTTTATTTCTAAAGTTTGGAATTTGCTGTGTTTCTTGGGGTCCTGGCCCTGAAGTTGCTTGTGATTTATTGTTCTTTTTTCAACATGTTGAAAATGACACTGACCATTCATCATCGTTGAAAGAAGCTGCTTGTCTAATTTATGTTTAAAGTGCTGAATTAGTTGTGATCATGTGGCCTGCACATTTACTTTCGTTTTTCAAATGAAAGAGAAGTGAAAAATGACCATTCAGTATCATATTTCATCTTAAGATTCTTTTTGTTTTTAACTTGCTAATCCAATAATAGTTTAGCCTAACCGAAATAAAGGCACATTATCTGGTGATCTATTGTGCTATTTGCATGCAAAAGACTTTACCGTAGAGATACTTTGAATCTTTGATATAAACATCCCTTCCCTTTGTAAGTTATATCTTAAAAGAAAACTGTATGCGAAGCAATATGCTTTTGTGAAACGTGGAATTTGTATTTTATTTGCTACACGTATCTGGGCTTGAAACAATATATAAATAAAGGCCACATATGAAATCTAAAATAATAGCCTGCTGAAAAAGGAAAGAGCAATATCTTAGTAATAAAAAGTGTATATTGAGATTAAGATGCAATGCAGCCAGCTGGCTGGGTGGTACCATTTTTTACTAATAAGAGAATGATCTGATGGAGACTTCATGATCTGGAGAGTTACAATGGTGATGTCATTACCGAGAATATGGGATTTTATTGATAGAAACATCAAGGTCAATGATATCCTTTGAACTGTTACAACTTTTCTTAATCCATATCATGTTTGTTTATTTTCGGTGAGCTACTGGTGGGTGAATCAGTAAGTTTTTGGTTTATTTCAATTCCAAAGATATGCCATCTGAATTAGAATTGCATCCTTTTTGAGTATTAATAATGAAACCGTGAAGTGATAGAAAGCTAAATTTCGGGAAATAGATAAGAGAATTTGCAAAAGTATAGCCCTAGTGCTAGTGGGCAATGGTCATTTCAGTTTCAGCTACTCTCTATCAACCTTTTAAGCTATCGTTGACCATGTGAAGGGAAATGTGCTTTGAAGCTAATGATAATTAGTTCCTCTAGAATTAATGATTTATTAGGAAGGGTTAATGTCATAGTTAGTCTCTTTAGTTTTTTTTTTTTTTTTCTTTCAAAAAAAGATTTCAGGCACATTTACTTGTAAAATTTTCATATCATATTGAAATTTGCAATTTTGACTGCACATGACATGACAACATCTGAAGAAGTAAATAACCAAGTACTTTAGTTTCTCCTTGACTGTCACCCGTTGTTTTTTACTCTTGAAAGTCTAAACTACTGGAGGAAACAATCTCCCCTCTGCCTGAATCACAGACAAGACAGGGAATTCAGTTCAACAATGTCGTTTTTAGTTCCTACAAGTAGGTTACAAGAACGGCTGTGATCAAAGATGATGGCATTTCGCCGAGAGTTTCACCCTCCAGTAGCCCAATTGGTTATGAATCAATGAAGAAAAAACAGTAGAAGGAACTCTACACCAGCTACTATAGTATAGGTCCAATCGTTTGCTCAGAAAGAAAGAAACAAATGGTACCATGATAAGAAAAACAGTAAAAAGAACACTGTACCAGCTACTATAGTAAAAGGAACTCTACTTGTTCAGAAAGACAGAACAGTGGCACTATGAACCCAATCATTTCTCAAGTGAAATAAGAAGCCAATATATCACAAACTGACAGCCCGTAATCTGACGTTGGGGAACCATCCGAACTAGTCTGCCAAAGGTACAAATTTATTGATTGATAAGCAAAAAACTCCAAGTAAAATTCCATAGTGGAACAAAATGAGAGTGGCAGAGTAAAATAAAATTTCATCAATATTTCAGCTTAGAATATCAAATAATCTTGGGCTTCCTGTTCCTGATCATCAAGAGGCACTGAGCATAAGAATTAAATCCACTTATTCCAAATTATAAAAACAATGATTGCTTTACATTTTTGCCCCAAAAGAATATTCCACTTTAGAAGCAGCACAAGACAAGCACATACGGCTTAGTTGACTGCAGAACAAAAAGAAGAAAAACAACGACCACTACATTATGGAATTGGAAAAAGAAAAATAAAAATGGATGTTTGGCATCCAAAAAATGTAGACTTTAAAAGAAAGTTTTTAGAGTTTTCCCTAAAGGATAAAATCCTACCCCTAGATAGAAAGTAGAGTAGGTAGGGATCCAGAAGCATAGAACCAACCATGTCGAAATTGAGGAAGGTGTTAATAATAATGATGCGTACCATAACATCAGACATATATGCTCTGACTCATTTACGATATGAAATGAAACTGTCCAAGTTTATGCACAGTACTAGTTACAATACCATTAAAACCAACGACCAAGTAACAACACACAACTAGAAATTAGAAATTTAAGTCAAATAAAAAAAAAAGTGTCGCTTGTACTGTGTATAACGATGTCGCCAAACAATACCAAAGGGTAAATCACAACACAGGCTTCTTCATGGCTGAAAGTAAAGGAATCTTCCTCCATCATGCTAGTGTGGGAGAATTTAGTTCATTTTTATCAAAAACACAAAAAATAAATAAGCACAACAAGATCTAAAGCCAAGCTCCATATAGCTAAACATGTAGCAACATCTGGTAATGCAATCAAATCCTCAATGTTTTTAATCTTAACAAGCCATCAACACTTAGGAATAATGATATAGCGATATACTCTTGTCATCCGACACACTAGCAAGACGACCCCCTCCACCACCAGGTCGAAATGCCACTGCCCAGACCTGGTCTGTGTGATTGCTCATTGTCTGAATAGCTGCTCTCATCTTCAAATCCCATAGCCTTACGGTTTTGTCACTTGAGCCTGTTGCAATTGCCTCTCCATCGGGGCTTACATCCACGCTCAACACCCAGCTAGAATGACCTGACATGGCCCCAATTATAGCTTTCCCCTCAACATCATAGATATGCACATGACCATCATCAGAGGCTGAGTATAACTTCCGTGCATCAGGTTCAGGAGAAAACACAAGCGACCTAACAGGCATGTAATGGCCTTCAAGGTGATGTAGAAATTTGGCACGAGCAACATCAAAAATGGAAATCGTGCCATCCATTGAGCCACAAGCAAGTCGTCTTCCATCAGGACTCCATGCAACAGATAGTACAAACTTCTTGTTACTGCTTTTATCAGAGGGCTTGGGTCCTTCAGGACGAGGAATTGATAAAGTTGCAATCAACCTCCATGTTGCGGTGTCCCACAGCTTGATTGATGCACTACCCCCACCGGCAACAGCAAGTGTTGTACCCTAATTTTGAAAGCTAATGTTAGAAAGCTGGTCAAAACAAATTCGGAAAGAAAAAAAAAAAAAAAGCACTTAAAGACATTCAGCATAGCACCTAAATCATAAGTTATCATCACTAAAACTATTCATCATTGCCGTAGGATTTGATATTCAAAATCAGATTATGAGTAAAACCTGAAAAGATGTTTAGTAGATTATCATCGAATCCCTGGTAGGTTCTTCAACGAAGACTGAATGAGAGATATTTTACAATGATAAAAGTAGCAAACATGAACTTGTGTATAAATCAATGCAAAGCAAGCCTCTTTAGATAATTTTACTAACATAAGATCTTCACAAAGATTGATATAACTAGTGTTGTCAAGGGCACAAGGGGCACTCTAGGCACTAGAGCCCTTATATTGGTTCAGGCACAAGGCGGAAAAAAAGCACTTGCCTAAGTGAAGTAAGAAGCAATATGTATATGTGTGTATTTTTGTATGTGTGTAAGCTTAAGATATATAATTATGATAATAAACTTTAAAGAGTGGCTCAATCAGTGTTGTCGGTACCGTACCGGTTTCAACATATAACGGTACTGGCGATAGTTGGTTTCGTTTCGGTCTGTGGCTTGTTTTGGTAGTACCAGCCGAAAATAGCTGTATCGGCTGGTATATAATATAAGCTTGAGAAAAAAAAGCTAAACCAATATTGATCTTAAATCTGATGAATATTATATATAATTACTCATAAATTTAATAAATCTTAGACATAATTACTCATAAATTTAATGATTATTAAAAAAATTTAACTTTACTACTTAACTGATATTGATTTTTTTATATTTGATGAAGTTTTTTTATAGAACATTATATATAATTGATGAATATTTAATATATAAAATTTATTTAATCTCACTTATTTCATATTTGAAAATATTTTTCATATATATAAATTAAAAATATTCAAATTCCAATAAACCCGAAACGGTACACCAAAACACACTGGTACCAATATGTATCTGTACCAGAACAAAAACGGTACGCTCACCGGTACAATACTGACTACCTTGGGTTCAATTTATCTACAAAACATGCATATTTTTTGTTGGCAAACATGCATGATTTCCTTCGAGTCTCATGTCTATTGTTGAATACCTGAATATTGAGAAGTAGAAAGTTCGATACTATCCCCTTTCTTACTGATAATCGTACATCTAACGAAAAATGTTCAAAATAAAGAAATTAAAGAGAATTCCAATCAAGTGGGCATTTTTTACGCATATCGCCTTAGAAAAGAAAAGCGCCTTGGTGCACCAGGCGTATGCCTGATCAAATGTGCCTCACCCAAAAGTGCTTCAGGTGCTTTTGTTGTCTAATGCTAAGGCGTAAGGCGCAGGCGTGCCTAGGCGCACGTCTTGACAACACTGAATATAACATGTCGGCAAGAGCTTACTTTGCCAAGCTTAGCTTCATTTAAAGTAAGGTTACAATGTAATGACTAGAATAACAATATCTTTATTACAAAGGAATACTCCATTTGGCTGAGCTACTCTATTAGGTAACAAGGTGATTCTGATTGAGGCATTGGTAAACTATATCATTCATTTGTTTAATTAATCTAAGATGAACACTACATAACTATTCATATTGTGGGAGGTTCAATTTCAGTCACCCTTTCAGTTGTTCTGTTCGCTTTCATGGACTTATGACTTAAGATTTTAAATACTGGACTGTTTTTCATAAATAACTATAATCTGCAGCTTGGTTTTCTGCTTCTAGCTTTGATATAGGAATATAACTTTCCAACTTTCATGGCTTTGATAATTGCAATCCTTAATGATGGTAATATTTCAATCTATACAGCCTTTCCTTTGGATTTTTAATCAGGAACATCATTATGGCTTCTTAAAGTATTTGCACCGAAAAGTTTGCCTTGGATTATAACCAAGAACTATCATGACTATTTCCAAAGATTGAGTAAAGCCATCTCCAAGGCCTGACACTTGGAAACTTAATGAGATATTTGCAACTAGCTTTGTCATTGGAATCTATCTTGCTTTGGTTACTGTCTAGTTGACACTGAGTTCTTTGAGGTGTTAAAACTTAAAAATATTGTATCCTCTTTTCTCCCTACAGATATGTTTCCTAAAAATCTATTCTTTTTGCTGCAGACTCACTTCAATGTAAAGTCTATATCGGACAACACCATGTAAATTTCCTCTGCAGTATATTTGCAAGTTAGCATCATTAGCCAGACTCTCATCTTTGTTACTTGTAGTCAAAATTGGTCGTTCCTTGAGAGGCCTGGTGTTCTCTTGAATTATGCATTCGTGATGGCTCAACTGGTAAGGTTACATGAAACAAAAGGCAAATCAGGAAAAGTTTTTAAACCACTAATTGTGTATCCCTTCTCATTGCAGGCGGCTACCTTAGTTGTTTATGCAAAATATTAGCTTTTCTTATATTAGCGGCGCTGGGTGGGGATGGGCTGGCTTGTTAAGTCATTAATAACAATATCTTTATTACAAAGGAATACTCCATTTTGGCTGCGCTACTCTATTAGCTCTATTAGGTAACAAGGTGATTCTGACTGAGGCGTTGGTAAACTATATCTTTCATTCCTTTAATTAATCTAAGATGAACAATACATAATTTAATTTGAATTTCTTTCATTTAGATAAACATTTCATTTTATTTGAATAATACTAAATAGTATCTTCATTAGTGGCCTTCAAATTTAAAATTCAAACAATTCATAAAGTAACCAATTTCCATAACTAATACCATTTATCTCTTCGTAGAAAATGGTGTCAATAGCACTTACCTTTGGGTCGAATTGCATTTGCCAGACTTCAGAGGGAGGAGCTTCGAGCGTGGCGATAGTGGCGTTGGTGTCAACGTCAAACACGCGAACCAAGCTGTCGAGCGAGGCAGAAGCGGCGATCACGCCGGAAGGATGGGCGGCCACCGAAACGACGCCGAGGCAGTGGCCAGTGTTGGTGCGCACGAGCTCGAGCTCATCGGGCCTCCACAGCTTGACAGTTTCGTCAAGGGACCCGGTTAAGAGGAGGGAAGGGCGTGTGTCGGTGGCAGGAACCCACGCTGCCGTCCAGACTGACTCGTCGTGGGCGTTTTCCACGGATTTTAGTCCCGCTAGTTTCATTGACTCTAAAGCTATTTGATTTTACAAGTAAAAAAATGGGTATATACTCTAGCTATTTGATTTTATAAGTAAAATTAGGTGTAAACTCTGGGTTTCTTTTAGGGTTTTGAATGTTTTTTTTTTCCTTTTTTAATCCCCGAATTTGTGGGATTTGTGTTGCGGAGGGAAATTGGATTGAAGTGTTGGGTTTGCTTTGGGTCCTAATTAACTCATATATTTTAAGTTAAGCTTGGATTTATCGAATTTGGGCCATTAATACAATTTAACAGGTTCACTCTTTTTTGTATATTTGATTATAAATTTGATAATATTTAATATGATTATATGAATATTATATATTTTAAATAAAAATATGATACGATATATCATATATATTTTTAAAATTTATATAATATAAATTATAAATAAATCAAATTAATATAAATATAAAAAAATTTAAATATAATTATGATATGATAAAATATATAAATGTAAGATGAAAACACGAATTGTTAAATTTATTTAATGAAAATATTTTTAAAAGAAAACCCCCCCCCAAAAAAAATCAAAACAACTTAGAAAGAGAAAAAAATATGTAGTGATGAAGAGTTTGTGGACAGAAGAATGGTGGCATGAGTTGTAGGCAAAATGGGTGATTATTTATTAGATTATGCAGTTTTTCAAAATTTCAAACATGGTATGGCCATACATAGTTTTAAAATTTTTTTCATTCAAAAAATCATATTTTTATATTTATATCTATATATTAAATATAAATGTTGAATATAATTTTTTTTAAAAAATATTTAAATAAAAGAAATTATCTTTTTATCTTTTGATTTGAAGCAATGAATATGAGTAATGAGAATTCTAAACAGCAACGTTTTATGAGTTGTTGCTTTGATGCGGATGTTTTTAATTAAACAAAACTTTAACAAACTGACTGATCCATTTTCTATTGTCACTTTGAATTTGTCCCTCCCTACTTCAAACAATGCATTTTTCCTGCCCAAGACTGGCGAGCATTGATGTCTCTCTCTCTGTATATATATATATTGATAACACAAGTATTCATAACATCGAACTTCAACGCAATTAACTTTTAAGGCTTTTAAATTCCGAACTCACGCTATTTTAATTAAACTACACGTAAAAAACACAGGGCTCCAACCCAACAGATGAACCAAGAACACAATCATAGCCCCCATTGTCAAATCCAGCTTAAGCTCCAACTGGTGACCAAAACAAAAAACACAATCAACCCAACTGTCATGCGTTTGTATCAACTGCAGATAGCATCCAAGATGATCTTCAAATAGTCAAGAACCTGAAAAACATTGCAAGGATCGGAGCTCCATGAAGGTGAACAAAAAAAAAAAAAAAATTAACTCCCACGCATCTCCCTAATATTCCATTACCATTTAATATTTTTACATATACCCCGGTTATAATATTCAGTCCAATTTAATTGATCGTGCATGTATGTATATGCAGAAACCAAATCAACCAGAAGAATTTTGGGAAATGTCCGAATTTGTTTTCTTCAACTTTTGTTTGCTGGATATCTCAACCTGTTATCTCCTTCCTTTGCTTCTCTTTCATGGAGTTCATTTTCTCTAATTTCCACCCATCCCTGAGCCAGGCAATAAAGGTCTCAGCTTTAGAGGAGAGTTATTTCGCGGATTAATTGGAGGATTGTTACCAACCACTAATTTAATTTTTATAATGTAGAAAAATTTTAAATTGACAGAAGTAATTATTATTATTATTATTTTTTTTAAATATTTTTAATTAAAATTAAAAGTATCATTATCATTATCGGTCAAGAACACAAATTTGTACACATTAAGAATGAATGACGTTTGTTTCTGAGTTTGACTCGACTTTCATGAGCCAGGTAGCTGGTGCCAAAGGGCATTTATTTGTTCGCAATTTTCTGTTGCCATTAATCTGACTAATTAGTTGATAATATTAAAATTTGAATCATCTTGATTTGTCTGATTTTTTTGTTTTTTCTCAATCCATATTTCCATGACAAACATACAAACAGCAAATGCCAAAATAGAAACCACTTACTTTTTATATCTTTCTTACAAAAAAAAAAAAAAAAAAGAAAAGGTTTTGTCCGACTATTTTGATTTCGGGTTTGGAAAGAGTTGTCTTGAGTCCTCACTTGCTGTGGGGTTAAAGCAAATTCCAGAGGAACCGTAGTCCATCTCGTAAGTCAGACATCTTGGCCAATCCATAATAAAAGTTGGTTTTTTTTTTTTTTTTTTCATTTTCAAAGGCTTTTTCGATATTTAAAAAAAATTAAATAAAAATATTAAATTTAAAAAATAAATTTAAATAAAAAATAAAAATCATTTAAAAAATGAGTCAAGCCTTAAATAAAAAAATTTTAAGTTTAGATCCGGCTCAAATAAGACTTTTTTAATTACAAAATTTATATTCTATAATAATAATAATAATAATAATAATAATAATAATAATAATAATAATAATTTTATTTTACTAGTTTTGTTAACTTGTTGAAACTCTTTTATAATAAAAGTTTACTATACATTTTAAAAAATATATTAATAAAAAACTTATTAAAAATATATTTAATTATTAAAATTTAAATTAAAAAAATATTTAAAAAATAAAAAATATATAATATAGGCTAACTTAAATAAGTTTAGACTATCTATTTATAAATATAAGTGAATTTGAATAAAAATATTTATATATTTTAAACTAAATCGAATGTAAATAAACATATGATACGTTAATATTCTATATAGTTGGATAAAAATCATAAAAGTCTAATAGAGAAAGTACTCTTACAGGAGGACATTTTCAGTTTCTTGTGAATATATATTATTGGAGCGTGGGTACAATGGTTGAAATCAAACCCTTTTACACCAAAACTCTAAGACAATATTGTCCTTGCTTAGCACTTTGTCAAAAGTAAAAAACAAACATGAATGAACAGGCAGGGGCTTTTTTCCTCTTTAACCTTTCCATGCTTGCGGTAGAATCAGTGATACTTGGTATTAAGAGTATATAATCATCAGTCATTAGCTAGAGGAGGAAAGACTTACATATGTAAATCGTGATCATGGTCTCGTAAGTGTTATATAATGCATCACGCTTATTTTGATAGTATTATAGATGGTACGTAATAAATAAAATACGATATAATTTTTTTTTTTTAAAAAAAAAGGTATGAAACGACAGTTACCAAGCATGATGATCGTATTTAATATATACTGTCCTCTTATCAATTTATGTTTACCAATATGAGACCTTAGACGGAAACAAAAGCATTGAAAGGAAAAAAAGAAAGTCAAAGTTCACTAATTTGTTAAGAAAATGTAAAGTTTAACAAGAAAAGTTTTATTTGATTGTAATTGAAACATGGCAATGATAATCCAAATTATTATTATAAAGTGATAAGTTCAGTACTATGTAATAGAAAAAGAAAACCATGCAGATGCATGCATGAACAACCTAGGGTTAATTAATGGAATTCACTTATCCGGGCAGCACCTTCAGCTTTTGGAACTCATCTCATCTTGGTCGAGATTTCAGAGTGTTATTAAAGTTAATGGAGAGAAAAATAGTGATGATTTTCCAATCCTCTTTCATCTTTTCCACTGCTGGCTCTGCATGGGGAAAAAAAAACTTTACACATCAGATAGAGGAAAAAACTTGAGATGGCAAAATTCGAATCACTCGATGGATTTTAAATCAATTCGTTTCAAGTGACGAGAGGTTTTTTTTAATAGTGAAGGCGGGGTGGAGCGGAGAGGGTTTTTTTTTGTTTGAAAGGCGGGTATAAAGCAGTTATGGTATTTGCCTGCTCCACCCCGCTCCTCTCCACGGATAAAATTACTATTTTACTCTTAAATATTTTATTTTTTAAGAAAGATAATATGATAATTATATATTAACAACTCCAGTAATGTATGCTTTATATTTTATTGTTTTGTGTTTAGATATGCTTCAAAAATATCTTTTTTTAAAATATATATTTTATTATTTCAAAAAAAAATAATTAAGTGAGAAATATTGAATAAGGCAAAGAGGGGTGGAACGATAATGGATGTATCCAACATTTATAGAGGTGATAATGATATTAAAAATTTAGCATCTGTGATGGAAGTAAAAGTGAATTTTACAGTATCCACCTTTATCGCGCTCCATGACCATCCCTAAAAGAAACATTGACAATTAATATTTTTGAAAACTCTCCCTTCACCTCTTGTCACGACAGCCAAATTAGTCTTTATTTTGTTGAGGAAATTTTTTAAGTAATACGTAAGTCCCTAATCTTTACAATTATTTGTCCTCGAAAATCATTGCAGTACCACCAAAATTCCTGAAAAATAAACAAAAATATAATTTGAAGGGTAACTCCTATCTTATTTTTGCCCGACCTACGTTTTTGCCCTTAGGCTTAGAGTTATTCATAGACTAAACTATTTATCTATTATTCGAGAAGATTTAAATAAAAAAATTACTTAAAAATTAAATTTGGGTAAAAAAATTGAGATCACTTATAAAACGAACTAAATTGTAGCTTCAATATTCAAGATTTGAGCCCGACTTGACATGTATTTCAATTATGTAATTTATCTTATCTTTATATTTATATATACTGTGTTATTTATATCGTATATTGAATAAACATATATAATATTGTAGAGATTAAAAAACATGTTAAGTTATCTGTATTTTAAAGCTTCATAAAAGAGTATTATTAAATTACCAAAGATTAATTTAAAAAAAATAGAAAAATTGATAGCAAGCTTTATTGGGTTTAGACTACCTATTTAAAAATATAGTTGAGCTTAAGCAGAATTTGAGACCTATATTTCAGATCGAACCAAACTTGAACAAGCATAAATAATGTTGTTATCATGCTTAGCCCGACCTGATTATTATCATAATTCTTAAATAAATAAAACTGAGGAAGCACGATGGTTGGTTCCTTGCTCTCTTCAAAACAACGATGGATTGAAAATTTTAACCGATTTTAAATCATGGAGTAAAAATGTTGCT
>JBBYHK010000018.1:3186803-3213225 GCA_038382065.1 Adansonia grandidieri | reverse complement strand
CTTTGATGCAATAACCTTTTAGTATGATGGTAATAAATGCAGTTGCTAAATATCTTACCATAGTTGCTAAGATTATTGAAATGAGAACCTGCACCGTCAAGTAATAAAGCATGAAAAATAGTAAGATACAGAGCTAATAGTCCCCTGTCAGTACCATCTTTTTCCTGATTGAAAAAACATGGCCTACTATTGTACTGTACATTCTTACCTCTTAGCATCGGAAGAAAAACTTCGTCATGTACAAAACAAAGGAGTAATGACTACATCTCTGTAACTTTCAAATGTAGATGCAGTTGGCAAGTGAAAATAAAGACCAATAAACCAGAAAACCAGGAAAGAAAACCCTGTATGATTGTGTTTACAACGTATAATTACACTGAACAAAAAACTAATTTTATTGGGAATATAAATGTATGTACAAGAAGAGCATTACTCTCTGATTTGTAAAAGCTACAGCCAGATACATGTATGCAAAGATATAATCTGTTGCTTCAACCCTTCATTTTTCTTGAAATACTTGTGTCCGACATATATCCAAACATGAGTATATAGATATGATCCTCCAAAGACCTTCCAAATACATGAAAATCTTGAAAAAATTGAATATACTCATGTCGAACACATACCTGTGCCTATTGCTCATATCCGGGTCCAAATAACATAGGATATAATTGCTAGGACATGCTAATTTATAGGAACAAAGGATCTTTACAGTCCAAGTCACCAACTTTAGAGAAAAATTCAAGACGTCCAAATGGTTCGCTCAAAAATCAACTTCTGGAGGAGACTATAAAGAATCTATGCAACCTATTTGTGGACTGGACGGTCAAACAACTACCCATGTAACAGTAATCTCTTGATGGCAATGATTATGTTTTGTTTGTCAACTGTATAATGAACAAGACTATACAAAGAAAGCAACTCAAACCATCATATTCAAGTCCGAAAGATCATCCATGGGAATTTCAAGACCCATGAAGTCATGATCTTGTAATCCATCATCATCAATGTTCAACCATGAACCCAAATCTTGTCCTGGTAGCTGCAAGTCATCCAATACATCCAGGCTAAACTCATCTTTTTCTTTAGCATTATTATTGGTAGTTATCTCACTTGACTTTGATACAGAAGTTGATGGTTTGGGTTGCTCCAACATCTCGCCAAGAAGGCCATTTACGGAAACAGATAGCTGAGTTGTTTTCTGTTTAGGCTTTGTTTTGGATTTCCTTTCCCCCTTAACATTGGATAGTGGTCGACCAATCTTATTAGTTCCATTTCTAGATAAAACCTCTCTACCAAGTCCCTTTCCTTCTCTGTCTCTCTCAGTTCTCTTTCCTTTTGTACTGCTCAACAAAGAACTTCCAATGCCTGGCTGGGCACTAGAAGTACCAATAGTACCAGCAACTACATCCTCCAGCAATAACTCTCTCCTTTTCACCCTGTTAGACCATGAGTCATCTTTATCAGTATTTTGTTCAGATAACCGATTTGTGGGTGGAAGCAGATCAGAAGAATTAACAGCATAGTTATCCCCAACTTGACCTGCCAGAGAAGTAGTTATGTTTGAGAAACCATGAAAGCAGCAGAAAGACCAAATTGACGATCCACAACTGAAATGCACTATAAGAAAGAAAAATGGAGAAAGAAGAAAGAGAAGACAAGAGTTCTGAAAACAGCAAAAAAGTACCAATGAAGAACATCTTGCAGATTATTACATTAAATGGTATCAAACACACATGAATAGACACAGCTACATGTGGGAATTAAAGTGTACTCTCTACATAGGCATCAAGTAAATACCTGAAATTCTAGCTTCCAGAGAACGGGTGGAGCTGTTGGCACATGGCTTACCAGATTCACCGTCTATAGGAGTATCTACTGACCGTGCACCATTTAGCCGGGAAGACCCGGAAATAAAAATGTCTCTAAGCATGGGCTCATCGAAGCAGCTCTTATGTGTATCTTCAAATTTATGACATCGATCTAATGTCCGTTTAACAAATGCTAAGGCAGCTTGCTTGATCACTTTATTACTGGAACTTTTCCCACCAGTAGCATTAGGACCCCAACAAGTCTATTGAAAGATTATTAATGAATCATCAAAAATAGAATATCAGCATCATATCCTAACATGTCAGCATCTAGCGTGATAACTAGGGTAAACAAACAGTTCAACTTTTGGATACTTAAAAATTCTCAATGGAATATTAAAAGCTGTAACATAAACAGAAAGAATCAAGCAGCTTTATCCACCTTGGCAGGAAGCTTTGGAGGGGAGAAAAACTAGCAGCAAACTCAATTTCGAGACAATATCCTGTTTATTAATATAAATTTTGCACCAAAAAGCCCTAACTACCATTCAGTTCTTTGCATTTTAACTATCTTCGTCATCTATGCAGCTAAAGAGAGAAAAGAAAGTAAGAGTTAATTAGATAAAGTGATGCTGGCCAAATTCTTCAAAAGCCCGTTAAAAACAATTTCCGTTATCTAAAACCCAGAGACTCAAAAGGTGAAAAAAAAAATTGGTTCTTGAGAACATCTAAGAGAACACCAAAGCATATATACCGCGAAGGACAAAGAAAATTGCCTCAGTTTAGATGATATTCAACCACATGACAATCATGATTGAAACAGATTCCAAATAGAAGATAAAGGAGAACTGGTGAATCATTATCCACTTGGTACTTAGACAGCCAAAAGAGTTTTCTGGACCCATCTTGAGAAGTTGTCTCTTCAGTATTTGAACATTATAAGGAGTTTGAACCACCTAATAGGAGGTAGTTCTTTCTGGCGACATAGAAGATTTTCACCAACTTTAGGCCAGTTGGTTAAGGTTAACAATATTGCCATCCTGCCAATTTGCATCTATTGTTTTTTCTATTTTTTTTCTTACTTTGTTAATCCACCAGACAACTAATTCATTGAAATCCTTTGATTTTTGTTATAGACCAGATATTAGTTTTTATATTCTCATGTTAAAGGGCTTTCCTACAAACTGGGTTCTTGGCATCCAAGAATTAAACATTGTCCGTATGGGTGTGTGCAATGAAAACCAAAACAAAAAGAAGACTGAATATAGGAGAATTACCATGTACTTTTCATAAGCGGTCGTGACAAGCTTGTCAAGAGCATGTTGTTCAAATTCCCTATATCAAAAATGAAATGTTTATACATATGCTAGGCACCAAAGAGTTTATTTTAAAAGGAAGATACATTCGAAACTATCCGGAGAGAAAGGATAAAACAATACTTCTCCTGAATCATTCTTGTTTCTGAGGCAGCTTTCAACAGTTTATCAAGCAAGCCTTTCTTCCTTGAAACCTATTGCACGTACAACAAATTATAAAATCAACTTCTCCGATCAAGTTTTGAACTTTATGAAGGAAAATCCAACAAAATGTAGGGTGGCAGGGCATAGAAGAAAGAATTTGTTGAATATCTCATGGCAGCTATCATAAAACAGAAGGATGAAAACAATACTGTAAAGGGAGAAGAAAGTAAAAAATTTCACAGTAGAGCTTCAATAATTCCATTCAGAAACTACCTGTTCATTATGCTTCGCCTCTAGCTTCCTAATGTCCTTGCAGATTTCATCATCCTCCATCTGTGCTGTGTCAGGCTGAAAAACAGTGAAATACATAAAGTTAAATATACTAGCTGCCTGAAACACAAAAAAAAAAAAAAAAAAAACAGACAGACACAAGCATGTATAGTAAACCACAGTAGTGCCAGGAAAAAAATCACCCTTCAAGATAATAAGAAGCTTCCCTGCACATATATGTACTATTTGACAACCAACCATTCAGATAATGATAGAAATGCAGACCAGATTGCTAGATCATGATAACTATTGATTTTGAAACGAGAGAGAGAGAGAGAGAGAGAGAGAGAGAGAGAGAGAGAGAGAGAGAACTGCTAAATGCAGAAGGAAATATTATTAAATGACAAGGATAATGCGGCATTTAATATAAATATTCATGTAGAAGTAGACCAACCACTCTTTCTAAGAAAATTCCGATACTTTGAGCCTCCAAAAAGAGTTTCTCATTTATCTTCATACTCTCATACTGAAATTCTGAACAAACCAGGTCAGGCATTGGTTTGTCTGGAAAAGAGCCATTCAGGGAATGACTAAAAGTTGAGTTAATTTCTGTGTTTCCCAACATTTCAATTTCAGGATCATCAAGTTCTAGCTTCCCAGATATTCCATAACCATTAAAAGAGGCATGCCCAGTAGATTGGAAGTTAACATTATAAGTCAAACCATTGATTCCCAATTCTCCATCCATCTGAAATCCAGTTCCATATACTTCAACTTGGAGGTCTTCATTTTCACCGTCACTATCTTCTTCTGGAATTAAAGCTGCTAAAAATCTCTGACAGAGGGGAATCACATTATTGTCCCTTGTATCCAGAAGCAAGTCTTGTGAAAGGATTTCATCAGTTGATGCTCCAGCAGCAATTCCACCATCTCTTTCCAGTTCAAGCAACCCACATCCATTGGAGATGGTACTACAACCATCTGGAATAGAAGGAACTGTTGTTGATCCCAATTTGGTGAGTTCATAATTTCCCTGAAAGACAATGAGTTTAGAGAGACATAAATATTTTGTGAAAAAACATGGGTTCAAATCTCGAACTTAAATCACAATGAAAGCAAAAACATATAAAATTAAGTAAGAAACATGAAGGTGTAAGTACATCCTTCAGTAAGCTACTTTTACCTTTTTCACTGAAAATAGTGCATTCAACAAAGATTTAGGCATATTGCCGTCTTCTCTTTCTTTTCTTTTTTTTTTTTTTCCCTTTTTTTTTTTTTTGGATTTTGACTTGGGTGTTGCAGTATGTGGTAGAAGACAAAACTCATAATTTTTACTGTTAAATAAATAAGTTTGGCATGGTAAACTTTAGAATGCATACTAGTCATACCAAAATCAAATAGAAGATGAATTCTTGAAAATTAGTCACATTGTTTGACAACCATCAATGCCTAATATAAATCAGTAAGTCAACAGGAATTTATTTATTTATCCCATGCCTTTCTTCAAATTTTGATGAAAACATAAATATTGGCAACAACCCATGCCTGTCCTAGAGGCAACAGAGGGTAAAGGTCTAGATTCAATTCCCATTTTCCCCCTACCTTGCTGAAAAGAAATCACCCTACCCTGGCCAAAAAGGAAGATAAATTGCAGAAAATAATTCATATGTAAGCATTGAAGTAAAGATTTAATCCAAAGATTTTCCAATGATTTTTTTTCCCTGAAAAGGGCATTTAAGGGGTCTTGAGAGCCACGCAAGATATTTTCAGTAAAATTCTGCTTTCTAAGATCTAATAAATACAGTTAGGAAATGAATTACTAATTGGAGGGTCAAGGATCATTACCTGCTGCTTCAAATAGGCAATATCTGCATTGGATATGAAACCAAGAAAAGGCTCCATCTGCCTCCAAAAGGAGTTGGGAAATGCATGGGCTGCAATAACAGTAAAGTCAACCAATGAAAAAAGAAAAGAAATTTTGAACCAAAAAAACAAAACTTTGACAAAAAAAAAAAAAAAAAGAACAAAGACTTCAGAAAACACTACCAGAACTAATAAGAGCATTTACAGCAGCCACTAACTCTTCATGTCCATCCTCCGAACCAACTAAAAAAAATGCACGAAAAGTGATTAGAAGCCACGAACATGTTGTTGCAGATTTAGAAATTCAGAAAATTTTGTTAAGCGTGGGTATTTAAGAATCCAAGGATATTTCTTAGTTAGCTTGAAGTATAACTACCAAGAAGATCTGCAGCTGCATTCATAGCTGCATGCTTCTGGCGTGCATAAGCCTTCCGGTCAGTGAGCTTCCTAGTTGGAGGACGACCAGCCTTGCTGAACAAAATATTCATCAAACTATGAGATTTCAATCAAAAAGAATGATGGTTCTAGACCACAATAGAAGAAACATTATTGGAGAAAAAGGTAACAACAATTAACCTTTCAGCCCTATCCAAGCCAAGCCTGGCACTTCTGAGCTGTTTTGCTGTTCCCACATTGCCAAACTTCTCAACTGTCATTGGCATTAGAGACCTTGTAGAAGTAATACCCCGCCCAGTCCTCCCTTGTCGACGTACACCATCTCCAATGTCTTCACCAGTCATCAGCTTATTCTTCCTTGATGGCAGGACCAATGTGGATACTTTTTGAACATTCTGTCCAGCTTTCTCATCTATTTCATCAGCCTTTTTCACCTTCTCTTTAGATTTAATTTCAGCAGCGCCAGACTCCTCACTCTCAGAAAGAGCAGCTGACGATAAGACATCACCTTTTAGTTTAACGTGTTGGGGAGAACCGCTTGATAAGCGCCTAGCAAATCCTGACCCAACCTCATTACCTGCCATATCAGACACAGTATCCAAGGATGGAGTTTCATCATTACTTGAAACAATAGGAACAATATTTGTTCGTCTTGCAGTACGGGAGCTCTTCTGTGGTCTCTGGCTGGCCCAGTTGGCGACAGGTGTTGATGAAGACCGAGCCGATGCTGTGCGTTTGCGATTATTACCTCCACCAGCAGTCGGTGGCTTATTTATAGAATGAGAAAGCTCCCAGTCATTCGATGCTGTTGGTCTATGAACAACTGGTGACAACTTTGGAGCAACTCCAGTACCCGATCGTGGACCACGAACGGATGCATTCATTTTTGTGCTTGAAGTAGGACTAGCTGAATTAAATTCATCACGAACACTCATCCTACACATTATACAGAATAAAGAATATACAAATGAGTACGCATACCGCAGGAAGGGCCAAAAGTACTCCAGGTGCCAGTAAGTAAAGATGCCCCAAATGACAAAAACAAAGGCTTTATACAATACAAATGGAGAGAAATTTACAGAAAAATGAAAAAAGAAATATTGGCTAAGAAAATTATGCATACTTGTTAGCAGCTCTAAGATTCACTCTCTCTTTATCAGAAGAAACAGGGCGATCTCTCCTATCATTGAGAAGGGAGCTGTTGTCCAGATCAGTCTTAGGGACAGATGACCGTGGACCCAAGCCTGTGGGCTGTGAGATACCTTCTGGTTTTCCAACTCCAACAGATCCATTAGCAATTCCTGACCTATAACAAGTTATATATTTATTAATAAAAAATCAAGAATAGGATAAAGGTTAAAAAGTAAATGAAAATAAAGGTTCAATTCACGAAATGCTCCAAATAGAATATTTAAAGAAATTTGGACACAAGAAAGACACCTAAACAATTCCCGTACAGCCACCATTATTATCATCTATAAAGGAAATCCCTCTATGGTGTAACAAAGGCCCTAATAAGAGTTCTTTCTTTATGTGTCCGAAAATCATGTGCTTGGACCTTAGTCAGAAGGTAAGGTCAAATCATGACTAAAGTGCTCTACCTCTCAAACACTATTTTCAAGATGGATTAAATCATAGGGTTGGTTTACTACATAGTTGAAAAAACACAGATATGAAATAGTGGTTCTACCATCTTCTACTTCTCTGGAAAATATTCGCAACAGTAAATGCACCTTTAAGGCGTTAGTTAAGATATCCTATGCACTAAAGCATAAGCAACTTAGCTTAACCTAGACCACCATATAATGCATTCAGGTGATTTTAGATTGCAAACCAAAACAGCATGCCAAATAAGGACAATACAGCGTAGGATGATAAAATTGGGTAAAGCAAATAAATGAATATGAAACAAAGGATTAGAAAAATAGAATAAGAAACTAAAAAATAAGTATACAACTGGAATGGGAATTAATCATAAAATCCAAGCTTGACATTTATAATTCAGTATATCCTCCATAGCATAGCGAATAAAAACAAAAAGGAGAAAGATTGCAGTTCCAGCATGATAAATTAGGTTATAACAGAATACTGACAAAAGCTGCCACTGCCATCGTTATTATGATTATAGCCCCTTATTCCCACAACCCTCTTGGTAGTGAGTAGAAAATATCAATTATATATGTTGGTAATTACATCAATTTTTTTAAAACCAGACGGGAGGTTGAACCAGTGGCGTCTCTGGTCCTCCAACCATTTCAGCTAGCCAGACTAATTAAAGAGGGCTGTCAATATTAAAAGCATGATTCAACATTAAATAAGCAGTAAATATAGTGAATATTTAACAAAACCATTTTAGTCTTTAATGCAAAGGTATGTGGTAAGTGTTCAATTCTCACAACTTATAAAGGAAAAAAATTAACAATTAAAAAATAATATAAACACCTAAAACTGGTTCAATACCAATCGAGCCCGGTTTATCTGACTTTCTCTTTACCAGATGAGTCAACCAGTCCAATCCAGTTATCACAACACTAAATTACATTGAAGATTCTTATATTATTATGATTATTGCTGCAAAAGCTTCCAATGATAATGGGGGTTAAAGTACTCAAGGGTGTTGTCCTCCTAGCACCCCCTACAAACCCTTAACAGATTTTAATAAGGCAAGCATTTAAGTAAACATCATTTGGCATATGCATAATAGCAGCACCTTCAGCAGACCTACCTGAACCCACTGGAGTCATTACTTAACCTTGATCGAGCTTCAGAAACAGTCCTTTGCTGTATTCCCTGTTTAGATTCCCGATACCCTTCAAGTTTATTTGATACCATACTTGGAGATACATCAGGTTTTATCACAGAACGTTTTTTCTTCATCTTTGTCTTTTCCCATCCATCAACACCACCCGATAAAGTTCGATCTTCACCCTGAACTGAGCCACTATTTGAAATCCGGAGCATTTCCCTATCCCTATCTGCATTACCAGGCTGCCTGACTAGAGCATTATTTCGTATATCCATCTAGATTCATTAGAGCAAATGTTAATTCTTCTCTTCAAGAGATACTGATGCAAAAAAGGCAAGCCACATGCAAATCGGGTACCAAGCCACCAAGATGAGACCAAAGATATCACAACAATTCAGATGTAAAACCATATTCTTCTTAGTGTATGCGTAAAACAGAAAGTTATGCGGATTCTTGTAACAGGAAATGGGTTTCCAATCACTCACATAGGTACTAACTCAATGAGTGATGTGCGTAAGGAAATCAATTAAACATGAAGAGTAAAGAGAACAAACCACCCAATACCACTAGTTGGATCAAACGAATGAAGTGAAAGTTGGATTTAGTGACAAACAGAAAAGAAGAAATCAACTAGTAGCGTAGAAACATGAAAGGAACACCAGAGAGAACAAATTAAAAAAGAAAAAAAAAAAAAAAGCAATAGTGATAAAAATAATTACATTTGGACATGGCACTTTCTGATCCTAATCAAACTTGAATATAATACATAAAATAGCCATTAAATAAATTATATCAGGCCTAAGAACAGATATGGAATTATAATATTACTATGACAGAAAATGCATAGAGACAGAAGATATCAAAGATACGAACCCTCACATCCACCAGAGAAGTTCGAGTACGTTTATTTGGAATAGCACTTTTAGGCCTTTCTTCTGACTTCTGCTGTTCAAATTCAAAACTTCCAGCAATGGAGTGATTATGCATTCCCATCTTACCAATGGTTGGCCCCAAGACTGACCGATCACTAGATAACAAGGCGTTAGGTCGTTCACTAGAAAAGCTTTCTGATCGAGATCTCTTCTTAGATGGTATGCTTGGGAAAAACTTGTTGAATACTGATAAGGCTTCATTGAAAGTTTTCATACACTCCCTGTTAACTAATGCACTTTAATAACTAGTGACAACTTCAATCCAAAATACAAAATTTACAAAGAACTACCTTGCTTTGACATAGCAATCACGTAGACCAGCCTTAACTCGTTTGATTTCCTCTGGAATCGGAGAAGGCAGCAGCTTGCCTTTAGACAACAAAGTAGGAGATTCATCAGCAGAAATGCCAAGAGCAACAGTAATGTGCCGTTTAAAATCTCCTTGATGGCTAGACTTATGATCAGCAGCAACCACCTTGGGATCAAAACGCAAGCATTGGAAGAAGTTGGATACATCTCCTTGGGCTACTACAGAACTGCCCCTCGACATACTAGGCAGTGAAGATAGAATTTGATTCTCCATGGTCTCACGAAAGCTACCTGATCTGTCTAATTGGGCAGCTAAGAGGGCTCCACGCTGCCCGCTGGTATAGAGTGGCCTATCGGGGCTACCAGAAGACAGATCAAACTTGCTGGACGTTGCCATTGCATCAGATTTTGCGAATCCACAAATTTACAAGGCCAATAAATACAGCAGTGCATTACAAAATTGTAGTACAACAGCACATAAAGGCTGACAACTCTTAGGGACAACGGGTAACTTATCTGCAAAGGAGAAAAAAAAACTTAGGATAAGCATATAAATTTTGTATTACAAATCCACTCAATACTAACTCAAAATACATGCTGTTTTATGCATAATGCACACATAAAAAATACAACTTGAAGTAGAGGGTTAAAGTTAAGTCATAAAATAATCACTAGTAGTTACAAAGAAATATCAAAGGCCATGGAATTAAGATGAGATTCATCACCTTCCACTGCCTGTGCCATGAATTTTTTACTGTTTTGTTTTAAGAAAGTAGCTGTTTTCAAAGGTTAAGATAGGGTCTTCTGATTCTGGTAGCTAGCATTTATTCCTTCAATTAATGTTGAAAAGTCATCAATTTGCATAACTCAATAATCCATGACCAGAGAATTTATGGTATGCATAGTGAATAGGGATTTTTATCAAAAAAATGTCTTGTCAAAAAAGTAACATGGCAAAGGCACCTCAAATAAATACAACAAATGAAACAGCAAAAAAAAAAAAAAAATTAAACCTGCAGAAAACAAAAGCCACAATGGATCTAGCATAAATGGCTGTCACAAAGACACTGTCAACTGAACAATGAGACTTATTATAATTTTAGCGATAGCCCAAAGCCCAAGATTCATTGTGGGAAACAAGAGGTCATCCACAAATATATTTTCCCATCTAGATGCACATCCTATGTAACATTTTAGGAAAAATATTCACCTTATTAGTCACGCCACTCTACCACTGCCAGAATTTGTTTTATCTTCTTGCTGTCCCATTAATGGCTTCAGGTAGAATCAATGTCACTGGAGCTGATAGATATTCAAGGGATGTGGTTAGACTCTTTTCAAAATATTGAATTGCCAAGTTTTAGGCTGTTGAACATCTAACTTTTGACAAATAAATCCATTTCTTCTACTGGCATTTAAAAGATACGTATATTCTTGCTCACAGACTTTCTTAGAGAACCTTTTTTGCTCCTTAGCTACAGAATTATTGCATGCAGAAAGTCAGATTCAAAATCCATTGATCTCTTCCTTTCATATATGAGGATCAAATGTTTATGTTATATTCATCGACCAGTTTCTTATCAATTGCAGCTTAAATGACTTTCAATCCTAACTTTAAATAGCATGGTGATCCTAAAATTTATCCTGACTTTACAGCAGCTAGTAAGTACCAGATGTATACAATCAACTTGAAATTCACTCAATAACTTCAAACTCAATAGTTGGAAGCCACAAAGAACTAAACTCAAATAGATATTGAGGGTACTCCACAAGCCTCACACGGGTAAATAATTAAAGAAAATTAATATAACCTAAAATACCTTGAATAAATAGGGTTTTGCTAACAGGTTCCCAAGGGCACTCTCTAATGTTATCATATTACGTAATATTTTCTCCCAATGCATTGGAATTCATCGCATTAACAGTCTAATACTGCATTTTACAAGAATGTTACTTTAAATAATATCTTTACTAACCTTAAAAGGTTTCCTTATGACACTCACCTGTGAAACCCATATAAATATAAAATTTTGATTGAACCACCTATTAAATTCAAATTATGTTTTATTTAAATCAGTTTCTAAACTGTATAACTCCTCCACGTGGATCAACCTCCCATGCATCAAATATCCTATTACAAAATTGATATAAAGGCTGTCATTTATTTAACCAAACACTCGAGCAGAAGAACACTGCCATTTATTTAACTAAACACTCAAGCTAAGCAATATTCTATACTTTATATTATATCAATAAATTACATATCTCGTCCAGTTTAAAACTCAAGCTGACCGACACTATTTAACTAATGGAACCCAATGTGAAATTAAACGGAAGAGACTTCTAGATCATATCAGTCAACAAGAGCAGCATTGCCATTTTCATTATATCCTAATCAACATTGCTATTCTGCTTCTCCCATTTTTGACCATGACGAGGATACATATAATTGCCTTCAACTTAACATTCCTTACTTCAAATGAATCAAAGCCAAAAATGAACCAGAGGACAACAAAACAAAACAAAACATTATCTCAGTTAAATTCCTCAACATTTCTTCATTTTTCAACTAATCAAAAAAATCCAGCTTCATCATATGAAATGCTCTATTTTCCACAGTAAAGCCAGTCTAAGCTCTAAAGGTACCATTTTATCCTCTAATTCCCCGATTTTACATCTCAATTATACTTCGTTCATCGAACCACAACAATTGATAAAATAATTAAAAATATACGAACAAAAAATTGCAGAAAGCCCCTTAAAACTAAATCAAAACGAATATTAGAAAAATAAAACTGAAATAAAAGTCAATCAAAGAACATAAAAACAAAAGAAGTTAAGAAATTAGAAAAAGAAAACCCTAGAGCTTGCAATCAAGAATGCGAGTAGAAATCTACCTTCGATTAATCAAGAGATGGCGGAGCTGTAATTTTTAGCGAGATCATTAGATTCTTTAAATTAAGGACTAGAATTTGTTTTACGTAATTGATTCGAAGCTCGAAACTGAAAGTGAAAAGCTCGTACATGGCCACGGAGGTCGAAACTCGCAAAGCGCCCCCCTGTGTTTTGATCGGCAATGGAATTTGGTTTTATTAAATGACTATTATACCCATCGTTCGATGTTCTCAGATGCTTAGATGTCGAGTTTCTGAACGGGGTTTTTCTTGGTAATAAAAACATGTTGAGCCGACTCCTAAACCTAAGACAGCTCGCGCCTTTGTCCTTCTCTTTGTGAAATTTAATTATAATTTATTAAAATTAAACAGTATCTTAAACATTAAGATTTAATTAATTATTATATTGAGTAAATTATTGTTTTTAATAATTATAAATTATAATTTAATTTTTTTTAAAACAAATGTCTCAAAAACTCTAATTAATAAATTTCAATTCAATTTCATTTTAGTTGAAAGAAAATATTTGGACTTCAAATTACTATAAAAATTAGAAAGGAAAATGGAAAAAAAATGTAAATTATTACATTTAGAAAAATAAAAAGAAATGAAAATATTTGATGTAATTGTAACAAAAGTAATCAATGATTCAACAAATCAAATGTAATCCTTACTTACTAAATAATCATTCACATTGCAAATGCTAATTATTTTCCATAGCCAATAATGCAGCATCAAACTTTATCAGCTTAAGCTTAAGCTTAAGCTTAGCTTGGGCATTTTATTTATTTAAAAAGAATTAATATAGATACATGCATGTATGTATGCATTTATTTATATTATATAGGTGTCTGAGTCTGAGGTCCATGTTGACAGCTTTTAGTACATATAATTTGGTAAAAATTTGTCAAAATGTACTTAACTATTTTTATTTACATAGGTGTCTATATTTTATATAGGTAAAATATATGTGTATATTTTATTTCATATACTGGTTTATAAGATCATAAGGAAATATTATTTATTTTAATATATATTTATTATTTACTGTTTTATTTTAGAAATTTATATATTAGATTTTTTTTTTATAAAATTATATCAAATGATATTAAAATTATTGTAAAATTTATCAACATTTTATTAAAGATAATCAAATTTGTTAAAATTATTATACGATTATAACAAATGTTAGTTCTCAAAATTATATCAAAGATAAGGGTTAGCAAAATCATATCAAAATTCACTCAAATTACATAAAAAGATTGTCCAAATTTTATCAAACGCTAACCAAAGTATATTAGAAGTTGCCAAATTTTTACCAAAATTTATCAAAATTATATCAAATTTTGTCAAAATCGTATAAAATTTATTTAACTGATATCAAAATTTGCTAATATTTATCAAAATTTTATCGAAAGTTGTCAAAATTATTACAAATGTTATTAAAATTATATTCAAGATCACCAAAGCCATTAGAAATGTTATTAAAACAATTATAAGGTTTTCAAAATTATATTGAAAGTTATCAAAATTTATGAAAGGTTATCATAATTATAGCATGATTACGTCACAAAATTATAAAAAATTATAGAAATTATATCAAAAGTTACTAAAATTATATTTAAGGTAAAAAAAACTATTACAATAGTTATCAAAATTTATAGTATTGACAAAAATTATTACAAGCATTACAAAATTTATACAAAAACATCAAAAGTTATCAAAATTATATAAAAATTATTAAAATTATATCAAAAGTTATAAATAACAAAATTATGTGGAAGTTATGAATACAAAATCACATAAGAGGCTGCTAAAATTATAAAAAAAAAATGACTAAACTCATATTGAAGGTTAGTAAAATTGTATCTAAGGTTACCAAACTTAATTCAAAAGCTATCGAAATTATATTATAAATTTCCAAAATAATTGTAAAAATTGGCCAAATTATATTAAGATTATCAAATGTCAAAGATTACATAAATTGCCACAAAAGTCATCAATTTATCAAAATTATATTAAAAGATATTAAACATTATTAAAATCACATCAAACCTTACCAAATTATATTAAAGATTATTAAAAATTACCAAAATTATATAAAAATTATCAAAATTATATGAAATATTATCAAAATGTTATACTAAAAGATAACAAAATCAGAAAAATATTTATCAAAATTATATTAAAGATTGTCAAAGTTATATAAAAAAATTATTAAAACTTTATACTAAAAATCCAATCAATTTAATTTTCGATACAATTTTTATTCATCACTTTTTTTAATTTTCTTACTAGAGATAAGACTATAGGATGGAAAATTAGCTTGTAGACTTGTAGTCCGACGTCTCACTTCAATTACCCAAGTTTCTTTGTTCTCTTGTTTTGGCCTCCCCGAAGGAGCCCACCCTGTCAGTGTTCAAATATCCCATAACGAGTTAGCCATTTTATACAAATTGCTTCAATGTGTGTGATTCTTCCAAAGTCGATCTCTGATAAAAAATGACTCAAAGAGATGGGGGGGGACAAGGACAGATAGAAGACATTTTATTTGCACTTTCACAGCCAAAAACACAAAGGCTTCCGTTTAGCAGGCAGCCGCAGGCTGTCAGTTTGATGATTGATTTGCTGACAACCTTACCATTAGACACTTCTAACTTTCCCGACACTATCAAAATGAACAATAAAATAATTAAAAAAAAAGTCTCACTTATGGCTACTATCAAGCAACCCCATCAAACAACTCATTCAAATCGATATCTACTGTACACTTATTTGTTTGGCACATATTTGGCAGCAAGCAAGCAAGCAAGCTTTCAATAAGTAAAGCAAGTCAGGGTGTAATCTGTCTGAAATAAATAGGTAGAACCCATCGATCAAAATAAGAAGAGCCTGTTTTATCCATTATGCATGGTGCAATACATCGGAAAGGGATTGAGCCACTCCTCAAAAGTGACATGCTCATCTCTCCTGATGGTCAAACCATCCTTGTTTCCGTGTCATTAGAAGAGTGGTCGACACCATAAGCACCTTAAAGAGAAAATCTATTTATGAGAAAAGTTCTTAACTCAATAGGCAATGGCTAAAGCCAGATCCAACGATGCTAGTCTAGGAATGAGATCTTACAGCGGAACGAGTCCGTTGATGACTGCCTTTATGGTGCGTTCCCCTTAAACATCTGCAGCCGTTGAATACACTATAAGAAAACTTCCGTACCTGGCGATAAAGGGAATAGAACAACACATGAATGTGCACATGAGATGCCACATCATTTGAGTTTAATGATGGCACATTCACTCTTTCCCTTCTTTTCCTTCTCTTGGCAAGCTAAAAAAGACCTATTCCTCTAACAGTCAACACAATGCAGTATGAATAAACTCGACTTGCCGTTTCCATATTTCCTTCGTTCTCCATCTCTCGATTACCACTTACAGGTCTTGAGAAATGTGCATTACATTACATATAATTCCTGGCTTGTATCAGGGTAGTGCATTTGTACCTTTAAATGTGGTATGAATCATATTTATCCGTACAACTGTAACAGATAACCCTTTTAGTTTCTTTCCTGGTTAAGACATCCCTTATGCAGATAATGAGAGCAATATGACATTGTCTTCCCATGTGAACTTTTACAATCAGTTACTTAGGTTACTTGAAAGAACTTTCAAGTTTTGTTCAAAAGAAGCAAAAGAAGGGGAAAAAAAAAAAAAAAGATTTCTAGTAATATGATTTTAAATCATGAAATCAAAGATGTGAGAAAACAGATGCAGTTGTAACGATAGATAAAAGATAATACCCAAGGGACTAAGAATCTTGTACCGAAAATATGACGTAACCCTTTGACAGCCTTGAAATTCTTGTTTGCGTAGCCCACAAAATTAAGATCTTTAGGGGTTAAAAATATCTACCATAAATGTTAAGTTATGCAAGACATTATCAAGATACATTCAAATGCTTAGGGCAAGTCAACAACAGCAGAGATGATTCAGAGGCCAGTCAAGAAACTTCCATCATGATCTTCAACTAACATATGGAATGGTGGCCCCAAAACAACGGTTAAGGTATTCAAAGTTCAAACTACAGCCAATTGCATTTAAAGTCATCCTTATAGTCCTTGAAGAAGAGTCAGATACCTTTCGCAACGGCCCAGATGCTGTTTTTTTTGGTTTTGGACATTCCACCTGTTTTGACTCCATAAACAAAGGCCAAAAATGCCTCTTATAAAGCATCAAAAGCAAAAAATAACCCCAAAGAAAAACCTTGTTAATGATTCACAAAATTATGGATATGTCTGAATAATAACCTACATCATCAAATTTCACAAAATTTTGAGTATCAAGATCTCCATTGACTTGTGTTTTAACTGCAGCGTCCATTTCATATCCATGGAGTACTTCGAGCCAAGTATGAGCCTAATTATAGTCATTGTTAATATGTGAGAAGGACGGTGTAAAGGGAAATGGGAAATCCGAAAATGAGTATTTTGGTATTTAAGGAGCTTACTTTGATTTGGTCTGTTCTTAATGTACCAAGTCGATTTTCAACGTCGCAAAGCAGCCTACAGATCAAATCCTTCGCTGCAGATGTCAGCCTTGCTTCATCTAGAAAGTTCGAATGATGTTTCCAGTGCACAATCTGGCATGCATTTGTCAGCATATATCGAGGAATAAGTAAATGAAAAGAAATCAACTATCCTAACATTTTCAAAGAAGTAGATCACCAAAGAACTAATATGAAACGGTTAACATCGCTTGCAGATTTAATATCGCACTTAACATCGAATCATTGTATACATCAATAAAATGATTTGAATTAGGCAAATACTAATATCAAGCACTTTACCTTAAAATTATTGATAAGACTACCAAAACTAGAGAAGGAAGCTTGACATGAAGCAGACGAGATATTACGCTGTTATGAATAAAGGGCACATGAACATCAGCGTAAAGTTAAAAGCTAATTATATTTTCCAGAATTAAACTCAAAAATAGCTGAAACTTATGAAAAAAAAATGGAGGATCATCAGGTTTTAAAGCAAATAAAACCTTTCTGCATGTTATCACTGGATCGTCAGAGTAAAATGGAGGATAACCAAGAAGCATTTCATCCACGATAGCACCGAGTGACCACCAGCCAGCGGTAAACAGATAAGAATATATAAAAGAGAAATTCAATTGCCGTATCCGTTATGATCATATACAAAGATATCACATATATACATTACCGATCATCTGCATAAAGTATATCCTGTTATTGCAAGGGAAAAAGTCTTCAGAGAACTCTTTTTTGGGTTTTACATATATATATATATATATATATATATATGCAGGGCGAATTGGTATTTGGATATTATTTTTATCAATGCTTTTGTGAATCATGAATGATTGATTATATCCAATTTTTTAAAGTTTTTCCATGTATTTAGAGGGTAATTGGAGGATCATATCCCCACAGCCACATACCAGAATGCATCGGACACAGATACTTCAAGAAAAACGAAGAGTCGAAGCAACATCGGTGGACATGACGTTGTTTCAATAGCATTTTCAGATGTTGCTGTCTTTCAGATAAGGATAAGGGCAGCATGTCTTCAACCAAGTTTTTCATGAAGCAAAATTCGTTTGCATGGAAAATCTTAACTCAACATTCAATAAAAAAAACATAAGCAAAAAAGCAGATGCAGAAGGACAGAGTGGCAGAAACAAGACCTAAATTTTACAAATCTCATGAAAAATTATCATTCATCCCAAGTCATACCAGTCACACTCAGTGTCATATGCTTTCTTCAGCAATACTTCTGCTGCGATATAATCTGATGTACCAACTGTGGAAAATACCTGCCATTTAAACGAGAAGAATGATAAGAACAATTGACAGAATAAATCAACGGAGTTATTACTTGATTCCCAAGTCATGCAAGCAAACAAAAAATGAAAGGAAATGGAATAATAAATCAGCTGAATCCTAAACTTCAATTCGCCCAATATCTTAAAAGATATATGAAACAACCGGGGCCAGAATTTAGGTTTCAACAACTTCAGCATTCGTTCCCAAAATGTTTTTGCTGCTTCATTCTTTGTTGGAATATGCAATTGTGTTATCGATGAAATCTTAAATTCTCTGGTACAAACACTCTCAGCACGCTCCATCCTACATAACATAACCACAAAATTAATTTGCATCCATTGTGACATTACCTTCTCTGAGTTAGATTATGAAACTCTATGAAATAAGATCAGTGAACATGCTTCCTTTATACATGCACGCATACATTCGAATGATACTTTGCAACTTAAAAGAAAGAAAATACAGTTGTACCAATTTCCTCCTGTTACTCTGCCAGTGCTGCAATTGTTCAAGGGGACTTTTCCAGCACCTTCCACTCCCATCGACATCCATTGATTCGTTCAAGTTCTCATCATCCAGGGTTTCATCTTCGTTTATTGTTGATAAATTTCTACAGTCTAGAGGCTTGCAAAGACCAAAAGCAGAGAGCTTCGTATGACCATTTTTGTCCAACAAAAGATTATAGGGTTTAATGTAGCAAAGTCATAATGTCGCCGCCAGGCAGATATTCCATGATTAGATACAGATTCTCGGTCTCTCGAAAAGAGTAATAGAATTTCACAATGAAGTGACTGGCAACTTCAGCAAGCAAATTCCTCTCAGCTCTCACATGTTCAACCCGTATATTATATGCACAAAATCTCTGAGTGTAAAGAAATTAAACAAGTAGCACAACAAGAAAGAGAGTCGGACTTTCCAACATCATGAAAACCTATAAAAGAAAGAAAAATGGGGGGTAAAATTTCTGAAACTTGCTATGAATGCATAAATTGAACTTATATGACTTAAAAGATTTTAGATCTCACCTGTCCTCTGCTAAGCATTTCTGACTTCTGCAACTTTTTCATGACAACAATATCACCCGATTTTTTCTCTCGACACAATCTTACCTGTAAACCAACAATAACATATGAACAAACCAAAACCTCCGACATCATAATAGTAAAGTTAAAATTAGAAAAAAAAATGATAATGAATTATGTTGGTTTATCTGCTATCAACACCCAAGCAAAATA
This sequence comes from Adansonia grandidieri, assembly GCA_038382065.1. Classification (NCBI taxonomy): domain Eukaryota; kingdom Viridiplantae; phylum Streptophyta; class Magnoliopsida; order Malvales; family Malvaceae; genus Adansonia; species Adansonia grandidieri. The sequence continues at coordinate 3,193,462 of JBBYHK010000018.1, read as the reverse complement.
TGATTATCTCTGCAAAGGTTGTGATCAACAAAGACTAGGCAAAAAAAAAAAAGGGAAATTGTGTTAAAGGACCAGCAGTTAAATCTGTAACTCCAAATATTATTATTTTTCTTCCTATTTTAACAGAATGTGCCGTGCTTTAATTCTTGCTATTCCAAGTATCACACAAATTCCAACACAACGTACTAGTTCTTACAGTAAAAGAACGAACAAGACAGAAGGGCAAAACAAAAGATAATTGTAAAAAGTATGCCCTACGAATAATATCAAAACTGTTTGTATTTCGAACCTCTCCGAAAGCCTTTCTTCCAATAATGTTTAAAAGGTGAAAATCATCGATGCAAATCCTGTGCCTTTTAAGCCTCGTACAATCTGACTCTTTGCGCTCCAAATCCTTCAGCAGATTGATTTGCTCCTCTTCTGGAACATCTGAAGATGCCAACTTCTTTTCCAAAACCGGACGCCCGCAATTCATAAAATTTGCCTGGATATACCAAAGTTAAACATATCTAACTCGCTAAGGAGTGTCTCTTTCTTTATTAAGAGAGATTATAAGAAAAAAATCTACTTAACAAAGAGTCCAGAGTCATTGAAGACAGAAATTGAGATGGCAAAACCATGTATGCAAAAGATAATGCCGCTTTCTAGGACATATCTAACTCAAACATCATGGTTCTTTTATATAAAACTATGCACTCAACAAAAAAGGGGTGCACAGATTAACTTCGGACCTCCATGGCTGCCATTCCTTTTAATGTTCGATCATGGCCTTGTTGGCAGCTTCAGAGCTCGTTTCCAACCATGATGCCCATAAAACAAATGGACTTGCATAGGAATGAAAATATGTGAACTTTTCTGGATAAAAAATGTATTTTCTACTTATTTCTTGACTAATTACCAGTTCATTGCGGGAAAAAGTGCACATTTGGACTCAACTAATTGCAAGCGAAGTGCTTGCATTGCGCCTTGTGTTTGTATGTTATACACTCCAAAGAATTGTTTCCACGTACCTAAAGGAGACGAAAGGTTACGAAAAACTCAAAATTTGTTAATTCAATGATTTAGATGCACTTTTTCTCATTATTCCCATTGCAAAATTCAATTGGCATCCAAATGCTATAATATCTTACTTCAGGCAATCCGCTTGACGTTCCAAGTGTTTTCCATCTTTATTCTTGGATCCATTTTACCAATCTATTAGATGATAGTATATATGCACCTCATTTCTACCCCAGGAATCAAGCCGAAGTTAATTCATAGAGTTAAGCAAAGCCTTTGTAAACCAATTCCCCTTGACTTGATCAACCCAAACTTTATAACATTTTAATTTCTAGATATTGACCAAACCAACCCCATGCAATCAAAATACCAAATACATTATTCCACCTTCCAGATCAAAAGCCGTAAAAAAAAAAAAAAAAACTCGAAACCAAATAACACCCAAAAACAAGATCTTCATGAAAGAAACATCAGAAGACAAAAAGAATCAAGGCCATGCAAAAAAAAAAAAAAAATTAAATGAATCTTATAGATGTAATTTACTATACACCTTTGTTTACGTTCTTGGATATGTTTTATATGGGCTTTATAGTGGTTTTCAATGAACTGCTTAGCCGCAGCCACCCTTCCAAGAGTCCAGCTGCTGGTCACATCATCCCCTTCCTCCTTCCCCTTCTCTGCCCCCTCCCCAGACCTCGGTCCCTCCTCTTTTTCTTTCAACTTCTCCGTATGATTCTCCATTATTATTTACACCCCTCCCTTTTCTGGCGCGCTCTCTTCTTCTTTCCTATTATAATTACAATAAAATCTCTTTTTTATTTTTCTTTTTTTCAGTTTTGTGGTTTTTGATGATTGTGACATCGAAGCAGGGCAGGAGGATGGCCTCAGGTTATTACATGTTGTTTGTAGGGGGACGAACGAGAGCTGAAAAAAGCATTGCATTTTCCTCTGCTATCCTCAAATATACTTCAATTCAACAATATGGCTTTGTTTCCTTGACATGTGGGTCCCACAAACTCATATCTTCGACATGGTTCGGAACCTGGGAACTTGTCCATGTGCAGGGTCTGCCTTTGGCACCTTGGATTTTATTATATGGTCAGACTTGACAAATTAACGGTCAATCAATTGTCCACGGTTAATAAATATGGGGTCATAAGGAACCCCTTTGACCTTTATGGGTGATCAACGCGTCGGGGGGCACACCAAATTGCGTACCCATGTTCATACCTGATCTGATCACATGTAGAGAGACGTCTGCTTTTGTATATCTGTAAAAATATCAAGCACAATGGGACCTACTAAAACGTTCTCCTCAGACGACAGCTTCTGTTTGAAGCTGACGTCATTACATGACGTAAGTAAAAAAAAGAGATGATGATGATGATGATGATGATACTAATAATTTCACCCAATCTTATTCACAAAATTAAATTAAGTTGATACGTTCAATTATTCTTAATATATATATATATATATATTATTACTATGTCTCTATAGTCTCTTTGATATCTTCAAACTATAATATTTTTTATAAAAAATTTAAAAATTCGCCAGTGGGTAAGAGTTTTTACCTATAAAAGATTAAAATTTAAATTAAAAAAAAATTTTGAAAGGACATTAATTAATTGGATAGCTATCAGGCTCCCCCAATCACTACCGGGGAAGGCACTCACTGCGGTTAGTCGAATACTCAAATGACCAAAAATATGAACACAACAACATCAATTAAAGCACTTTGGTTGGTTCATGTGGAACAAAAATAGTTTCGTGTAACGTGTGTGGTAGAAAATGAATGGACTATTCTTACCCAATTTTATTTATTTATTTATTTATTTTTATGTTTGATCTAAACAAAATCATAAATAAATTATAAAATGTTGGCAAACTCATTTTATAGAAAGTAAAAATCTAAGTATGATTTTTATTGCTATAACCAAAAAGAATAACAAGCGAATATCTAGTAGACTACAAAAAAAAGTTCTAAATCAATGCTATTGCTAATGATAATGTAATAATAAAACGCTATAGAAAAGCAGTGGGTTTGCCAGTGCCACCAAGGCCATGGTGGTGCAACAAATTGTGAGCAATGTGATCCCTAGCTTGTGCGGCGTTCATAGACCTCAAAGGATTATCTGGGATCAACTCATCATCGAAAATCTCGAATTTAAGCTCAGGATCCATGACCTCGTTTCTCATCTCACAAATGTTATGCAGAACGCAGCAAGCTCCAAGCACGACAGGCAACTCTTGAAGCTTAACCTCGGTTCTCCTTTGCAAACATGACCACCTCCCTTTCAATCTCGCAAATGCTTCCTTAGCCACGTTTTCAATTTCCCCAATTTTCTCATTGAAAGCGTGTTGAGCCCAAGTCAGATTCTGGTGAGTGTACGGAACCAAAACCCAATCCATCAGTGGGTACCCTTTACCGCCTACGACCCAAACATCCTTCATAAGCCCCCTGGTGGCTCTTTGGTACATGGCTGACTTCTCCAAAACTTTATCATCGGACATCGAACCCGGCCATCCGATACAGACATCAGTGAAAGCTCCTTTTTGATCAACAACTCCTTGAAGGGTGATGGAATATGAAGTTTTCTGATTCCTCTCCGTATGTTTTCTATTGAAATATGCCGCAACGCTAACTTTTGGTGCAATGATGGGCACGTGAGTAGTGTACATTGAACCACCCACGTTTGGGATCCCCGTGGCGGAATCGAATTCCTCTTTTATCCTCTTCATTTTGCTTTCGTCAGGCCATTGAACAAATTTGGGCATCAAAACGGTTTTTATGGCGGCGCAAACCTCCAATACCAGCTTATGACACGTTGAAATCCCCAGCCCGAATCGTTTCGATACCATCCTAAGAGGCTCACCCGTGGCCAACCTCCAAATACAAACCGCCACGCGTTGACGAACCGGGATCGCGTCGCGAAGCATCGTGTTCTTTTTCATTACCACAGGTTCCAACTCTTCGCAGACCATATCGAACGTGGCTTTGCTCATCCGGAAAGCGCGTTTAAACTCCTCGTCGGGGAAATCTGGGTGGTTACACTTATTCCACCAGTCCTTGGATCGATCTTTTACCCATAGCCGCCTTTGCTGTCCGGATCCGCTGCCCGGCTGCGATGGGCCCACATTATCCGAACCAGCTGAAACCGTCGCAGCAGCAGGTAAACTGGATTTACGGGTGCGTTTGTTTCTGGAATTATCCAACTCATCCATTTCGGCGTACTGGTTTTGGAGCTGGTCGAAAAAACCATTCATCTCTTGAACATTTTGCTTGTAATTGGGTTCGAAGAAAGCTCTGTCCTGATCAGAGTGACTGATCCATTGATGTTGCTCTTGCTTTGCTTCCTCGTCCAACATCAAAATCGAGGAAAGTATGTCTCCAAACCCGCTCTTGTTGAATTCTTCGTTGACTAAAGATTCCTCGATTTCTTTTCTACCCCTCTTCCTGCCATTCCCATTGAACCCGTTTTCCATAATATCTTGAAACCAAGAGAAATCGCTGCAGTTGTTGTTGTTATATGAAAAATCTTCTGGAGAAAGAAATGTGAAAGACCCTATTTCCATGTAACAAAATAAGGGTTTCTTCCGATTGAATGCCTTGATTGACGATATGTGAAAACCAAGTGTGATGCTCTGAAATTGGAGATGGGAAGAAAGAGGGATTTGGGTGATTTATATACGTCTCCTCGCACACGGTTAGCAAGAAAGGGGAAAGCGCGTGGGAAGGTGCAGGTGTGAACGCGGTAGAAGGGTAAGGTTTGACGCTGATTTGACTTTCTTTTTTTCTCGTGTATTTTATTTTATTTTAATTTTTGTTAATATAAAAATAATTAACCCAACTCGGTAACACGTTTGGGAAAAGGGAGGTTGGGTGGAAGGTTCGTTAAACGGAAAGGAAAGCAAAGGGAAAGGGCCAAGGATAACCTTATCCGTCCTTGCTTTTAACAAAGAAAAGAAACTACTTGTCCTACAAATCTACTAAAGTGAAGTCCTAGAGTAGGACCCTCTAGACGGAGCTTTAAAGGTTAAAGCTGTATAATAATAATAATAATAATAATAATAATAATAATAATAATATTGTTAAATTTATGAAAAACTAATTGTTTATGGAAAGAGCTAAAGAGGCTAAATAATCACTCGCCATGAGATACTGGCACAAAATTACTTAATTGACGAAGAGTCAACTTTTCTTTGAGTTTGAATCTTCCAAAGTATAAAAATATGGGAAGAGATACAAAAGAACTACTCGTTTGATGAACAACTTATGCGGTTCGATAAATTTAATTTATATTAAATTAAATTTAAATAAAAATTTTAATAATTAAAATTAATTTAATATAAATTAAAAAATTATTTTTATTTAAATTTAATTATAAAATATTATTATAAAATAAATTTTTATATTTTTTTAATAATTCGAGCTTATACAAAGGAAAAAAAAAATTCTGAACTATTGTTAATGATATGCAGGTCTAGGATAAAGTTATATTAAGTAGTTATTTTTATAATTTTATTAATTATTAAATTTAATAATAGAATTATATTTATTATGCATTTAAAATTTTAAATCAATTTATATCATATCGGATATTTTTTTAATATATATTATACAATTAAATTTTCTTTATCTTAGATAAATAATTATATATTTTTAATTAATTCAAAATTTAATATACATAATTTTTATAACTAAATTATAAAGTATAATAATCAATAAAATATATAAATTATATAAGAATTATGAAAAATGTAAAATTAAAAGATTTTTGAGTTTATAACTTCGTCCTCTTTTCATATAACTTCGTCCTCTTTTCAAAATATTTGTGTCAATATATATATATATATTCTGTTTACTAGATCCCATCAAATAAATAAACCACTGGCTTGTTTAGTGTTGGCTCTTGACTGATTGATAGTCTTTTTTTTTTTTTAATTTATTTTCAAGGCATAAACTTTTGAATTTAAATTTTATTTTTACGAGGGAGTAGACGAAATAGTTGTGCCAATATCTGAGTCTTGAATTGCATAAAATTATACTTTGTTACACTTGATTTATGTTACTCGTTAATCACTGGATGTCCTTTTTTAGCCTTTCTCATCAATCATGCTCAAAAACAATTTTATATATATGGTATCTTTATATCCAAGCTTGACTAATTTATGATGACGCTTTTGCACAGACGACATCGTCTTGTTTGCTATTATTTTATATTTAACATAATGGTATATGTCTAATCGAATTGATAAAAATTTATTAAGAGTTTTTTTTTACTACGATAAAAGAATTATTTTATTTTTATAGTATTAAATTTAATATTTTTATGTTTATATTTTTAAAATTATGGTAAATAAATAAAAATAATTAATGATGTTAAAAACTTTTAAATATCGATAAAATATTGATATATCATGTAGTATGAAATTTTAAATTTTATATAAAAATATGTTTGAGTTTAGAGTCAGGTTTAATCTATTTTTTATATAAAATTTAAAATTCTACGTCACATAATGCATCAATATTTTGTTAGTAATCATATTTTTTTAACATCTTTAATCATTTTTTATGCTTGTTACAATTTAAAAATATAAAAATAAAAATATTTCTTTTAATATAATGCAAAAATTATTAATAAATTTTTACGGATTGA
>JBBYHK010000018.1:3132063-3152514 GCA_038382065.1 Adansonia grandidieri | reverse complement strand
TTAAGAAAAATAATACAATTTATTATGTTTTAAAATCTAAATAAAATAAAGTTAAAATATTAAAAATATTGGATACACGGCATTTTTTTAAAACCTTTCACATGTAAAAATAAATAAATAAATCATTTATATAATTTTTTAAATTGTTTTGTTAACGATTTTGACTTTTGTATATTTATGTAAGATATAAAATGCATCATGTACTTGAACCCGACCATATTCAACCAAAAATACGGCTTCTGGCTATGTGTGGCTATCATGGAAACCTTAAGCGCCAAACTTTAAGGATCCCTAACCAAAAGTTGGTGCATCTTTTTCTTCCAATTTTACTTATGCACCGTTTGCTCTAAATTGAGGTCTGGAATCGTTATTTATCAGAGAAAATTAGAATAAATACTTTCATAGCACTTGTTAGAGAAGTCGTCATACGAGGCAAAAACACCACGATTGCCAACACCTATAACCTCTTACGATATTTTTTTTTCCTACTATTTTCTGCAAACACCACCCTAAAACTATTCTCAATTGTGTAGGGAAAACAACTAACATCAAAGAACTATTAGACGTCGTGAAGGCTCCAACAGACATATGTATAGATCATCGTTAAAGGCAAGACATGTATGTTGCTCGTGACATTAGGAATCCTCTTAGGGAGCCCTACCGCAAATATGCAGGCATCTTTTAGGCTTCAAACCAATCAAGGTTACTAGATCTGTGAGTTACATAATTACTAATTAGATGTGTGTTAAATTTATAAAATTTTAAATATGATTTACTATACGCAAATTCCTTTTTAAAGATCCAATAGTAAAGTTTAACTATTTCTCTAATTTACTTTTAGTTGTTTATTTTGCTATAATTTTTGTTATTGTTCGATAATAATATGAGGTTGAAATAATTCCGGCCATAGGATGCTATCCTGATAGAAGGGTGGTCCTTACTCGTATAAGCCCTAGTCCAAATTTTCAGCTTATTAATATGGAATCACTATCCCCTTCGTCAACATGTCTCACGCAAATTGTATGAAAAATTAGATAACGTATTTGTTATTCATAAACCAAAAACCCTAATTTAATTTTTTTAATTAGGTCATAAGCTGAACACCCTAATTTAGTGTTTTTTTTTGGGCGGTAATAGATACATATTGAATTAGGAAATAAATTAAAGTGTAACTTATTTACATAGAAAGTAAGAAAATTAGCTTATCCCCCAAAAATATTAGGAAATAAATTGAAGTGTAACTTATTTACATAGAAAGTTAGGATATTGGCTTATCCCCCTAGAAAAATAGGAAATAAATTAAAGTGTAAGTTATTTACATAGAAGGTAAGAATATTGAAAATTTAAAAAGAAATAAATGTAATAAATTTTATTGGTTACAAAAATCAGATATATACAGTAATCTTGAACAAAAATAAAAGGTAAATCGACTAAAGAAGTAAAGAAAATAAATACAATTTATTATGAAATATTTTAATCTAAATCAAATAAAATTAAAATAAAAAAAATATCAAATACACAACACTTTTTTAAAACCTAAAATATATATATATATATATATAGATATAGATCAACTATTAATCTATCAATATTCTATTAATATTATAAAAAGATTGACTAAATTAATGTCACAAGTTAATTTTAATTAAACTAAATAATAATTATAATATAAAATCTTAGCAAAATAACTGCCCACTTTTGCTTAAAAAACTATATATTTCTTAAAAAGTTCAATTAAAAAACTACCACTCAAATTAAAAATATATTTTCAAATATTTTTCATATAATATTTTATCTACTCATTTTGCTTCTAAAAGTAACTAGCCATCTTAAAAAAAAAAAATTTAAGTATCTTTCTTACATATTAATCTTATAATTTTTTTTTTAATTTTATTTCTAATAATATTTTTTTATTTTTTTACCAACTATTAAGACATGAGATGCATCATGTACTCGAACCCATCCACATTCAAAGAAATAAAAAAGTGCGGCTTGTGTACTGGTTTTTTGGCAAATTGGAAAGCGGTGCGCTCGAACCCTATTTTTCAAGAACAGAAAAAAAAAAAAAAAAAGAAAGTGCTTGCTAGACTTGCCTTGCCTGCCCCTCGGCAATAAAAAGGCTTCTATAGGGGGAATTTAGGTTTTATAAGGAAAGGAAGAGGATTGGATTTGGAAAGCGAGGCCGCGTCTATTTTTATACGCCTATCGCTCATTCAAACCCTTAAATCTCCAATTCTCCCCTTTCCCCTTTTCGCTCCATTCTTCTCCAATCTAGGGTTTTAGATACTGCCTACTTCATTTTCTTTTCTCTAAGATAAATTCCTCAATGAGCAACGAAGGGGTTAACTTCAATATGTCCGATCTTGGCGATGGTAAATCTCTTTATACTCTAAATCCCTGCCTCTACCGCTTCATCTCTTTGTCGCTTCTCTCACTCATTTCTTTCCATTTTTGGTTTTAGCTCTTAACGAGGAAAGTCGAGCTGGTCTCGTTAACGCTCTCAAGGTCGGTGACTCCTATAATATTTTTTTTTTCTTTTGGTTTCTTTGTTTTTTTTCCTGTGTATAGTTTTTGAGATTTTGGTTTGCAGAATAAGCTTCAAAATCTTGCCGGGGAGCACTCTGATATTCTGGAGAGCCTATCACCGACTGTCAGGAAGCGTGTGGAGGTTCTTAGAGAGATCCAGGCATGTTCTTTCTAGCTAAGCTTTTTTGCTACTATGGTGTTAAGTGTTACTATGATATCACTCGTGGTTTAGTTCATTTTTCTCATGTTAAACGAATTTGAGGTCCGATCGACCATTCATAGCTGGGAAATGAGTGTCCTTGGATGTTTAGGATTACTCTATTTTTACCTTCATAGGTAAGAAACACGAGTGTCCTTGGATGTTTGGGATTATTCAATTTGTTGAATTTCTAATATTATCTTTGCAAATTTTGATTGGATTTACTTTGATGCAGTAGAAAGTGCATGTTCTTTTTGTAGAGTTACTTTCCATTGCCATCTAGCTGGACTAGATTGTTTTAATCTAATTTCAATTTATTTGAGCTGAAATATGGCTGGAAGTGGAAGGCCATTTTTGATGGTCTGAGTTCTATTTTCTTAACAGGCCCAACATGATGAATTAGAGGCTAAGTTTTTTGAGGAGAGGGCGGCACTTGAAGCTAAATACCAGAAGCTATATCAACCCTTATATGCCAAGGTTTTGTCTTTTGAATTTTGTTTCCGTTTTTCTCCAATCAGTTACTGTTGTTTTTTACCTGACTAATTGTCATACATTTTTAGCGATATGATATTGTCAATGGTGTTGGGGAAGCTGAAGGAACAACAAATGAAGCTGCCATGGACCAGGGAGAGGATAAAGTTGCGGAAGGTAATATCTTCATTCTGGTCTTTTTTCTGTCAGCCCCTTTTCTTCTACTTGATTATTACTTAAGCAATTATGCTTCATGCAGAGAAGGGAGTGCCTGATTTTTGGCTTAATGCAATGAAAAATAATGAAGTGCTTTCTGAAGAGGTGAATTATCCGGTTATAATTATCATCACGATACTTTATTTTTTTTCTTTTGGTTGGAAAGGGCGAGGCTCATTTTTATTTCTTTTGCATTTGGAATTAGATCACTGAGCGTGATGAAGGAGCTCTTAAATATCTCAAGGATATTAAGTGGTATAGGATAGAGGAGCCCAAAGGATTCAAGCTTGAGTTTTACTTTGACACCAATCCTTATTTCAAGAATACTGTGTTGACAAAGACCTATCACATGATTGATGAAGATGAACCTATTCTGGAGAAGGCTATTGGGTAAATACTAGTAACATTTCTCTTAAAAACGTCTTATGGGATTATAGATTTCCAGATTACTAGGTTTTCTCTATATAATTGAAACTTTTTTGCACCTAATTTGTAGGACGGAAATTGAATGGTATCCAGGAAAATGCTTAACACAAAAGCTCCTTAAAAAGAAGCCTAAGAAGGGATCAAAAAATGCCAAGCCAATTACTAAAACAGAAGATTGTGAAAGTTTCTTCAACTTCTTCAATCCTCCTCAAGTTCCTGATGATGATGAAGACATTGACGAAGATACTGTATGGCCAACGTCATGATATCTCTATAAACTTCGATGATTGATTAATTATTTTGCTATTTAAATCGTTTTTACTTTCTTTCACAGGCTGAGGAGCTACAAAATCAAATGGAACAAGATTATGACATTGGGTGCGTTCTCTTTTCAGCTTTCTCTAGTCATTGGCTTGTTTCTGAGTTTGAACTCTTCATGTTTTGTATGAAGTGTCATTAATCAATTTTGCATGTATGAAAATACCTACTTATTTTATGCTATGTGCTTTGTTGTGCAGGTCAACAATTCGAGACAAGATTATTCCACATGCGGTGTCATGGTTTACAGGAGAAGCTATTCAGGGAGATGAGCTTGATATAGATGATGATGATGATGATGATGATGAAGATGATGATGGTGATGAGGTAGATGATGATGAGGAAGAGGATGAGGATGAGGAGAATGATGACGACGATGAGGATGATGAAGAAGAAAGTAAGGCCAAAAAGAAGGTATGAGATGCTAATTTATGGGTATCTTACATTTACGCCCAATCATTCATACAGAATTTAAAGTGATGCTAATTTTTCATTTGTTCCCTGTTAAATTACATGAAAATGTTGCCGCAGTCCTCGTCTGCACAAAAGGTACACCAAATCCATGTTGTTTAGGTCTCTCATTTTTTTTTGCCTCTCTATTGAAATATATGCCTGATTATTTTTGTCGTGTACTGCAGAAGAGTGCAAGAGCACAAGGAGATGGGCAGCAAGGTGAGAGGCCTCCAGAATGCAAGCAGCAGTAGATTTTAATTGCTGCTGTTACAGATGTGTGCAACATTAGACGTGTTGTCTAGAAGATGTTGATTGGAAGAGAGTGGGGAAGGGGGGGAGGTTTGCAGTTTTGGTGGTTATTTATTTTACAATTTTCTTGTCATACAATGAATGTATTGGTTTGAAGAATCCTTCTTCTACCCTTTTTGGTCCGTTGGTTTGGTCTTATGTGGTCTAGTAGTCTGAGATATGTTGGGATCTTCCTTATGTAATGTTTCTATTGTATGTCTGCCTCAGTATTGTGATAGCTTGTTATCAATTATCTTATGGCTGGTCTGATTGTAGTTATTTTTTAATCTATTGGGTTGATTTTTGTTTTCGTAATTAATATTTCTCCTTAGTTCAACACCTTCCCAAGCATAATTTTCTTGTACTTTCCTGATTCATAAGCATAAAACAATTGTTCGTGCTATTGATTTAATTCTGTTGGGATCTCTCTTAGTTATTGGCTTTTGTCCTTGTAATAGGAGGCTAATGATTTGTAAAAGTTTCTCATCTGCTCTCTAATGTGGTTTCTTTTATTCTGCTTTTGGCGTTTTCAAGGTATCATCATGATCTTGAAAGCTTAAGCAAGCTATTTTTCCTTTAATTAATTTTTGATGGAGTTTGATAAATGAACAAAATCCAATTGTTAATTTAGCGTACCTCCCATCCTCTTTATTATTATTATTATTATTATTAATTTTTCATTTTTGATGGAGAATGATATATTTGAATGAACATGTTCATATTCTATATGGTTTGATGGATCCGAAGCAATTATGTAAATGATGGATTTATAACATATAGAATTTCCATGTATACCAACGAAATTAGATGTGCCAGTAAAAATGTTTTCACGTTTAATATTTGATAAAGGAGAAAAAGCCAATGGAGTGCTTGGTAAGAATAGAAAATGTAATCATGAGGTTTAGGCTGGAGTATCATTAATGCATGAATTTTAATCATGAGGTTTAGGTTCAAATCTCTTTATTGCATGAATTAATTCAATTTTATAATATTAGATTTATTTATTTCTTACACTCATTGATTCAATTCAATAATTTTTTATATAAATATGATATTTTGGTATATTTGTAATATCTGTTTCTATTTATTCTTGTAACTTGAAAAAAATATAAATTAGATGCAAAAAGAATACAACACAAAACATTGGTTCCTTGAAATTTGTTTAATAGAAAAAATAATTTAATAAAGGCAATGCAAAGACCCAAACTAAAAGACCAAAATAGAAATACCAAAATGCTAATTTCTTCCGGTAGAAAAGTAAACCCAACTTAAAACTTAAAGCTAGGCTCTTAGGTTATTAATTTTATCGAGAATCTCCTCAATGCTTAGACGGCCCATCCGTCAGCCTCCCGGTCCCCGTCCCCTTGGCCAGTCTGAAATCTCAAAAAGGAGGGAAAATACAACTCAACCCTATGCTCTAAAACCCTAACATCCCAGAGCTCACTGCGCTCTCTCTCAACTCCCATTTCTTTGCTTTCTAACTAAACTAGTTGTTATTCGTCTTCCCCTTCTTTCTTTTTTTTTTTGACTTTATAGTTCTAAGCCAAGCCCTTTCATTGCATGCTATGACGAGGTTTCTTCGGAATATTTCTTCTCTTAAAGTTTCTGTTTTCGCTCCACAGGTTTTAATGCTTACTCTTTTGTTTATTTTCTTCAATATTTCATGTCCTTCAATCGTATTATTTTGCACTGTGCTCATTTTATAGGAAACATTAGGAACACTAAGAAAAAAATATGAAACCTTGAATCATTTTTTCCAGGTATGTAGGGGAGCCGTATTAGGGTCATCTTCTCAGCTGTGTAACTTCTCTTCTAAAGGTATTGAAACTTACATTAAAAGCTCTAATTTAATGTTGTTACTCATAATGTTGTTATTTGGATATTGATATCTCTGTTCGGTTAAATCGCGTCTTAGTTTTAGGCCTGAATTTAATCTGGTAATTATCTGAATGCGACTTTAGAAGAGTGCTATGTCATAGGATTTGTATTAATTTAATAACTATAATATAAAAGCATAATGCTTAATTTAGCGTCATCTTTCTATCCAATAATAATGATGATAATAAAATATTAGTGCCATCTTAAAGATGTTGTTCTTTGGCGATTTTTCTTTAGCTGGATTAATTTGAGCTGAAAAGTGAAATCTTATACTTTCTTGCGTTTGGGTATAATCTTGGGTTGTCTGACTGAAGGTAGAAGGAAATCCAAGTCAGATTCAAGCGATTCCTGTGAGGAGAATATGTCCAAGAAAGATATAGCGCTAAAAGAAGCCTTGGATCAAATTACGAGCTCTTTTGGAAAAGGATCTATAATGTGGCTTGGTCGTTCTGTGTCTCCTAGAAATGTTCCAGTAGTTTCCACTGGTTCTTTTGCTCTGGATATAGCACTTGGAACTGGTGGACTTCCAAAGGTATTGTTTAGTTTTTTCCCTCTTAATTCTGCTACGAATTAATTTCTGCTTGTGATGTTTATTAGTTCTTTATACGTATCTTTATTGGTTTAAAGGGCCGTGTCGTGGAGATATTTGGACCAGAGGCTTCTGGGAAAACAACTCTTGCTCTGCATGTAATTGCTGAGGCACAAAAGCAAGGAGGTCACTTAATGTATTTTAGCATAGTAATGTGTGATTTGTGATGTCTTATGATGAACTGCTCATTCATTATGACATCCATTATTCTGTGTTTGCTTAGTAGATTACCTTTCCTTTAACTTCTTCCTGCTGCACTACTAAAAAACATATTTCTTATGTTTCATGACTAGAACAGATGGTAGGAACCTATAATAGTTTTAGGCTTTCATGTTTCTTTCCAACATACTCCTTGTCTACTAATTCTAATTTTTGACATTTGAAAGATTATTATAAAAAACCATCCGAAATATTGTAAGGGATTTGCATGCAGCATATAACATTCTTAAACGTATTTGTGAGATGATTACATTTGGAGGGTGCAGCAGATTTTGTTTAGACTATTGTCTATTCTGTTGAGATTGTTTCTGTTATCTTTCTGCTGAATGCTTACATGTCTTATGATGTTCAAATGCAGGTTATTGTGTTTTTGTTGATGCTGAGCATGCTCTTGATCCAGCTCTAGCAGAGACAATTGGGGTAAACACTGAGAATTTGCTTATTTCACAGCCAGATTGTGGAGAACAAGCTCTCAGTCTTGTGGACACCCTTATAAGTAGTGGATCTGTTGATGTTGTAGTTGTTGACAGCGTAAGGTGTTCTTGGATTCATTTCTTTTCCGTTATGGAGTTTGACGTTATGAATACTGCTAGTAGTCGGTAGAACGCGCTTCTGTTGTGTTAGTGGAATCTGCTTTCTTCTCTTTTTCTACATTTTCCTTTAGACTGCTTGGGTAGTTAGGTTGTGCTATGATGCAAATTGACAGAGGGTTTTTGAAATTATTGTTTGTGTGCCAAAATATATTTGATGCTCATCCTTGAAGGGTTGAAATTCTATATTTTTATTTGTGCAACACTGCAATTTATCATATTTATTTAAAGTGAGTCCTAATAATAGCTTTGTTTTCATCGCAGGTAGCTGCCCTTGTGCCTAAAGGTGAGCTTGATGGTGAGATGGGTGATGCTCATATGGCAATGCAGGCCAGACTGATGAGCCAGGCTCTTCGTAAACTAAGCCATTCCTTGTCATTATCTCAAACCATATTGATTTTTATAAATCAGGTTTGAGTTTTATATCTTTGATAAATTTTGATGATCAACTCCATATTAGTGACATAGTCATCTAAAGCTTTAGTTTGCTAATATGAAGTTGTGAAAGTTCTTGCTTTGAGTTTGTTTAATTAAAGATTAAGATTATACTCTGTGTCATGTACATCCAGAGTTTTGCCCTTTGCTCAACTATTTGCCCCATTTTTAGGCTTTATTACGAATACAGAGCAATTTTTAGATGGCTGTTTGATTGATAGACTATTTCCTAGCTGAACTTTTGCCCTCGATTGAGGTCAGGTGCAGAGTTCATGTGAAATTTTAGGTTGAGAATGCAAAATTTAGTATGGAAAATTTTTGTTTCTTATAACCCATCAAACTATTTACACATATCAGGTGAGGTCAAAACTTTCCACTTTTGGCGGATTTGGCGGGCCAACCGAAGTTACCTGTGGTGGTAATGCCTTGAAGTTCTATGCTTCAGTGCGTCTAAATATAAGGAGAACGGGGTTTGTCAGGAAAGGAGAAGAGGTACTTGCATCCTTTCTTTCCTATTCAGTTTGTCGGTTGGATTTAGACGTGGTGGGTTAAGAAAGTCTTCCATCATATATGACATGTAAAATCTGCCTGAGTGGCAATGATTTGTTTATTTTCCTACAGCTAGCCAAAACTCTGTTAAGCATCTCATTAAAATTTCTTTGAATGGTCTCTTACATTCCAAAGCAAGTTAAATATATAGCTTGATATGCATGCCAGCAGATCTCATTCTTATATTTTCTGTCTCATTGTGTTTTTGATATTTCTATAATCTGCAGACTATTGGAAGTCAAGTTGTTGCGAAGGTTGTGAAGAACAAGCTTGCCCCTCCGTTTAAGAATGCTGAATTTGAGCTTGAGTTTGGCAAGGGAATATCCCGGGAAGGGGAGATCATAGATTTGGCGACAAAATATAAACTTGTCACAAAGTCCGGCGCATTCTACAGTTTCAACGACAAGAAACTCCGTGGCAAGGAAGCCTTTAAAGAGTTTTTGGTTGAAAATGAAAGTGCACGTGAAGAACTTTTGATGGAACTTAGAGAAAAGCTACTTGATGCTGAGAGCAAAAGGGAAGGACAGACAGATATTTTGGATGGGGATATTTCAGCACAAATAATTGCACCTGATGCTACTGATGAAGAAGCTGTTACTGCCGTTGAAGCTTAAGCATGCGTATTACTTGGACTGGAACCTCTCTTGTTCCCCTCGCAGGTTTGCTGGTTGTATCAGTCCTTAGCTAAGTGATTTTTTTTCCATGGATACAATGATGGAAGGATTTGAAATTCCTCTGATTCATAGCCTCATTTCCCCCCTTGTGATGGTCGATATTAGGGGTTCGGTTTGACAGCATTTTAAGTTTATTTTATTGGTTGTATTTGTACATGTGGTATAGTGGCATTGCCAAGTTTTGTGCGTTCGATGGATGGAAGAATACAGGATCGTCTTTCAAATTTCCAAGGGCATCCTATTGTCTTCCTCTCTACTGTCCTATTTCCAGCCAAATTTACATGTTAATGAGTCCAATTTATATAATATATATCCTAGTAAGGTTTTTCATTGTTGTTAGTTTCCCATCTTCTTTGACTTGTACTGTTGGGTTGAAAAACCCATCTTGTTGCTTTCTTTCTTTTATTGGGAGATAAACGAAAGCTTGGTGATTTCATTTCTGTGCCCTTGCACATGAAAAAGGCTTCTGAACTAACTTAGCCAGGAATTGCCAGCCTTACCAAAACAAGAAAAGAAAAAGGGAATTTGTCGAAGAAATTGTATTGACAATTGTATTGACCTATATATATATATATAGCCTTGAGGAGGAATTCAGTTATATTCATATTAAATTAATATATAAATTTTTATATAATTTATATTTATTTAATTAATTCAACGTATTTTATGTTTTATTCGTATACATCATGGATGTTAAATTTTGAGTAAATTAAAAGATTTATTTATTTGTTAGATGTAAAATAACTTTTGCTCATTAAATATATATTAAAAACAGTATTCTTAATTAATACAATAAAAATATTAAATCGATTTAAAATTTTAAGTATAATAAATATTAAATCTAATAATTGATTCATTAACTATTAATAATATAAGAATTATAAAATATAAAATTACTTTAATTTTATATTAATATAAATAATTTTAAAGAAAAAAAATAATAGTATTGGTACACAATTTCAAGTCTTGAAGCAAATCAAGTTCTATAAAATCTCGTATCTTTGCGGCTAATCGTCATATATTTTGACTGAAATCAATTATAGCATGTACTGAAATGATTGTTCTGGTTTCGTCTTTCGTACCATTAGATTCTCTGCTTACCTAATTGCTGCAAAATCTTGACTTAGGCCTCGGGAGGACTTTAAATTGTTTGTTTTATTAAATGTCCCATATATATTTTATCAAAATTCCTTCAAAAGGTGCTTCCTTCTATTCCAGCATGGAAATTAACTTTGTTGAAGTTATCCTGGAGGAGGTCGAAAGAGAGAGATTAGAAATAAGATTTGCACATCGAAGTTCGGATTCTGGGTAGTCTTTGATGATTAAGTTAATTTTGAGCTAAAAGGTGAAAAAAAAGAGTGGGAAAGAATTAGAGAGAAAGGAATTAGTTTACTTGGGTTATTACCGACTCTTTTATAAGTGTTGTTGGGAGACCTATTGTCAAGTGAGTTGTTGGAATACGATTAGCACGGAGCTAGCTGTCGAGTTATCACGTCTTTTAACCGAATTTGTCAATGAATTTATGTGGCTATTCAAAAGGAGGCATTTAATCTAGGAGTAGGCTATCGTTAGGTAGTCATGTCAAGGTCTAGATGTGATTTGACGATCAAGACTTAGTCACCTCAACGGGTATAGGGTTGTTTGAGAGAATGTACGCATAGTCGATCGACATGCCGAAGGGTATAACAATTGCTCCCTTCGGTGAAAGGTGGCTATAAAGTGATAGGTTTAGCCCTCATTGTTATTAGGGCGATTGGAGGATAGCAGGAAGAGGTAACTTATTGCGCGTGTGGGGTTTAAAATTCGAAATTTAAATGTACAAAGTGGAAGTTACCACTGTCATAAATACGAAGCAATAGGAAGGAGGAGTAACAGCCGCGTGACACGTGGCGTACGTAGCAAGTGTTAAGGGCATGTTTTTAAGGGCACATGCTAATGGTTATTTAAGGCAATGGTTTTATGGGTTGTAAGCCAAAAACAATCTTTCAGTTTTCATAAGCCAAGGCTATGGTTCTTTTCTTCTGAAGTTGTTTTCACGCCTTGCATCTGGTTTTTCTTAGTTTTTTTTTTTGCATTGTAAGTGGCCTTAGAGTGACTGGGTTGAACATTGGTTGGTTTTGAGTTGGGTGGAGGTTCTATTGATTTTGTTTTTGTGGTTGCAATGAGCGGGTTCTACAATTGGTGCAGAGTTTGGTGTTGGAAAAAGGTAGGGTAAGGTGTGTTTCGAATTAAAGTGTGTGTCAGTATAAAAGATCAAGGCGTTGGGTAAGTTCTTGATGATCTAGCCTATTTAATCTTTTGTAGCATAGTTCTAAAGATTATTTCATGTTTACAAGGTGGATGGTGTTGAAAGAGTGCTAGTTGCTCATTAAGTCGGTTGCTAGAGAGGAAGATTAAAGAGTTTTGGGGCAAGAAGTAATGAGTCGAATGGAGGGGCTACTTGGGTTTGGCTTTGATAAGTTTTCTAATCACCAGTAGTGTTGATGGGTAACGTGGAAGGTCAGAGCTCGATGTGTGGACAAGGGGATAAGCAAATAGCTGAGGTAGTAATGTTGAGCAACCAAGGCTGCTTGACATACTGACTTTGTAGGACATTCCATTGGCAGCTGAAATAAGTTAGATGCTGGAAAAGACCACGGACAATACAAACGATGTAGTGGAGTTAGAGGAGTTAGATACTGAACCTGTGGATAGGATTAGGTGTTTAATCAAAATGCAAATCGTAAATAAGTGGATGCATAACCGAGGTGTGGATATGGGGGAATATTTAGTCTCAGAGCTATTTCCTGAGCAGAAAGTGATGTGTGCTAAAGGGGATAGTGCAGTGTTCTACTTGCATATCTTCAAAGGGTTTTTCATTTGCCCTTGGAACCTTTCTTCTATTCATTATTAATGAGGTACCTTGTGTCACTAAATCAGCTAAAGCCAAATTCGTGGGCTATCATGGTTACGCATTTTTTTGTTTGCAAAGAGAAGGGTTAGACACCCTCTGAAGAGGTGTTTAAGAAGTTATATATTTTGAAACAGAGTAAATCATGCTTGTATTTTATACAAGCAAGAGGGGGAGGAAAGTTAGTGCCCGACCTTCCATCAAATTCCCATTTAAGGAAGGATTAGTACTTCATAGTTCAAAAAAGGGGAAGCATGGAATGAGGCTTCCTAGTGGAATGGAGCCATAAATACCAACGAGTAATGTAAGGCCAACACTTAACGAACATGAGCGAGAGTAGGTGGAGTTCTTTAGGGTGACCAAGTGAGTTGTGGAAGGTACATGACATTGCAGAATGTCCAAAGGTACTACTTGTGCTGAGATTTGTCAAATGTGCTAGGGGGTTAGTGCATGCCTTTGGGGAACAAAAGAGAAGGCATCTTTTAAAAGCACAAAGAGGCTCCCTTAATGAGTATTTTGTTTTCGCATTTTATTATCTTATAGGTACATCTATGGCTGACGATGGTTTGATTATATACAGGTGATGCTGCTATATAGAAAGGTTTGGAATATGTGATAGAGGAGCCTTGGGGGCTACGGAGTCTATCAATAGGCAAAATGTTGATGAGGGGATGGGTGTAGGTATTGAATCTTCCACTAGTCGTCTAAGTGGGGAGGTTGTATCGGATCGACCATCCATCCCCCCAACTGAAGAGGTTATAAACTTGAATTTAGCTAGGTTATTATGATCTTACGTAAGTTTGCTCTTTTATAGGAATAGATTTGATACAAATGGCATTAGCGGAGCGTGTGGCACAACAGGTGACCATTGAGAGGGTGGCTACTCCTCAATTCAAGGGAACATAAAAGCCAAAGCGAACAGATTGATGTGTTTAGAGAAAAAAAGACCAGCAGAGAAGGATAAGGAGGTGGGAGGTCTAGCGGTCGCCTCTTTAGGGACGGTGATATCTCTATTGCTGTTGTAGTGAGATTGTGTCCTCGGCTTCAAGTATCAGGAGAAATGATTCAAGTAGCATGATATATTCAACAAGTATGGTGCCCTTCAAGCTGTTTGGGATGACCAATGGCCTGTCAATTCATCTATCATTAGTGCTTGAGATGAAAAGTGAAGATGGTCAAGTTAGGGCTTTGCTATTAAGGGAAGGTAGAGTTCTTGATTTTGAATATACATTTAGATGGGCAGTAAGAGGGGTGGTATGGCAGATCATGATTTCTTAAATAAGAGGGGCCTTTCCCAAAATTTTACTGCAGCTTGGATGGGCTTAGTAGAAGTAAGGTAGTTATGGTATAGATAGTGCATTTTCTTGCAATGGCGGGTGTTGGGCTAAAACTTATGTTATTAGTTGTAGGCGTTGCATTGCCAGACGATTTATATGCACCAAATGATAGGTTAGTAGGAGAAGTTCAACCAGGAAGTGACCAAGATCATGAAGTTGGGTGACCAACTGAGGAAGGCTAAGGAAGCGAATGCCAAACTAGAAGCTTCCTTGAAGAAGGTGGAAGAAAATGCTTTTTCGAGATCGTTGATTTGTCACAGAAGTTTGAGAAGGTGAAGGGAATAATTGATGAGTCTGCCAAGTAGTTGGAAAGTCATGATGCAAATTTACCTACTGTGAGGTCCAAGATTATTGAGTTAGAGACTCAACTTGGTGAGGCGCAGGCCCGTCATTAGGCGAAATTAAAAAGTCAGAAGGAGTAGGTGGTTGATAAGCTATTTATCGCTATGGATGCATATAAGTGAAGTGCTCTCTATAGGGTATAGTTGTTGTGAGGTCCTATGGATTTGAGAGCTATTGATCTTGAAGGATTGTGTTCGTCTCCTGAGGACTTCAATGTTTTTTTGCCTAGTCAGCGAGAGGTTAAGGAAGGGCGAGCAAAAGATGTGACTTTTAGTACTTTTGCTCTTGAAAAAATGAAGGCTGATGAAGGACTTGGTGACGAGGGTGGCGAAAGGTTAAATAGGTTACCTCTACAGTACGAGAAAACTCATTTTTTTAATGTGTTTGTAAATATAAATTGACTATGAATGGAAATAAAGATTTTTTTTTTGCAAATAGCAATTTGTGGCAGTAGTTTTTGAAAGTAATGTAGCTGTGTGTTGCCTAAGGGATTGGGTGTTGTTGTGGAGGTAATTACACTGGTTGCTTAAGGAATTTTTTTTATTAGCCATGTTTGAGGCCAGTGCACCACTTGTGAGATTTGGAGAGAAGTTGTTGGTGGTCCTTTGGATGACCTGTGGGTGACTTAGGTCATTTAGATGACCTGGTGTTTCTTCAGCCCATGCACCTTTTGCATATCCAGCTTTATCTTCAGCAGTTGCAAGCTATTTTTATTCATGAATACTACTTGGTCGTTGGGCTAGGGGTAGGCTACGGAGCTATAGACCAAGATAATATGGAATATTGTGTAAAAATCTTTTAATTTGTCGGCTAAGAGCTGCTTCCTATTGTCGACTGTAAGCACATTGGAGATTCTAAATCTGCAAAGGATATATCTCCAAATGAAACTTTCCATAGATCCGGCAATGATGGTTGTTGCTGGTTCTACTTTTACCTATTTATTAGAGTAGTCGTATGCAATAGCTAAGAATTTTCATTGTCATGTTGCCAATAGAAATGGACTGAAAATGTTAATCCCCTCAACGCAAAATAGCCAGGGGCTGAATACTTGCTTTAGTGCCTTCATGGGTTAGTTGGGTATGTTGGAGAATCATTGACGCTTGTCGTATTTTCTAACCAAGTCGATTGCATCTTTCTTCATAGTTTGCTAGAAGAAGCCTTGTCTAAGAGCTTTTTATGCTAAAGCTCTCCCTTCTAAGAAATTGCCATAAAGGCCTTCGTGAATTTCCTTTAGGACGTAATTTGCCTCTTCTAGGGCCAGACATTTAAGTAAGAGGAGAGTAAATAACTTCTTGTATAGAGTGTTATTGATGATCGCTTACTTGGTAGCCCTATTTTCCAAGCATTTTCATAGCCATGGATCCGTGGGTGCTACGTTATCTCTGAGGAAGGGGATGATGGGGGTCATCTAATTCTTCTTGCACTTGGTCGCTATTTTATGGATGCTATTGTAGCTAGGTGTCGAAATGCAGTCAAGTAGGACTTTAACTTGGGCCAAAATTTTCATGCTGCTCGCCATTTTAGATCAAGAATCGGCCTGACTATTTTATTCTCGAGAATTCATTCAATTGCTACATGGTTAAAAAATCTATATAACCTTATAATTATAGCATGGTATTTGGCTAGCAACTTCTCTTTGGCTTCATATACCTCGTTGGCCTAGTTGGCCACCAATTATGAGTCAGTGTAAATGGTAAGGCAGGTAGCCCTTAGCACTTTTGCTAATTCCATGCCATGATTAGCGCTTCATAGTTCGCAGTGTTATTTGAAATAGAGAAATGAAAGGATAAACCGTATTGCCATCCTGGTTTTTTGGGTTGATCAACAAGACTCCAACTCCTGATCCATTTTTCCTGAATGATCCATCGACATAAATTATCCAACATTTGATTTGGTTATTATTCAGGGAGTGTTCTTCTGGCCCTGTAGTTTCGAGACAAAGTTGTGTAGGGACTGATGCATCTTGTACTGGCGGTGCCTCTTTGGAAGATGAGAATGAGCATTCAGCTAAAAAGTCAGCTAGAACTTAAGCCTGGATAGCCTTTTTGGGGCTATAGTTTTGGTTGAATTCGTTAAGCTTTATGCATAATCAGATATTTGGCCGACTGAGTCTATCTTTAGGAGGACTTCTTTGAGTAGTTGGTCCGCAAGGACGGTGATAGGATGTGCTTCAAAATACCATATGAGCTTTCTTGCAGCCACAACAAAGGCATAGACTAGTTCTTTAATCTCGCTGTAGTTCATTTCACTAGCTTGGAGTGCTCTACTGACGTAATACATAGGGTATTGCATTTTAGCTTTTTCTTTGACTAACAGCCGCGACAATTTTCATTTGAAGTCACTAATAGATGAATAATTGCTAACCATGCTTGGGGCTAGCGTGTAGCCATGGTGAACATAGATGTTTTTTTAGATTATTGAAGGATCATTGGCATTTTTTCGTTCAATTGCATCTGGTTGCTTCCCTGAATAGCTTAAAAAATGGCAAACATTTATCAACAGATTTAGAAATAAAACGATTTAGTGCGGCTATTTTACCTATTATTAGCCTTTGCACTTCCTTGCTTGATTTTGGCGGGCTCATTTCAAGTATGGTGCTTATCTTTTCTAGGTTCGCTTCTATCCCGCGGGAAGATATTATGAAACCTAAGAATTTTTTTGTGGCTATTTTGAATATGCATTTCAAAAAATTAAGCTTCATGTTGTATTTCCTAAGTATCTGGAAGGGTTTTGTCAAGTCGCCAATATGATGTTGAATGGATGGGCTTTTAACTAGCATATCATCCACATAGATTTCCACGGACCGCCCTATTTGACATTTGAAGGTTTTGTTAACCAGTCACTAATAAGTTGCTCCTACATTCTTCAGGCCGAAGGGCATAACTTGATAACAGAAGATGCCATCTTCAGTGATGAATGCTATTTTCTTCTTAATCTGCAGGGCTTACTTAGTTATAATCGAAGAAGGCATCCATGAAGCTCAAAAATTTATGACTAGCAGAAGCATTAACCAAGCGATTAATAGTTGGAAGTGAGTAGCTATCTTTGGGGCAAGCTTTATTAAGGTTTGTGAAGTCAATGCACATCCCCTATTTTTTGGTCACCTTTTTTATCATAACAACATTTGCTAGCCATTCTAGAAATTTGACTTTGCAAATATAGTTTACTACGAAGAGCTTGTCCGTTTCTTCTCTAATAGCTTTAAGACGTCAGGGTAAAACGACTTTTTTTTTGCTTGACCGGTGGTGCCTTTGAATCAACATTGAGCGAGTGCATTACGACGATCATGTCTATTCTTGGCATATCAGCTGTTGACCAAGCAAAGACATTCGTGTTTTTCTAGAGGAGTTTTGCTAGAAGGTTATTTTTTCACGGACTGAGTGAAGCACCCACACTGGTGGATAGTTTAGGGTCTAAGTTGTATAGTGCTATTTTTTTGTTTCTTCGACTGGCTGGGGTTTGTAATGGTCGAATCCATCTCTAATGTCAAAATTATCGAAGGTGAGAACTTGTGACTAGGTTGGCATGATCAAGTTCACCACCATTTTTATTATGTCATTTTGTCGAGCTTTTGTGCGCGTTGCCTACCTTGTGGCAAGCTTAATTATTAGGAGGTGGCACTGGCAGGCAGTTTTCTGATTGGATTTCATGTAGCAATCCTTGTCAGCGTAGTAAACTTAACAATAGGGTAGTACACTACCGCAATCATATTGGTCTTCCTCATTAGAGGTCTCCCTAATATAATATTGTAGGTCAAGGGTTCGTCTACTACAAAGTAGACCATGGTGGTTATTGTGTGCTAGTCATCCCCCAAAGTTATAAACAACGTGATTGTCCCTTTAACTAGGCATGGTTGGTTGGTGAACCCATAAATCAGGGATGATAGCATTAAGTCATTGTCTGCAAATCCTTTCTTGTGAAATGTGTCTCATTGTAGAATTTCAACTACGTTGCCATTGTCGATCAGGATCTAGTTGACTTGGTAATTTCTAATGGTAGCGGAAACAACAATGGGGTCATTTCTATTGTCTGATAGTAGATAGGAATCTACTTCTATAAAAATGATCTCTCAACCACTTTGCTTTAATCACTTAGGGGTTGTGTCCACGGCCATAATGCTTCCTAAGTGGGATTTTCATTTTGATTTCTTGACAACCCATTCCTCTGTGGCGTCTACAATGACATTGATTACTCCAATGATCGAATGCGTGTGCACTATATTATCCTGTTGCTTGTTGGGCGATTGCATTCTGTCTCTTGCACTGGTCTTCTTTTTGATGAACTGTTTGATCGCCCCTTTCCATACCA
Organism: Adansonia grandidieri; assembly: GCA_038382065.1. NCBI lineage: Eukaryota > Viridiplantae > Streptophyta > Magnoliopsida > Malvales > Malvaceae > Adansonia > Adansonia grandidieri. The sequence goes on along the minus strand of JBBYHK010000018.1, from coordinate 3,133,806 downwards.
ATAATTCTATTGCATTCTTAAGGCTAATGCAATCTTTAGTAGACCTGGTAATTCGTGTCATTGTGTTGTGTTTAGTGTTGACGCGACACAATTACTTGATACACGAACATAATACGATTAATTAATTGTGTCAAACCTTGAAACAGGAGCACAACACGGTTTATATTCATGTTATACGTGGCACGACATGATTCTGACATGATTAAAATTGATCTGTTTATATCTAATACGATATGACACGATTACAACACGAATAATACGAATAACATGAAAACATGATTAAGACACAAATTACACAAAAACTTGAATTACACGAATATTATCTACCAATCAACTTCCTTTTTTCTTTATTTTCGAGCTATTTTACTTTGTAACTGTCTTTTCATAAATCACAAATTACAATTCACAGCATTAAAAATATAATTTTAAAATATATAGCTTATTAACATTAATTAGTGCTTCATATTTTCTAATTACTAATTTACTATTTACTACTAATAATAATTAGTTAATAGCATACTACAATGTATAATCATCTTAATAGTTTAATATGAGATTTAAATTATAAAACCTATTTTACTATTAATTAATAGGATTGAGCCTATACTTTAATTAGTTTATAAGGTAATGATATATTATTCTTATATTTATATTATATTACATTGAAGTAATTATTTATAAATTATAATCAGAATATATTGAAAATTGTATGAATAAATCATGTTGGTTATATTTAACTTTTATCTTAACAATTATATTATAACTAATAACTAAAGTAAAATGCATATTAATTAAATGCTTAATGTACATTTTATATATTAAATAATTTTTTTAAGTAAAAGTTTAAAATAATATTTATAGGGTATATATATTATATAGTTATATTGAAAATTAGCGTATTTTATATATAAATTTATTAATTTAAACGTGTCTACCAGTTTATGATATATTAAACATGTTTAAATGTGGCAATTTGGCGGGTTCAGGTGGGTTCGAGATGGGTCATTTCGAGTTTGGATTTTTTCGAGTTCGAGCTGATTTAGGTTCGGGCCTATTCAGTTTCAGGTTTGGGCCAATTCGAGTTCGAGTCTATTCGGGCTCAAATCAATTCAGGTTTGGATCAATTCGAGTTTGGGTTCGAGTTCGAGTTTGGGTTTGAGTATATTTTACTTTATTTTTTATTTTATGTTAAATGTAATCATTTTTATGTAATTTTGAATTCTAAACCTAGGCCTAGATTTAGCCCAATCCAGCCTGAAAAATCTTAGTTCGGTTTTTTGGGCCTAGCTGCGGCCCAAATTTTTTTTTGAATTTTAACCTCAGGGCCTAATTTGGCCTGGCCGACCTATTTAAGAATAAATTATTGTTCATAATATTAAAAAGTTTTTTTCTATTAATATTTACATATTTTATAATTAAATTTGAATAAAATATATTACTTTATTTTAAAAAATACTATTTTAGGTCGAGCGTGCTTGAAACTTAAAATCTAAGACCTGAGTCTGATCGTCCAGGCTTATTGTGTTGGGCAGCCTGTCTGGTCCATGGGCAAGTGTAGTTGCTAGTCTAACATATGATTTTTTTATTTTTGATATGGTATTATCTCCTATGACTTTCATATTTTTAAATTTATCTTATTACTTTATTATATTATTATCAGACTCTAATTATTATTACTTGAAATAATAATAATAATAATAATAATAATAATAATAATAATAATAATAATAATAATAATAATAT